>OY743170.1:47822817-48255317 GCA_963555705.1 Ligustrum vulgare | reverse complement strand
CGAGATCATCGTCATCATCACCTGCAGACTCCTGGCAAAAAATTGAAACCGGGTGGAAACCTGATTAATGAAAGTCCATAGAAGGAACCATCAAACACCAAAATATTGCACACTAGGAAAAAAACCTAACTAGTTTCTACCAGTATGATTGGAATTTCTAATACAGGGGACAGTTTGAACAAATGGTCGGCTAAATGTACATTACAGATTTCCATATTGAAGCTAGAATTCCCTTTAACCAAGTTACACTTCATCATCAGTTTAAATTTTCAGTGTCATTCATCCTATCCCTGGTCAATTTTTACCCAATTTCCATAAGATTTCATGAGACAGTCTGGAAGTGGACCATCAAAACAGATCAATTAATTTGGTTAACACAGGATATATTCAAACTTAGCCCCTATTGACCAACACAGTTTTTGTTTAACCACAGCAATACAGCATATAATTCCCATGTTTGGTACCCATTTTTCAAAGCTCATTTTTTTCAAAACTCAATTTCAACCACATATTCTACCAATAAAATAATCTAACACATAAACCCCAAAAAATTATCTACTTTTTAACCACACATTCTCCAAAAATTTACTATTACAAACCACATTATTTGAAATATAATGGTTCTCAAACAGGGGCAATATTTCATTCATAGAAACTCAAACAACGATATGGCAACAATTTTTCATTCAATCTAACATGCACTAGTATTATTTCATTTCATATCATCAGAATGAGAAGCGAGACAATAAATAATTAACTAGTCAAGCATTTATCTTTGAAATGTCTACCCTATATACTATAATGCCAAATTAGACCTAAATAACCAAAAAAAGAGAAGCTTCGAGTAGATCAAGCCCAGGCACCATTTACACTCTGCTTTCTATACGTTGTCCTCCACTTCAGTAAATATCTGAGCTGGTATCAACAAAACGATCTACCAAAATATGTGTATGTTGCAGTCAAAACGTAATACCAAGATGCCTAACATGCATAGTCTCCTGGTCCACTCAAATTACCTCTACATTTGTTCACCATAGTTCCCAGTGCACTTACCTCCACTGCTCTGAATCCTACAATTGGGAACCATTATATACAGCTCCACCACAACATGCATGTCAAATATGCCCATTCTCAACTATGAAAAAGAACCTTTTGTAATATTGAAAAAAGATATTTTGGGAAGGTATTGTATCTAAGTTAATACATTTAAGAATGAACTTAGGCTGATTAATTTCAGAGCATTCGGAACATAAAGGCACAGCATGTACGGAAGTGCAACTTCTTCTATCATAAATATGTTTTTTTAATCTTGATGTCAGAAAAAACTCACAATATTTGAGTGCATCAATGACAGAAGATAACTAACGTGTAACTACAAAGTCTACCATAAATGACACAGTTGGGATTGAAATAGCTGCCTTGCCTTGATATGTAACTTCTTCCATCACAAATACATTTTTTTAATCTTGATGATGTCAGAAAAAAACTCACAATAATTGAGTGCAACAATGACAGAAGATAACTAACATGTAGCTATCAAAGTCTACCATAAAATGACAGTGGGGATTGAATGGCTACCTTGACTTCCTTAACTGGTGCAGCTTCAGCAGGAGAAGCTTGGCCTCCAATTCTCACTCCAATAGCCTTCCCAGGAAAGCTATACCATTATGTATAAAGCAAGAAATAAGCAAAACAGCTATCAGTATAGACTAAGATGTTGGATATATTCCAACATAGAGTAATTATAAACAGCCAAAAACAGGTTTTTTGTTTTGTTTTTGGGGGGGGGGGGGGGGGGGGGGGTGGTGGTGGTGCATTTTCAGAAGTAACAAAAATGACATTTTATAATGCAAGCTAAACAAGCTAATTTTGAATAAACTTCTTAAATGGCACACAATAATCGTTTTGACTTTCGTTTCTAAATTTAATCAACCTTCAAACTATCAAATGAGAAAAGGACCCGATATTCGTGCTTTAGAGTTTAGACTGTTTAGTGCTTATACTTGAATTGCTCTTGACGTATCAAGATTATAAGTTCATTACTTTTCTCCTAGTTACCTTGTAATTCTAAAGAATAAATAAAAACAACAATAAAAAGTTTAAAATTATAATAGAAATTTTTCACCTGGCTGCAAGCCTCAACGAAACACTTTCATACCACTGACTGACATTAGGGTACAGATTACCACTCGGATTATCCAAAACAGCCGCATACACCTTAATATCATCTTTCGTCAATTGATCCCTACAATTCAAATAATTAAACAAATAAAATTAATAAATAATCGTAAAATATCGAATGCTTATTCACGTAATCATTGTTATTATTTAATAAAATAAAATATTAGTTGATCACTACAATTCACATAATCAAACATCTAAAAATCAAAAAATTAATGATGGGATGCGAACCCGGATATGTATGATTTTCCGGAGAGAAAGTCGTTAAGGGCCTTGAGGCCGGATTCTGTATGTAGATCTGCGAATGTAACAGCCATTGTTGATTTAATAGGGAAAGAAGGGGACATAAAGCCTGTAGAGAGAAACTCAAAAGACCGGGAGTAGACAGAGAACTGGGAGTATAGTATGAGGAAATTCATGAAAACACCGATAAAAACTTACCAATTTTGAAAAATTCCTTAACAATTTTATATTTTTTAAAAATAGCCTTAAACACTACAAACTACTACAAATATCCTTATATATTATATTTCAACTAAACTCAGTAAGATTTAGAAAAAGTTACAACCTAATTCTTGAAATTTTATATACTTTTATTAATTTTGTTTATGATTTTATTTGATTTTTGTTCGTTTATAGAAACACCCCTCACTTGGTATTAGAGCCATATGGTAGATCTAAAAGATAAATATTATATGATAAAAAACAAAAATGAATATATAATATAGACATCAAGATTTATAATTATGCATACATTAATACTACCCGATAATTATAAAATAGAAATCTTAAACACTTTAAAATATTTAGATAAAGATATAAGAAGAGAAATATATGATCTAATAAATTTCGATATAATAAAAGAATATTTTATCATAAAAGAAATATTAGATTTAATCAACAAAGATATACTAGAAGAGTTATTTAAAGATTATAAAAATGGATTATCATAGAGTAGATCCACAATTAGTTAGATATTTAGACATAAAAACAAATGAAAAATTAGATTTAATAATAGAACAAATAAGCAATTTAATGGATCAAATAAGAGAAAAAAGAAATATAAAACGACAAGAAAAATTAAGATTAAAATTATTGGAGAAAAAAGAGAGAATATTTTGATAGAATTTTAAAACAATTACCAAATATTCAAACAATTTTAGGAGATAAAGAAAAAACTAGAAAAGAAAAATATGATGAAACAAACACATTGGAAGACTATCTAAAATATTATAGAATATATCATAGAAAATTAATGATTGGATCAATAGAAGAATATTGTGAATATCAAATAATGAATTATAAAGAAGCAAAATATGAAACAAAACTTATCTTAGAAATCGAACATATTAAAGGAAGGAATTAATGACAGAATTTTCAGAAATAAAATTTGAAAAACATATAATAGAAAGTATCAATTTACCAGTAGGATCATACCAAATAAAAGGAACTAATACAACTATATTTCAACCATTAAGTTCATGGGGAGAATCTGATGGATTTCTTAACATGCAATTAAATTGGATGAGTGTCTTTTTATGACAAACATATAAAAACATAAATTTACAAGATAAGTTAGCTATTGAAAAATTACAACAATTAAATATACATGACATGAATATAAAAGAAAAATTACAAAATATTCAAAATAAACTAACAATACAATTTAAAGAATTAAAAGAAATAATAGGAGAAGTTAAAAATATAGATTAAGAAATCTTAGAAGAATTCCAAAGAAAATCAGGAGAATTAATTAATCAAGATAAAATTGGAATAATTATAGAAAAAATAGATAGGTTAAATGAAAAAATAAGAAAGAATGAAAATGAAATAATCATATCAATAGAAGAAAGAATCAAAAAGTTAGAAATAAAAATAGATGATATGTATGACAGACTATTTAAGGTACAAAAAACTCAAAAACCAAGAGTATAAAATGTCGATAAGTGAATATATTGAAGATCTAAAAATATTAATAAAATCATTAATAAGTGATGTACAAGAAGTAAAAAATGAATTAAAAGAAGTAAGAAATGATATAAATATATTAAAACTAGAGATTAGAGAATTCAAAGAAAATAGTAAAAACAAAGATAAGAAAATAGACAAAAATCTCATAGAAAAAGAAATACTAAGAATAGGAAAGAAACACTTTGAACAAGAAAAAATTATAATAGAAGCAGGAAGTATGGATGATGAATTTAGGAGAAACATATTATCAAAAATACTAGAAGAAGAATTAGAATTACAAAAATTTATAGAAAAATTTTTAGGAAAATTAAAAACTGAAAAAAAAAACTCAAGAAGAACAAGGCAAAAATGAATGAAGAATTAGATTTGCTTATAGAAAATTTTGATGAATACCAAGTTTTAATGAATACTGGAGGAGCACCTAACCCAGCTCCAACAGGAACCTCCAAACAAGAATTACCAAATCCAGATGAAAGTTATGCACCCTTATATAGTAAACCATACCGACAATATTATGATAAAATTAGAGATAGACAACCACCTAAAGGGAATAAATATAAAGATAGATTTGAACCAAATAATAATTACGATAAACCTATTAATCATGGAGGAACAAAATTAGACCTGGATTGTAAAATAGATATTAAAAAAGCCTTATTAACCTGAGCAGATTCAATGATACCATTCTTTTTATACAATAAAGATGACACATGGGAAAATACTGATCGAACGATAAATTTTTTAGTAGCATCTTTTGAAGGACATGTTAGAAATTGGTGGGAATGAATAAGTAGTGATACAAAAGCATTAATAAGAAGAAATGTACAAACAGAACTAATAAAATCAGATAAAAAAAGGAATAGAAAAGTTCGTAGATTATATTGCGGATGAATTTTTAGGAGAAATTGGATAAGTAATGCTGAAGCAGAATATATTAGAGAAAAGGATAATACAAGAGTGAGATTAATAAATTTAACAATATGTGATATGTGTAAACTCAAAGAATACACCTGTAAATTTAAAGAATACTATTATATCCAATTCTACAGTAATGAAAACAAGAAGTATATAGAGATATGTATTACAATAAATTAACAGGTTCATGGGAAATATACTTTAAAATAGAATTTGAAAAATTTATTTGATATAACCCTGGAACACCTAGAACATTAGGATCAAGAATAAAATTCATATTTGAAAGATTAGCATATATATGTCAACAAAGACAATTATTAAAGAAATCAGGAAAATTAACTAGAATATGTTGTGAAGATATGGAAAAATCTACCAAATTGGGATGTAACCCTGAAAGAAGAAAAAATAATAATAAAATAAAATATAAAAATAGAAAGTTTAAAAAATTCAGAAATTTTAAGAAAAGATATATAAAACCTAAGAGAAGATATTATAAAAGAAAATATAACCCAAATAAAAAACAGAAAATAGGACTTATAAGAAAGACAAGAGCCAATGCAAATGTTGGAATTGTGGAGAAATGAGATATATAAGCCCTGATTGTAACAAAAAGAAAGTTAAAATATTACAAAAAGAATATCTAGAAATAGAAAGCGAACTAAGTGAAATATCTGATACTGAAGAATACTATGATCAAGAAGTCTATATAAGTGAAACAGATTCAGAAAGCAATGAATCAGGATCAGAATAAATAAATAGAAACAAATAAGAATATAGATAAACAAGAATATGAAAGAATAGAAGGTTATGGATTAAAAGTAACTTTTGATAATAATAAGTTCAGAAAAATACAAAAATTATCTTTAGATTTGAAAATAGGAAAATGGGAAATAATAGACAGAATATGGAAAAGAGAAAAAATAGCAATAAATGAATATCATAAAATTGAAAGGGCAATAGATGTTAGAACCACTCAAGGAACACACAAATTAAATCTTTAAAAAAAAATACGATTACAAAATTATTAACAAAGATCAATAGAAAATAAAGTGAAAAGATTCAATATGTTTACTTAGCAGGTATCCAAATAATGTTTAAATCCCTATTTAGAGAAGGATTAGATTCGTCTTTGACTGTAAGTTTACATGATGGAAGAATTATAAATTTAAAAGACAGTCATTTAGGAACAGTAGAAGGAAATTTAGCATATAAGAAACTAATATTTACATGTTATCCAAAATATTGAATATCATTAAAAGATAAAAATTTTAATGAAGTTTTAGGACTACATTTCAAATTACATAAAGATGATATAATGGAACAAGGAGATAAAATTATGACTATAGAATACAGAGCATTATACACATTTACTAATTCTAATTATGGAAACATTTATTCTAAAAAAACCATATATTGAAATTCATAAAGAATGCAAAGATTTTGGTAAAGCCATGGAACCTGATAAACAAATAAGTTTAGTTCCAAGAAACTATGAACTTATTATAACAAAAAATAAACCAGAAATCATAGAGTTATTAATAGAAGAAGAATACCCTAATAATAACATAACAGTTGAAGATGACATATTAATTAGAAGATCAGAAAGTTTACCTAATAGAAAACAATTAGGAGGAATTAGTAATACAAGAGAAATAAAACTTAACAGAAATACTAAAAATATGAAAATAGAAGGTGAATATTTCAATGGAATAGAACATATAAACGAATCAAAAATATTAATTGATACGGGAGTTAGTGAATGTCATATAGTTTCAAATAGAAATAAAGGACTAATATCTCATAGAACTGATCTATATAGATATATAAATTTTGATAGACAAGTACATATGACTGAACTTGAAGTAAAAGTACCAATAAAAATAGGATGAATAAATCTCTTAGTACCATGTCATGTAGATAGTAGTATGGTAAATCCTCATATATTATTAGGAATGAGCTTTCTAGATGGACTAGAAGATTATATTATAAAACGTGAAGGATTATATATAACTCATAATGGTCAAACAATACTATACAGAAAAGCTGAATAAATGAATAGCTAAATAAGTTTTCCATTAGCTGTTTATATTCAAGTTACTAATGTTGAAACAAATATAACAACATGTGCATTAATAGACACAGGAAGTGATATAAAAATATTTAAGAATTTATTAATAAAATCATGGAATACTGATGGGAAAATAAAAATAACAAGAGTTACAGGAGAAAGTACACAAATAATTAACAGTGCTGATAAAATCGAGATAATACTAGGAAGTAAACAAATAATTGTGAACAAGATATATAGTTATAACAAATTAGAATGTGATATATTATTAGGAAATGACTTTATCCAACAATTTCAATATTATAAACAAAATAATTACATGATAATGTTACAAACACCTTGCGGACATTTACAAAAAATACCAAGAGAATTTAGACCTTACAGAGTTCAGCCAACACAACGTGGTGATAAATGGGAGAAAAAACCAATTACACAAAATGAAATAAAAAATAAAAAAATAATGTATAAAAAAGTCTTAAAAACGAACATACAAACAAACATGAAAAAAATCATTGACCAGCTAGAAAAAATTTGTGGAGAGAATTCATTATTATTTTGGAAACCACATCACCCAAAAGCTAAAATAAAATTAACAGAAAATGTTATTATAAGAGTTAGACCAATGATGTATACCATACAAGATACACAAGAATTCAAAACTCAAATAAAAGAAGTACTTAACCAAAAATTAATCAGACCTAGTAATGGACCCCATAATAGTCCATCATTCATGGTCACGAAACATTCTGAACAAAAAAGAGGAAAAACTAGAATGATAATAAATTATAAAAAATTAAAAAAATATACTAAATTTGATGGATACTTTTTATCAAATAAAGAGGTACTAATAAATTTTGCAAAAGGAAAACAATATTATTCTAAATTTGATTGCAAATCAGGATTTTGACAAGTAAAAATGGAAGATAATAGTATTCAATATACAGCATTTAGTACAACAAGGTAAGTATGAATGGCTGGTTATGTCATTTGGTTTAAAAAATGCACTACAAATATATCAAAGAAGAATGGACAACATATTTATAAAATTTAATGAATTCTTAATTATCTATGTGTATGACATATTAATATGCTCTAACAATAGAGAAGAACATAGAAATCATTTAATGAAATTTATAAATGAATGCAAAAAAGAAGGAATTGTTATTTCAAAAAATAAAGTTATAATAGAAAAACAAGAAATTGATTTTCTTGGATTATCAATAGATAAAAGAGGGATAAAATTACAAACACATATATCTAAGAAGATAGAAAGTCTTCTAGACAAATTAGAATCAAAAGAACATATATAAAAAATTTTAGGATGTTTAAATTATGTAGAATGATTTATTGAAAATCTATCAAAAAGAGACATAAAATTCAAATTTTATTCAGAAAAACAAATACCAAAGGATGGAGTGATGAACACACAGAAATTATCAAATCACTAAAAGAAGAATGTAAAAATTTGCCAAAATTAAGATTACCAGATGAAAAAGATAATCGATAGTTAATACTGATGCCTCAGATAATTATTGGACAGCAATATTAAAAACAGATCTTAATGAAATTTGTAAATACTCGAGTGGAACGTTTAACCAAACAGAAATAAATTATACTACACATGAGAAAGAATTGTTAGCAATCATAAGAGGAATAAAGAAGTTTTCATTGTTTTTATTATCTAAGAAATTCATTGTTGAAACTGATAATTCTCAAGTTGCAGGTTTGGTAAAAAATAAGTTACCACCAGAACCTCAATATAGAAGACTCCATAGATGGCAAGCATATTTAGCATTTTATAATTTTGATATAGTTCATATTAAATGTATCAATAATTTTCTTGCGGACTTTTTAAGCAGAAATATTGAATTTGCAGATGGATAATATCAAAAAATCATTGATAGACGCCAAAAAGCAAATGAACTTCCTCACAGAGGAAACTGAAGATATAAAGCTTGGAATTGAACAACTTGCAGAAACTCTCCAAGGAAGTTTCAAGCAATTGATGGAAATTTCAACATTTCATCACAATTATACTAAAGAATTGAGCGATAATATAATTGAGATTGAATCTTAGTTTGAATCGTTAATTACCAAACATGTTATATCAAAAATACAAACAGGTACATCTTCTGAAAGCAGTGGTGGACCAACTATTAAAAGAGACAAACCAAGTCCCAAAAAAGTTGTTATAAATGAAGTCAGTCCTCGAAAAATCACAATCAATGCCAAATATGAACATACAAAGGTAGTCAGAATTCGTGCTGAAGAGGAAGATGATTCCCCTTTTTTACCAAAAGAAAACGAATATAAAACTACTGTCGAAGTTATTTATGAACTTCAAGAATGTGATTGTTAATACATTTCGTCTGGAGACCATGTATACACACGATTGATCGTTACTCAGGGAGGAGATCCCGTCATGATAAAAATGACAGCTGATTATGGATTTTTAGATCTTATCTATCCAGGAAAAGATCTGAAAGAAATCGAAAATTTTGATGATTTACTAAAAGGAGAAATTTCAAAGTTTGCCCAAGGAAGACCCATATATTTAAAATTTTATTCGACCAGTCCTGAAATTGATGGAAGGATACATTATCCTGCTGAGCATATTATCACGATTGGGTATGTTGCTCGAAATTTTCAAATTGAAGTTGGAAAAAATATCAAGCCAGTACCAAACATTACAAGATCATGGTTTAGATCCCGAAGGGTGTTGGGAATTAAAGTTCTCTACAACATTGTCAAAAACCTGTATGAGAAAAAATTCAAATGCATATGCCAGTATAATGGATAGACCCTACTCACTAATGGAGGAAAAGAAAAGTCAACAATCTTGCAAGAATACATCAACAAATTTGACACTCATCAAATTCATGGAAGCTTTACCACTTTGCAAGAAGCGTGCATAGCTAGGAATTGCCCCACATGCCAAAGGAATTGATGGACAGGTGGAAGCTACTTGATGAATCTGCTTTACATGCCAACAGAATTGATGGACAAGTGGAAGCTGTTTTTTAATGCAACAATGCAGAACAATATAGGGGTCATGTCAAGACCAAAAAAATAGAAGGATAAGTGTCCCTATAATGTAAGGGTCATGTGATGTAATAAATAATAGAGGGACAGGTGTGTCGTTAGATGGAAAAAAGCTGTGAAATTGTTAGGCCGATGATGTAAGCAGTGATGTAATTGGGTCCAATGTAATATTATAAATAGAGGCCTCCGGGCTAGTTGAAAGACAGAACTCTCTGGAGCACTCAGTTTGTGAGAAAGCCAACAAATCTTCTGTCTTTGAAAATTTTTCTTACCAAGTCTTTGTCAATCTTCATATCATCAATAAAATCTCAATTTACTTATAATATTATGATGAATTTCTAAATTCTTGTCTTCTAAATCCTATTTCCAAGAAGAAGATATATTATTAAGAAAACTTAATACACTCCGTCCTAAAATATTTTCCATCTAAAAAGGTTATACAGTGAAGACATGCAGGTTTAGCTAATAACCCGTGAAGGCAGGAGGCCATTGAAGGGTGTGGAGTAGGAACCTATAAGCCTGAAGGTCACTAACAATAGAAGGAAAATACAAAGGTATTGAGAATAGGAAAAGATGATAGTATTCTTAATATATCTATCTTTACAAAATTAGGAGGAAGAAGAGCTTTTAACATGACAGAATTCAGAATTGTTAAATTTAATTATCAAAACAATCCTGATAATGATGAATATCATAGCATAATTGAACCTTTATTAATGCATAAACAGTTTACTAGACCAAATAATGAAATAAAAAAGTTATATCATGTCTATATGCTATGTTTATTAGCTATCTTTCCAACATTAAAAAGAATATTAGGATTAGAAATTACAAAATCGATTATTTATTTTTGGCTTGATAGTGATAATACTGAAATAAATAATGAATTATATTTAAGATATGTGTTTAGTAGTGATAATGATTATGATCTTGTAATAGATTATGACAGTGATGGAAGAGATGAATCTTTCTTTACCAGTTTTTGAAAATCTTAATATCATGAATGAAAGCAATTATATCATGGAAAAATCTAAGAGAGGTCCATATAAAGTTAAAAAGAATATCAAAAGTAAAAAATGTATTGAATATGAAAATGAAATTGATAAAATAGGATACCAAGAGCAACTCTATGCATCACAAGAGATATTGAAAAGTTTTAAAGAAAATTTAATAGAAAACTTTGTTAGAAGTACTGTAAGATCTATAATAATACATGATATTCAAGATATAATTGATAAATTAGAAAAGAGAAATGAAAGTATTTCGAAATATAATATACCATTTGAACAAATCATAGATATTATGGCTGACATAGATATTATCAACTCTCAGACACTGATAGAGTTTGTAAAATTATTTGAAACTTTATAAATTATTTATCTTTGTGTTTATAATGCCTGGATATACTATTGAAGGATTAGACAATTTGTTAGATAAGATAATGAAAAAAATAGATAATATTATATCTCAATTAATAGATATGGATGAATCATCTGAACAATATTATATACTTTTAGAAAACCATGATCAATACATTATAGATTATTCTGATATATTACAACTTAAAATAGATTTAGAAAATAAAATAGTAACAAACACAGTGCAAACCTAAATGCCAGGATACACAATAGAAGGACTAGATAATCTTTTAGAAAAATTAAAAGATAAAATGGAATATATTAAACATCAAATGGAAAATGAAAACATATCTTCTGAAGAATATAATAAATTTTTAGAAAAATACGAACAATATATTGCAGATTATTCTATTTTACTAGATCAAAGAATGAATTTATATCAGAAAATTTTGTATAATAATTTACCAACCCAATAATCTATGAATACTTCACAAACGTCAACATCTAATAACTGTGATCATAAACTATATTTAAATAATAAAGAAATTTCATTTTTATTAACTATCGTTGAAAAATCTAAAAATATACACTCTGTTGGACAATCTAAATTAAAAGAAATATACGAAAATATTGATTATGCCATCCTAAATAAAATAGAATTTAATTCTGTTGAAACAGCAAAAAATATAAATACAGTTCATAAAATTATAGAAGAATACGAAGATATAGAAGAAGAAGTTTCAGAAAGAATAACATTAGGATATATAACTAAAAAAGATCATCCTAAATCTTTTAAGAAATTATCACAATATAGAATATTTTTAGAACTTAAAAGATTAAAAAATATGGATATAACAAGAAACATTGAATTAAATGAACCAAATTAAGTTCAGGGACATATCTTGCAAAGTAAAAAACTAGCTTCATTAAGGGTAATATGGACAAATTACAAAAAGTGGCTATTCTTAAAATTTGTATGTTTCATATGGCTAAATCAATAAATCTCCCGTATAGTAGAGTAACTGGTTTATATGGGGTGAACCGTGGGTCCGTGGATGACGAAACCCTAGAGACACAAAGGGTATATTCTTTGACCAAATATATATTATACCATAAGGGTGCGTTTGATTGCGATGATGAAAAATGAATAGAAGTAAAATTTAACTATTTTAATTAATTTTTTTTAACACATTTGTACATGATAATAATAATATTATTTTTGGGATAAAAAATAAGTCAATTAACAAGAACAAAATTGATCAAACGTGATGAAAATGATTTGCCATGTAACATGGCAAATCAAAAACTACCAAAAGCCAAAACAAATATTTTCCTCCACTTCCATGCAAATTAGGCGGGTGAACAAGATAAGGAAAATATTTTCTTGGGCAAATTTGTTGTATCAAACAATTAGGAACCTTTCTCTTTGTGTTTCGATTTTGAGTTTTGAGTTTTGTTTTGAGTTTCCTGTTTTGGGTGTTTTTTATGAGATTGTTGAAAACATGTTTTCTTTATGATTTTGAAAAACTGTTTTTCAAAACATAAAACAGGAAAATGCGTTTACTTTAAAATTTTGAGAATCATTATTTTGTGATATTTTATATGTAAAAAAATAATTGATTTATTGAATTGCAATAATTTTTAATTTCAATACATCAATTGTATATTCAACTAATATTTTATTACCCTAACAATATTTCATATCCTACCTTTGAAAAAGAAAAAGAAAAAAGAAGGTAACGTAAACCATTTAATACATATTAATTCATGTGTTTCAACTAAGACTCGGCACCAAGATATAAAAGTTACATTCGCCAGCAAATTTATTCATTTGTTATAGAAATAAACACACATTAATGACAAGGATTAAATTAAAACTTTTGTTTCATTTCTTTCCTTTCCTCACTACATGTTCTACATTATATTTTTCACAAGCTAAAAAGGGAAAGATAAAATATGAACAAGTATTGAAGCATCTATATGAAAAACCACCAATAATTAAATTCCAAGAAACAATATGTATAAATATTACCTAAAGCTGTCAAATGTCTCTGTTAACCACACTTCAATATGATTAAATATAGTTAAACTCTGTTTAATAACTCTGTTCATATTACTGTGAAGTGAAGTCCACTCCAATATTGCTTGCCTAACACGCTTAAAAAGAAGAGGAAAGCCGGAAAAAGAACAACAATTATACGAAAAATGAACCCAATTTGTACTGATAAAAGATTAAGATCTCAAATTCAACATCATACAAGTCCACTAGCCTCTCCCCTGTTGAAATTTTAGTTGACGATCCAGCAACACATACTCCATTGCTAGATGCGTCCATCAACGGTAGGAGGTTAGAGAAAGCATCCCAGAAATATGTAGGCTCCTCACCTTCCTTAATAACTACAATTGGACACCGAACTTTTTCATACCGAACAATTTGGCAAACAGCTCCTCGGGCATCCCCTGTTGGATCGATTTCACTCAAAAACACACTTTTATTAACTAAAACACTCAAACATTACAACTTACTCTTCACACTCTCAAAGAAGCTATGCTTCTTGTTCTTCTTTCACTCACTTGATGATTTCAAATGAGAATGGGGAGGGGAAATACAAATCAATCCTAACCATACAAATATTAAAAACAAAGATACATCCGACGATCAATATTTGATCATACCAACTACCATCCAACAATCTACAATTAATCTTACCAACTTCAATCTAGTGATTCTTATTCAATCTTGCCTACTACAAGAAACTTCCATGCATTGGGCTAATTGGATCACATAAAATGTTGGACTTGGACTCAATAAGATTTTGGGCCAAACAAGTTTATTTTCAACATCCCCCTTTAAACTTGTTTTATAACTCCAAGAGAATTTCTCAATCTGGTGAAGTCTTCATACTTCAGGGACTTGGTGAAAATATCAGCAATTTGATCATGAGACTTCACATACTGTAGCTGCACATCTTTCCTTGCAATGCATTCCCTTATGTAGTGGTAGCGCGTGTCGATATGTTTACTTCTATCATGGAATACTGGATTCTTTGCTAAGGCAATTGCTGACTTGTTATCAACACAAATCTTGATTGGATCTCCTTGAAATATGTTTAAATCTTTCAGCAAATTTCTTAGCCAAACTGCATGGCAAACACACGAGGTTGCAGCTACATATTCAGCTTCACAGGTTGAGAGAGTGACAATTGGTTGCTTCTTTGACATCCAAGTAAAAGCAGTGTCACCCGTAAAGAACACGAACCCTGTAGTGCTCTTTCTATCATCTATATCTCCACCCCAGTCACTATCACTATATCCAACAAGTTTATACTCATTAGAAACTGAATAAAACAAGCCAAGATCAGTTGTACCTTTCAAATAGCGAAGAATTCTCTTTGCAGCTTTGAAATGAGTAGTTGTTGGAGATTCCATGTAGCGACTAATCAATCCAACTGAATACAGGATATCTGGCCTTGTACAAGTCAAATAACGTAGACTTCCAACCAAACTTTTGAATAATGTTGGATCTACTCTTTCACCTTCCTCATGCTTGGACATTTTGACTCCACATTCTACTGGGGTGCTTATCGGATTGCAATCATCCATTTTTAATTCTTGAGTATCTCCTTCGCATAGCTTTCTTGGGAGATGAAGATACCTTCCTCCTTTTGTTTGACTTCAATGCCAAGATAGTATGCCATAAGCCCAATGTCTGTCATCTCAAACTCCTTAGCCATTGCTTTCTTGAATTCGTCAAACAAGCTTGGACTGCTTCCAGTAAATATAAGATCATCCACGTACAAGCACACGATCAAAATATCTGTATCTTTATTCTTGATATAGAGAGCATGTTCATATGGACTTTTGGTGAAGCCATTCTCCTGGAAGTACTTGTCGATTCGACTATTCCATGCTCTTGGTGCTTGCTTCAACCCGTAAAGGGCTTTCTTCAATTTTAAGACTTTGTCTTCTTGATCTTTCACTTCATAACCTGGTGGTTGTTGAATGTACACTTCTTCTTCTAGGACTCCATTTAGGAAGGCAGACTTTACATCCATCTGATGAATCTTCCATTTGTTCTGAGCAGCCAAAGAAATTATTAGTCTTATAGTTTCTAATCGAGCAACAGGAGCGAATACCTCATCATAGTCAATTACAGCTCTTTGACTATATCCTTTTGCTACAAGTCTTGCCTTGTATCGTTCAATTTCTCCACTAGCATTCTTCTTCGTCTTGTACACCCATTTGACACCTATTTCCTGGTAACTTCTTGGAAGAGATGCAAGTTCCCATGTATCATTCTTCTTGATGGAATTGATTTCTTCATCCATCGCATTTCTCCACTTCTTTTCTTGTACAGCTTCTTCAAATTTCACTGGTTCACATTCAGCAAAGAGACAGAAAAGAGTAAGATTATCAAGCCTCTCAGTTACCTCATATATATCTTGGAGATTTCTTGTGCGTTCTTCATTTCTTTCATTTAAGAAAGATGGTGGAGAATTTCTATCTTCAGTTACTGTAGGTGAAGTAGGTGGTGTACTTGGCTCTCCTACTGCTTGCTCTTGCTCCTCGTGCTCTTCTTCAAAGTGAGGAAAGAAGTTGTAGTCTTCTTTTTGGGTACTCCAATCCCAATTGTTTTCTTCATCGAACTCCACATCTCGACTAATGATAACTTTCTTATTTCTTTGATTGTATAGCTTGTAGCCCTTTGACTGTGTATCATAACCAATAAAGATAAGTTTCTCACTTTTGTCGTCAAGTTTTCTCCGTATCTCATCCGGTACATGTCTGTATGCAATACTTCCAAATACTCGTAGATGGGATATTCCAGGCTTCCTTCCACTCCATGCTTCTTGTGGTGTCTTTCCCCATACACTCCTTGTTGGAGATCGATTGGACAAATATACTGCACATGAAACTGCTTCTGCCCAAAACTCCTTTGGTAGTCCCTTGCTTTTGAGCATGCTTCGTACCATGTCAAGGATGGTTCTGTTCTTCCTTTCTGCAACACCGTTCTGTTGGGGTGATCTTGGAACGGTCAGTGGACGTCTGATTCCATTTGCTTCACAAAACTCATGGAATTCTTTGGAAGTGTATTCTCCTCCTCGGTCTGATCGCATGGCTTTAATCTGGTAACCACTTTCTTTTTCTACTGCAGTTTTGAACTTCTTGAATGCTTCAAAAACTTCTGATTTCTGTTTTAAGAAATATACCCAGGTTTTTCTTGAAAAATTATCTATAAAGAGAAGGAAATAATTACTGTTACCACAAGAACTTGGCTTGATTGGACCGCATACATCGGTATGGATGAGCTCGAGTGGCTTCTTGCTCTTAATTCTGACTGCTTTGGAAAACTCTTCCTGGACTGTTTCCCAAGTAAGCATCCTTTGCACAATTCATTTGGATGATTTATATAAGGTAAGCCTCTCACCATGTTCTTCTTGGATAATAGCTCCAATCCTCCAAAATTTAGATGCCCAAATCGAAGATGCCAAAGCCATGATGCATCTTTGTAACAAGTTTTAAGACACTTTGCAACATCATTTTCAATATTCAAAGGAAATAATATATCCTTCGACATTTTCACTTTGGTTATCAATTTTCCTTGGTCATCTACTACAAAAATGCTATAATCTTTGGAATAAAAATTATAGCCTTTCTCTAATAGCTGACCTAGGCTTAAGACATTGCTTTTCATATTTGGCACATGGTAGACACTTGAAATCATTTGATGTCTTCCAGCTTTAGTGCGAATAAGGATGTTACCTTTTCCCTTGACTGGTATTTTAGAGTGATCTCCAAACGAAACATTGCCACTTACTCTTTCATTGAGTTCTGCAAACATGCTTCCTTTTCCACACATGTGATTGCTTGCACCAGTATCTAGGTACCAAATACTTCCTTGGCCTCCGTCACTGTCTTTGTGTGCAAATAGCATTGTTCCATCAACCTCTTCTTTTGTTTCAACATAGTTAGCCTTCTCTTCGACTCCATTTTTTGGATTCCAACAGTTTGCTGCATAATGGCCATACTGTTTACAATTGTAACACTGAACTTGAGATTTATCGTACCTCGAGTTTGAATTGCCTCTTCCACGACCTCTTGTCGAACTTTCTCCTCTTTCGTAATTACTGTTGAAATTGTTGTTATTGTAATTCCAACCTCGTCCACGACTATGACCTCTACCTCGTCCTCGGTCTCGGCCTCTTCCTCGACTATGTTGATTAATTGTAGATTGTTGGATGGTAGTTGGTATGATCAAATATTGATCGTCGGATGTATCTTTGTTTTTAATATTTGTATGGTTAGGATTGATTTGTATTTCCTATAAATAGCCCCTCCCCATTCTCATTTGAAATCATCAAGTGAGTGAAAGAAGAACAAGAAGCATAGCTTCTTTGAGAGTGTGAAGAGTAAGTTGTAATATTTGAGTTTGAGTGTTTTAGTTAATAAAAGTGTGTTTTTGAGTGAAATCGATCCAACAAAGTGGTATCAGAGAGAGGTTATAGGAAAAGGAAAAATATCGTCATTACATATCAAATCGAAGCTCTCAAAGAGAGGAAAGAAGCGGTGCAAAAATCGGCCAAATCTGAAGTCGTTTGAGCCCCAAATCATTCCACAAAGTTGCTGTCCCGGAACCGAGTTGACTCATCCAGTGCACTGAGTCATACTGAGTCAGACCCAGTTCAAACCGAGTTCAACCGAGTCGGACACTACCCCGACGTTTTCTAGCATTCCGGATCCGTCGGTGTGATCAGAATTTCCAAATTCAATTTCTATAAATGGCGAATAATGGTATGTCTTCCTTTCAAGTACCTACACTAAAAAACAACTATGATAATTGGAGTATCAAAATGAAAGCTCTTTTGGGTGTACACGATGTTTGGGAAGTCGTAGAGAAAGGTTTCAGTGAGCCCAAAGATGAAACTACTCAAACTCAAGTGCAAAATGATTCATTGAAGGATTCAAGGAAAAGAGACAAGAAGGCTCTCTTTCTCATCTATCAAGCATTAGATGATGATGGTTTCGAGAAAATCTCAAGCGCAAAAACTTCCGAGGAAGCATGGAATAAATTACAAACATCCTACAAAGGAGCTGAACAAGTGAAGAAGGTTCGTCTTCAAACACTAAGAGGTGAATTCGAATCCTTGCATATGAAAGCATCCGAGTCGATTTTCGAATATTTTTCTAGAGTCTTGACCGTTTCTAATCAATTAAAAAGAAACGGTGAGAAACTAGAAGATATAAGGATCCTAGAAAAGATACTCCGCTCACTTGACCCAAAGTTCGAGTACATTGTCGTGACTATAGAAGAAACTAAAGATTTAGAAGAAATGACGATCGAGCAATTACAAGGATCATTGCAGGCTTATGAAGAAAAGGCAAGGAATCAATGAAAAACTGCTCAACACACAACTCAAAGAGAAAGAAGAAATCAGAGGCTACAACAGAAATCAACATAGTCGAGGAAGAGGCCGAGACCGAGGACGAGGTAGAGGTCATAGTCGTGGACGAGGTTGGAATTACAATAACAACAATTTCAACAGTAATTACGAAAGAGGAGAAAGTTCGACAAGAGGTCGTGGAAGAGGCAATTCAAACTCGAGGTACGATAAATCTCAAGTTCAGTGTTACAATTGTAAACAGTATGGCCATTATGCAGCAAACTGTTGGAATCCAAAAAATGGAGTCGAAGAGAAGGCTAACTATGTTGAAACAAAAGAAGAGGTTGATGGAACAATGCTATTTGCACACAAAGACAGTGACGGAGGCCAAGGAAGTATTTGGTACCTAGATACTGGTGCAAGCAATCACATGTGTGGAAAAGGAAGCATGTTTGCAGAACTCAATGAAAGAGTAAGTGGCAATGTTTCGTTTGGAGATCACTCTAAAATACCAGTCAAGGGAAAATGTAACATCCTTATTCGCACTAAAGCTGGAAGACATCAAATGATTTCAAGTGTCTACCATGTGCCAAATATGAAAAGCAATGTCTTAAGCCTAGGTCAGCTATTAGAGAAAGGCTATAATTTTTATTCCAAAGATTATAGCATTTTTGTAGTAGATGACCAAGGAAAATTGATAACCAAAGTGAAAATGTCGAAGGATATATTATTTCCTTTGAATATTGAAAATGATGTTGCAAAGTGTCTTAAAACTTGTTACAAAGATGCATCATGGCTTTGGCATCTTCGATTTGGGCATCTAAATTTTGGAGGATTGGAGCTATTATCCAAGAAGAACATGGTGAGAGGCTTACCTTATATAAATCATCCAAATGAATTGTGCAAAGGATGCTTACTTGGGAAACAGTCCAGGAAGAGTTTTCCAAAGCAGTCAGAATTAAGAGCAAGAAGCCACTCGAGCTCATCCATACCGATGTATGCGGTCCAATCAAGCCAAGTTCTTGTGGTAACAGTAATTATTTCCTTCTCTTTATAGATAATTTTTCAAGAAAAACCTGGGTATATTTCTTAAAACAGAAATCAGAAGTTTTTGAAGCATTCAAGAAGTTCAAAACTGCAGTAGAAAAAGAAAGTGGTTACCAGATTAAAGCCATGCGATCAGACCGAGGAGGAGAATACACTTCCAAAGAATTCCATGAGTTTTGTGAAGCAAATGGAATCAGACGTCCACTGACCGTTCCAAGATCACCCCAACAGAACGGTGTTGCAGAAAGGAAGAACAGAACCATCCTTGACATGGTACGAAGCATGCTCAAAAGCAAGGGACTACCAAAGGAGTTTTGGGCAGAAGCAGTTTCATGTGCAGTATATTTGTCCAATCGATCTCCAACAAGGAGTGTATGGGGAAAGACACCACAAGAAGCATGGAGTGGAAGGAAGCCTGGAATATCCCATCTACGAGTATTTGGAAGTATTGCATACAGACATGTACCGGATGAGATACGGAGAAAACTTGACGACAAAAGTGAGAAACTTATCTTTATTGGCTATGATACACAGTCAAAGGGCTACAAGCTATACAATCAAAGAAATAAGAAAGTTATCATTAGTCGAGATGTGGAGTTCGATGAAGAAAACAATTGGGATTGGAGTACCCAAAAAGAAGACTACAACTTCTTTCCTCACTTTGAAGAAGAGCACGAGGAGCAAGAGCAAGCAGTAGGAGAGCCAAGTACACCACCTACTTCACCTACAGTAACTGAAGATAGAAATTCTCCACCATCTTTCTTAAATGAAAGAAATGAAGAACGCACAAGAAATCTCCAAGATATATATGAGGTAACTGAGAGGCTTGATAATCTTACTCTTTTCTGTCTCTTTGCTGAATGTGAACCAGTGAAATTTGAAGAAGCTGTACAAGAAAAGAAGTGGAGAAATGCGATGGATGAAGAAATCAATTCCATCAAGAAGAATGATACATGGGAACTTGCATCTCTTCCAAGAAGTCACCAGGAAATAGGTGTCAAATGGGTGTACAAGACGAAGAAGAATGCTAGTGGAGAAATTGAACGATACAAGGCAAGACTTGTAGCAAAAGGATATAGTCAAAGAGCTGTAATTGACTATGATGAGGTATTCGCTCCTGTTGCTCGATTAGAAACTATAAGACTAATAATTTCTTTGGCTGCTCAGAACAAATGGAAGATTCATCAGATGGATGTAAAGTCTGCCTTCCTAAATGGAGTCCTAGAAGAAGAAGTGTACATTCAACAACCACCAGGTTATGAAGTGAAAGATCAAGAAGACAAAGTCTTAAAATTGAAGAAAGCCCTTTACGGGTTGAAGCAAGCACCAAGAGCATGGAATAGTCGAATCGACAAGTACTTCCAGGAGAATGGCTTCACCAAAAGTCCATATGAACATGCTCTCTATATCAAGAATAAAGATACAGATATTTTGATCGTGTGCTTGTACGTGGATGATCTTATATTTACTGGAAGCAGTCCAAGCTTGTTTGACGAATTCAAGAAAGCAATGGCTAAGGAGTTTGAGATGACAGACATTGGGCTTATGGCATACTATCTTGGCATTGAAGTCAAACAAAAGGAGGAAGGTATCTTCATCTCCCAAGAAAGCTATGCGAAGGAGATACTCAAGAATTAAAAATGGATGATTGCAATCCGATAAGCACCCCAGTAGAATGTGGAGTCAAAATGTCCAAGCATGAGGAAGGTGAAAGAGTAGATCCAACATTATTCAAAAGTTTGGTTGGAAGTCTACGTTATTTGACTTGTACAAGGCCAGATATCCTGTATTCAGTTGGATTGGTTAGTCGCTACATGGAATCTCCAACAACTACTCATTTCAAAGCTGCAAAGAGAATTCTTCGCTATTTGAAAGGTACAACTGATCTTGGCTTGTTTTATTCAGTTTCTAATGAGTATAAACTTGTTGGATATAGTGATAGTGACTGGGGTGGAGATATAGATGATAGAAAGAGCACTACAGGGTTCGTGTTCTTTACGGGTGACACTGCTTTTACTTGGATGTCAAAGAAGCAACCAATTGTCACTCTCTCAACCTGTGAAGCTGAATATGTAGCTGCAACCTCGTGTGTTTGCCATGCAGTTTGGCTAAGAAATTTGCTGAAAGATTTAAACATATTTCAAGGAGATCCAATCAAGATTTGTGTTGATAACAAGTCAGCAATTGCCTTAGCAAAGAATCCAGTATTCCATGATAGAAGTAAACATATCGACACGCGCTACCACTACATAAGGGAATGCATTGCAAGGAAAGATGTGCAGCTACAGTATGTGAAGTCTCATGATCAAATTGCTGATATTTTCACCAAGTCCCTGAAGTATGAAGACTTCACCAGATTGAGAAATTCTCTTGGAGTTATAAAACAAGTTTAAAGGGGGATGTTGAAAATAAACTTGTTTGGCCCAAAATCTTATTGAGTCCAAGTCCAACATTTTATGTGATCCAATTAGCCCAATGCATGGAAGTTTCTTGTAGTAGGCAAGATTGAATAAGAATCACTAGATTGAAGTTGGTAAGATTAATTGTAGATTGTTGGATGGTAGTTGGTATGATCAAATATTGATCGTCGGATGTATCTTTGTTTTTAATATTTGTATGGTTAGGATTGATTTGTATTTCCCCTCCCATTCTCATTTGAAATCATCAAGTGAGTGAAAGAAGAACAAGAAGCATAGCTTCTTTGAGAGTGTGAAGAGTAAGTTGTAATATTTGAGTTTGAGTGTTTTAGTTAATAAAAGTGTGTTTTTGAGTGAAATCTTCCATAATTGCTTCCCAATTCTTGCCAATCCAAACATAAATTGTAGGAGTATGTATAATAAATGCACCTCTAGAATCCAAAGCAGATGTCGAAGGGTTGTTTAGCATTTTAGGAACCAAATGCAAAGGATCGTAAGGTGAGTGTGGAGCCATTCTATACATCCTTAGTAAGGAATTGGGACTCAAAGGGAAAGCATGAACCCTTTTTTGGCACTGCAACAACTGGCATGCAAAACCCATATTCGGATCAGCAATTCCTCTAGCAGCCTTCACATACTGAAATGCATCATCAAAGCTTTGCCCTTCCCGCCACATTACATAAGCAATCACCAATGATGTAGATGGAGAGACTCCCTGACAACAATGAACAAAAACCCTTCCACCCTGTTCTCTAACATATTCAAAGTAGTCAAAAACATCATACAATATGCTGGTAATATCCTCAATATCACATAATCAATATGCTGGTAATTATTTTAAAAAAAATCTCTTAGATTTCTACGGCACATAATCAATATCACATCTGTATAAACGTTTTGCGTTTACACATACATAACTTCACATTAAAACACACAAAAAAGTACAAAAATATATACATGTTCTGTCCATAGATTCGTAACTCACCAAGAAAATCCCTGTTTGGGAGGAAAGAGAGTCTGGAAGATAAGAAACTGTAGTGAAGGATGAGGGGAGATTTGTTAGCCTTGCCAAACATGTAAAGAATAATGGTAAACAATCATAGACAGGGAACAAATGGTCAACTTTAATCTTAACAAGAAAAAAGAGGCACAAAATCTAGCCAAATATGCAGCAAGCTCGCAAGGTATTAAAAAAATACACACATTTATAGTTCATAAAGATTCAATGACAATGGATCAATCAAGAGATTAAACAAAAGAAAATCCTCAAAATTAGGAGGGAGAAGCTTCTCTCTTTTGAATCCCCACTTTTGCACTACAGAGTCAACAACAAGTAGACTGAAGACAACGTAGCAAACAACTAAAGTGAGCATGCACTGATATGTATAGTTCTGGCTAATTGAAATCAAGTCGTTGTAAACTATTATAACTTATGAAGACAAAGAATTCTTCTGCAGCATTGTCACCAAAATGAAAATTAACTTACATATCTGTTGGCATACAAGCATCTCCATCAATCACGATATCCACCAACTTCTGCTTTAACATTGTCAACTGCTCCGAATTTAGCAATTCCTGCTCCAGGGTCTCCAAAACGTCACCAGAAACTAGACCAAATCAAACTAAATAGCATTCTCAAAATCCATTAAGAACAGAACAGACTAAACTAACCACGTATATAATCTTCAAATAATGTTACTGCTTTTAAGTTCTATGATTCTATTGCAGTAGTCGTGATATCATATTTTTGTTTCTCTTTCTATAAAATTCAAATGAAGTTTCCTTCAAACAAGAATTCAGCTTTACCCTATTTTTATCCAACGTTTATAATACCAACATTAACTTAACTGCCAAATTAGATAAACAAACTTAAAAACCAAATGAGTTTTGAAAGAAAGAAAATGGCTTAATAGTAATACTCTAAACAGGTTCTCTTAACTAGATGTGCCTTCATCGGGCATAGTCAATTTTCAAACATTTATACCAAAGCAAATGGATTAAAAAGGGAACCTGATCTGAGTATAGGCATGGCGGCATGGGGGTAATAACTCAACCCAGTGGTCATCCTATGAATTGGAGATATTTTGAAGAAGCAGAAAATGATATATTTTTCCTACGAGTACAAAATAACAGAGGTTGCGAAGTTGAAGAACATCACCACCGTACCCATAGCCAGATTCGATCTGCCGCACCGCTGTCTCTCTGCTCTCCCATTCCTCTGCCTCGTCTTATTAGCACTAGCCTCTCTCCTTCGCAATCTTCGATGAAAGCTTAGCCTCCTCTGGATCACTCTCATACTCCACCTCGTCATCTGCCATCTCCTTTCCACTCATAAATCAAAAAATACAAAACGCAAAACAAGTTGAAAGTGAGAGAGAGAGAGACGGCAGCGGGATCAACAGCGAGAACGGTCTTGATTTGCGAGAGGGTTGGGGGCAGTGCCGGACGCAGATGTTTCATTTTAGTGGGGCACAAAAATAAATTTTTGTTATTCGCGATGGAGTTTACGGGGATTTATGTTTCAAATATCTATTCATAACTAATACAAACAATCAAATAAACAATTGTAAAAAGATATTTAACGAATACCAATCACCAAGATCAAAGTTGTATAAATGAAGAGACACTTGAAATATTATTACAACTAATTGTCTACTCGTGCGATGCACGGAATGTATAATTTTTAAATCATAATTTTAAAAACATTTTGATTTAATCATATCAAATAAAAAACATAATTTAAATGAAATTTCAATACAAAATGTTATTAAATTTGAAACTTTAAAAAAGATAAAACTATTCAAAATAAAAAAATGTTACATGTACATTTAGTATATCGCGCCACTCAAAATTTGACATTCATTTAAATTTTTTATATAATTTTTTTTTAAACTTTTATTTACATTTTTCTCTGAAAATTTGCCCACTTCATCATCTATTTCCCTTTTAATAAGTTATAATTTATTTATTTATTTTCAAAATATATTGATTCAAAATCTTCATTTTTAACTTAACAAATTTATATTGCATGGATTTTTTATTTTCAAATATATTAATCCGAAATTTTCAATTTCAATTTAACATATTTACATAGATATGACATTTATTTATGTTCAAATATATTAATACAATTTTTTGATTTCATAAATAAAATAACATATTCACATAGATATTATATTTATTTATGTTAAAATATATTAACTCAATTTTTTCATTTCCTACATAACACATTTACATAAATATCACTTTAATTATGTTCAAATATATTAATCTAGTTGTCTACCCGTGCGATGCACGGAATATATAATTTTTATATCATAATTTTGAAAATATCTTGATTATATAATCATATCAAATAAAAAAAAACATAAATCAAATAAAATTTCAATACAAAATATTGTTGAATTTGAAACTTTAAAAAAGACAAAACTAATCAAAATAAAAAAATGTTACATGTATACTAAGTATACCGCACCACTCAAAATTCGGCACTTATAAATTTTTTATATAAAATTCTTTTGATTTTTAATTACATTTTTCTCTTAAAATTTTTCCACCTCATCACCTATTTCTTTTTTAATATGTTATAATTTTTTATTAACTATATTTTTTAATGTGTTACTCACATATATTTTATTTGAAATCCAATATATTAATTAATATATTTTATTTTTTCTTATTTTTTAAACATGTCAATTTTTGTCAAAATGATGTAAAGATTAAGCCTCCGTTTGGTAATATTGTTTGATTTATAAACCTGTATAAATGATTTTGAGGTAAAAAATAATGGCTGAAAATTGGAGAGAAAAATATGTGTGGTTAAAAAGTTGATAGAAAATAATTAATTATTTTTGTAACATGCGTATTGAAGATCCTACTCATTTATTGACATATTAGGAAGTAAAATTTCAATGATTTTATTTATTTATTTTCAAAATATATTAATTCAATTTTTAAATTTCTAACTTAACAAATTTATATAGCATATATTTATTTATTTTAAAATACATACATCCAATTTTTTCATTTCCTCCATAACACATGTCATTGAGTTTAAAATTAAAAAAAAAAAAACAAAACTAATCAAAATAAAAAATGGTGCACACACACTGTACTGCACCATTCAAAGTTTGACATTTAATTAAATTTTTTATATTAAATTTATTTTGACTTTTATTTACGTTTTTCTCTGAAAATTTGCCCACCTTATCACCTATTTTTCTTTTAATATGTTATAATTTTTAATTAACTTTATTTTTTAATATGTTGCTTACATATATTTTATTTTTCCTTATTTTTTAAACATACCAATTTTTGTCAAAATGATGAAAGGATTAAATTTTCTACCAACTTATCATTGGCTGTAAAAGGTTGATAGCAAATAATTAATTATTTTGTAATATGTTTATTGAAGAACCTACTCATTTATTGACATATTAGGAAGTAAAATTTTAATAATTTTATTTATTTATTTTCAAAATATATTAATTCAAATTTTCATTTTTAACTTAACAAATTTATATAGCACGTATTTATTTATTTATTTTCAAATATATTAATCCAAAATTTTCATTTTCAATATAACACATTTACATAGATATGACATTTATTTATATTCAAATATATTAATACAATTTTTTCATTTTCTACATAACACATTTCAATAGATATCACATTTATTTATATTCATTTCCTACATAACACATTTACATAGATATCACATTATTTATATTTAAATATATTAATCTAATTTTTTTCATTTCCAGTGTAACACATTTACAAATATTACATTTACTACAACTCTTACTAAATATGTAATAAATAATAAATTTTCCTACAAAATCTTTATCTTTTCTATATTTATTTTATTCATTTATTTTCAAAATATATTAATTCAAATTTTTAATTTCTATGTTAGCAAATTTATATAGCATGTATTTATTTATTTTCAAATATATTAATCCAAAATTTTCATTTTCAATATAACACATTTATATAGATATGACATTTATTTATGTTCAAATATATTAATACAATTTTTTCATTTCCTACATAACACAATTAAATAGATATCACATTTATTTATGTTCAAATATATTAATCTAATTTTTTCATTTCCAATGTAATACATTTATACATAATATGTTTATTATAACTCTTATTAAATATGTAATAAATAATAAATTTTCCTACAAAAGTCTTTATCTTTTATTTATTTATTTATTTATATATAAGTAGAATTGAGGAGAGAGAATCATTAAATGCAAATTTCCCTCCAAAATGACTCACTCTCCTCACTTCTACTTTTATATATATAATAAAGATAAAGATAAAGATTTTATTTATCAATTACTGATACAAACAAAGAAATAAACAATTGTATAAATATATTCAATCCCCAAATGTAAATTTCAAAAGAGATCAATAGCACAAAATATTAATTTGAAAGTATAAACTCCAAACAAAAGTATTTAATTTAACCTCTGTTTGACAAATTATAAAAAATATATATATATTTTTAAACAATACAATTTTTCAAACCACTTTTTAACATCACTAATTTTCTCTGTCTACTTTTCAACCACATATTTTATATTGAAAACATAAAAAAAATATTTTTAAACACAAATTTTTAACAAACTAGTTTATTTCACAAAAAAAAAAAGGAACAAAAATCAGATTTTTTAATGGGGCACATGGCCCCACCTTAGGTCCGCCCCTGGTTGGGGGAATCAACAGGGGTTAGAGATGGAGGAAGATGAGAGCTGTGAGGGGAGAGAAACCAATTTGATCTGATTTTTCCCAAGTGAGGAACAGTGCCGCGTTTTGGAGCTTTTCATAACAAAACACCTTTTACTCGTTTTGGATTTCTTGTATAATTTTTTTTTTTTTAAGTTTTCAAAAATTTGTTTCCCAAAATGGATAAGTGACCCGTTTTTAATTTTTTCGAAAATTGGAAATTCAAAATGATCAGAAAATAGCAAAAAGAACGGGGCTTTAATTTTGAGAAAAGGTGAAAAAAAAGTTGCATTTTCCATGGTAAATAATGGACTATCAAACGCACCCTAAATTTTACTCAATAAACCAAGTTATATTACCACAATAATATATTTCATCCGTCCTAATTATATAAGCTATCTTTTCTTTTTTCTTGTCCAAATTATATAGACTTATTTCTTTATTGAAAAGTATTTATTTTATTTATTTACTAATGCACCCTTATTTATTACTTTTAAAATAATAAGAGTTTTTGATATTAAATAAGGATAAGTTGAAAATTTTCTTTACAAAAAATATTTTTCAATAACATTAAATATGTTTTCTTAATATGTGTGAAAAGTCAAACTTGAATAAATAATTAGGACGGAGGGAGTATAATTTTATAAATATGCCAGAGTACATATACAAATATACTCATTCCTCATTATAAAACAAAAAATTGATTAGATCTGTATGCCACACCGCTCCAATCATAGCCTACTGTTGCCACAACGAGCTTTAGCAGTCCTTCCAGTCTTTCCCCCATCTACGCTCTGCCTCCACTTCCACCGCCTACGTCGAGCTTGAGTGGGTGAACCGCATCGGGAGCGACTGTAGTGGTATAGTCTACAAGGTCCTCAATCATCCCACGGAAAAATTTTATGTCGTCAAAGTAATTCAAGGCACCCAAGAGGAAGTCGGTGCGCCACTAGAACTGTCGGAAAAATTAAAGTCCTACTTGAATCCGTCGACAAGGGTTCTCTCGAAAACATCCACATCCCTCATGAACCCTATTTATTTGAAAATTATATTGTCAAGAATGTGTGGCCCTGGAACTTCTCAAATTCTTCCTTGTGAAGAATCACATATTAGTTTTTTAATTAATTTACAAATAATAATCTACCAATGGAAATTAATATTTCTTAATTAATTTACAATTATTCGATCCGCCACGCATCAGAGCCAGGTGCCTCTGGCTGTTGTGATCCACGAGATGCAAAGATTGACGGCTTGGAGGTGATTAACAGTGCCTGATGCGCAGTGGAGCCATTAAATAATATTATTATTTATTATTTAAAGATTAATTAAGACCCGAGTTTCGTACCAAAAAATTTATTTTTGAAAAAGTAGGGGAGCATGAAATTTCTACTCTAGAGACATTTATTGGTATAAGCTTTACAATGTGTAGAAATCTGATAATGTATTAGGATTGATGGAAACATAATTATCTATTGTTCCCAAGTCAAATATAACATATTTTCGAGATTTCTCCCGTGACTTCATCTCAAAGGAAATCAATTAAAAGGTTAATTGGTTTTGAAATATCAAACCTTGTAATATTAACATCAATGATATTCATATATTTTTTTCAATTCATTATTTTTTGGCATGATTGTCTTGGGCATTAGAACTAAGCCTTTGTTCGGCGGCTTCATTAAATTGCAGTTTAAACTGCAATTTAAACTACACAGTTTTTCAAATCACTTTTTAACCATACATGTTTTCTTTCTCCAATTCTTAATCATATATTTTACCTCAAAAACACCAAAAAATTCTTCTCTCTCCCCATTAATCGGCCGCCAAACAAAGGCTAAGGTAATTAGTCTAACAATTAATTTTTTATTTTATTTTATTTTATAGGTTCGGTTCTATTTTGTGGCGCACGGCCATATTTTCGTTTATTTTCAAATTTCGATGCCAAAACATGGCACACGGGGATTTGCGAAAATATTTTTATCTTTCTTTTCATAAGCTAGTGATGTAAATGACGCCACTTAACTGATATTTCAAAATCACTTTACTTTATAATAAAATCCATTCATTTAAAAAGTAACGATAAAATATTAATATAAGATCTTGACTTTTAAAATTCTTTTAGATAAATTGTAAAAATAATAAAATAACGAGTTTTTCAGTTCAAACACAAGACCTTATTCAGTGAGTTCACAACTAACAGGTTGTCATCTAGCGCAGGCGCAGCACTATCTGTCTCGTTATCTGAAGATTCGCATAAATTCCTTTTACATTTCTGTTGTTACCTGAATGTTAGATATTGTGGAATGAATATACATTTACCCAATGAGTGAAGTATGGTGCACATGTGCTATTATACGTAGACAAATTAACCTCACATATTCAAGATTAATGCAAGTTTTACTTATTAAGCCAGCCAACCATATATTCATGTTGAGTCATATTTTCACATCAAGTTATATTCATATCTCCTAGTCACGTCATATATTCAAGACAGTCAAGTCGAATCAAATTCAAGTCGAGTCAAGTTCGATTTCATGTATTCACGACCAATCATGTATTCAAGTTGAGTCCTGTATTCACGTCAAGTCATACACTCAAGTCAAATTCACATATTCCAATCAAGTCAGACTTATATATTCAAACTTATGCAAATGTATGTATTTTCAAGAGAATATGACTTTTAATGGGGCTAATATTACAAATCAACTACTATCCTAAGTGCGCACAAGCAAGAAATGTAACCCTGAGTTCAAGCGTGGAGTTTATTCCACGGGTTTCAAATAGGGAGTCGAGATCCCTGAAATTCATTAACAAGCATAACAACACCGTGATCCAATTATTGGACTCCGTGCACTTATATCAAGACAAACGTCATAAGCGTATTAACAAGTGGGATATAGTATGACTATAATATCATGTAAGAAGTTCTTTTCTATGCAATGTATAAGGAAGAGCTTGAAAATCCCTTTTAATGCAATGCATAATGGACACATATCACGAAATCACATTTAAGATTACTTAATCAAGTACAAGTCCAGCCAAGCCAAGTTAAATCAAGACAAGTTCACAAGTTCATAAGTTAAATCAATGTATAAGGAAGAGCTTGAAAATCCCTTTTAATGCAATGCATAATGGACACATATCACGAAATCACATTTAAGATTACTTAATCAAGTACAAGTCCAGCCAAGCCAAGTTAAATCAAGACAAGTTCATAAGTTCAGAAGTTACACATAGACAAGTTAATTCTTATATATTCAAGATCAAGATAATATCCAAGTCAAATTCATATAATCATGTATTGTGTCTTTTAAGAAGTAGATGACATATTATTATTTGTCAAGACCAGATTATCATCTTCATTATGTTCACAAGTTTAAGACCTCATAAATAAGAACAGGGATTTTTTTAAATATCATGATAGTGCTGATGAGTGTATTATGTATCGATACATAAGATGAGGACAGAAACTGTTTGAAGTATTCAATGTATCGATACATCATATTATATCAGCAATTATAATCCGATGATACAAATATAATCAAGGGCACACAGGGACTAATTTCGGATCACGATTGAGCACGAGAGGTTGCCTAAGAGTAAGAGAAAAAAAATAAAATTTTACGCCTAATTATAAGCAAAAAAAAAAAAAAAAAATTGACAGATCTAGCACGAGCGGCCGACCGCCCTCGCAATAGGCTAGATCCGTCCATGAGGGCATGATAAGTGCTTTATTAGCACGTATTTAATTCACTTATTATCTTATTTTGTTATTAGTTTGATCCTATTGAAGTATCGTTTAATGCATTTTCACTTATTTAAGCCTAATTATAAGCAAAAATAAAAAATAAAATTGACAGATCTAGCACGAGCGGCCGACCGCCCTCGCAATAGGCTAGATCCGTCCATGAGGGCATGATAAGTGCTTTATTAGCACGTATTTAATTCACTTATTATCTTATTTTGTTATTAGTTGGATCCTATTGAAGTATCTTTTAATGCATTTTCACTTATTGTGCTATGTAAGGTCAAAAAGAAGAAAAAGAAAGGAAACATGACCAAAGAAATACAAAAAAATCAAGAAGTGAGGTACAAGGGCATATTCAAAGAGCTCCAAATCAATAATGGCATGTGGGAGGAAGATTAGATGCAAAAATTATGGTCAAAGAATGTTTGGAATGAAGTTGGAAATAAAAAACCCGCAAGGATTGTGATCATGAATTTTAGTCATGGATTGAAGCTCAATTTGGTCATAGAATACTTTCGAATTTTGGAAGAGCTATTTCACAAAGAATTGTAGATATTTTAGTTTTCTTTCCAACGCAACTTGAATCACCACAATCGGACTTTGGGAGAGAAAGTTATGACCAAAACATCGATCACAGACGCTTCGCGGCAGAAATACACTTACGGCCGTAAATTACAAATTTACGGCCGTAACTTCCAAATTCCGGAAATTTTCAGAATCCCAATTACGGCCGTAATAAGGAAAGTTACGGTCGTAACTTGCTCTCCAAGGAATTTCCTTATCTGATTCAAGGTCTATCTTTGGTATATCTTTGGGGTAAAGTTAGGGCACGATTTTGGGAGTATTAAAGGAGAAAAATCACCACAAAAAGGAGGCTGGACATTGAGGAAAATTGAGAGAAAATTATAGAGCATTCTTGGGAGATTTTCAAGCGCAAGAATATCAACAACAATGAAATTCATGAAGCAACTTGAAGAATCTACCACAACTATGTTAGGCTAAATTTCATATCTTGTTCAAAGGGGAAGTTGTGTTAACTTGATTATGTTACTTTCTTTTCCTACAAATTAGTAGCGTGAATTTATTCCTTTATTTCAATTGTTGGATTATTATGTTTTGAATGTTCAATTGAGTTTATTTGATTAATAGTTTAATTTGGCCAATTGGATTATTGATCTTTGGATTCATGAATATGCTATGTTTAGATTCTTGATCCGTAATTGTCATTGAATCTTTACTTTAGTAGCAAATAAATCTCGTGCAGGTTTAGTAATAATTCAAGTTGGATTGATTAATTCGAGCTTGTGTAATTAACGATCCAATTCAATCTATTCTTCTAAATTTTCATACTAGTCGTGCATTAAATCCTAAGAGCTTGTTTAGGATTGTCCGTGGCTAGAATTGGTTCGAAGAGCTTGTTTTGAATCAATACATATAAGGAAGAATTTAGATAATCAGAGCTTGTTGATTATGTATGATTGATAATTGAATTAGGGATAGAAACACGTTACAAGGAAAGGTATAACATTAATTGAGGGCACAACCGAACCCAAGAACAAGATTTCTTCTCATATTATTTTTCTAGTCATATTTAATTATTTATTTTATGCATAGTTTTCATTCAAGCAATTTAAACAACAAAACCCCTCATTCAATTCTAATTGATCGAACAACTAAAATTAGTTTCCGTTCCTCGTGGGATCGACCCTTACTCTCCCTACTACATTATTAATTAATATGTAGCAAGTAAGGAATTATTTATTATTTTGGTGCATTGCGACACGCATCAGGGCACAGTATACTCAAGACGTGTCACTTTAATTCAAATAACAAGAGCAAGTGTAAATAATATTAATTAAGACTTTTAAATCGCTAAATCACGTTAATCATTTTTACGTGTAGATGACAAGTCAAGAACCATTATATCTCAAGATACCCAATAGTAATACTATTAAAATGAAAAATCTTGTTAATCATTCTTTTATATTAAATAAACGGATAAATAAACATTAGTGTCAATATATGATTGGTAATAATAACTTTGATCATCTTTTTAAATAAGGATAATTAATATCAAGATGATATTAACAAAGATATAGTAATCGTATGAAACTTATAACGAGATCACGATAATGTCAGGATAATATTGACACAATATAAGAATCATATTAAATATTGAACTTATAATGAAGTTACATAATTCATATATCAAGCAAACAATTAAACATATCACACTCACCTTAGTTCATCAAGCAAACAATTAAACATATTGATTTGTGAATGATATGTTATTGGGTATACTACATAGAGAGAATATTCAGGTAATGGTTTTAAATTATTTTGGTGATAATTGGTGATAAGTAGTTTTAGAAATGACAAATTATTATGGTTTGATATGTTAAAGATTTATTGAAATTTGGAGAAAATTTTCATGGGTTTATAGAGAGTAGTGAAGAGACGTGATGTCATTTGGGTTCTTAAATAATGACTTAAGTATTTAGTAAATATTTCTTTATACAAAGTTTAGAGGTTATGTCAAGAGCTTACATGTTAGACCTTTGTGATAGTTAAGACAATCATTTACCGTTTGTTGAATTTACATGTAATATGATTATTGGGAATAGTCAGTTATCATATTATGGTGAGATGTTTTAAAGAAGTAAAGATTTATTTTATAGTAAGAAACTTGGGAACATATGAGTTAATGTTTGGGATTATGTGAGATAATGATGATGGTCATAAGGTCATTTGGATACAAGAGATAATTATAAGGAATAATGTGATTTTCTTGGGTCGAGAATTTAAGGTGATGATGTGTTGATATTATGGAATAAGTTGATCTTTCATGAATAAGTTATTGTTGTATATTGGTTCTAAATGGAATTCAAAGAATGATGAATCTCAGTCATGGAAAAAAAAAAAATCAGGTTTACTAGTAATTTTAATGATCTAGTGATGTACGTTAAGTTTCATTTATGATACTAGAAGATCATGAGAGAATTTTTTTTATGAAATTGATGAAAGAAAATTTTATCAGGTCATAGATTTTGTACAAGTATTGAGGAAGTAATGCATTTGATCAGAGAAAGGCTTATGATTGATCATATCTTGAAATTTTGGAGATTGTTATTAATGGTATCTTGTTTAGAAAAATAAGAAATGAAATTTTATGTAATTGTCCTGGTGGATAGAATTGTGGAAAATAGGGATAAGACTTCAAAATGATGACTTATTATGGAGTAGTGTGCAGGAAGAGTGACAATAGTAGAATCCAAGATTTATTAGTCTAAGAGATTAATATATAAGTGAGCATATTGACGTATAAGGTTCACGTGATAGGTATGATGATTATTATATTGAAATTTTAGAGATATTGATACGAATATTTGAGGTCACATGATACAATGATAAGTGACAGGTTACATGAGTACTACAAGATATGATGAAATATTACATACAATTGGGAATTTTCATTTCGAGTCATAATATATGGATTTATTTAAAGGTTTGGTGATGTAGTTTCGATTAATTGTTATCGGTTGTACTTTGAAGTGAGTAAATATTTTGGCTACAATAATGGAAAATCTGAAATGATCAGTTGTATGATTTTTAATTATGAGATTGTATATTTGGGTTAAGCAAACTTGATGAGAAATCCTATATGATTCACAGAAGTCTTATTAAATGGTGATAGACGTAATCAGAGTATTGTTCATAAGTGTGACATGAATTGAAGTTTTGGGAGAACAGGAAATAAAATTTTGAACTTCAGATTTCGGAAATTAGTGAAGTTTCTTAAGTATGGGAATATCATATCTGATACGTATGATGCTTTAAGTTAGTACCTTAGCTATCAGCTAGAATTGAGTATGTGATACCGAGTACATGATGTATGATTTAAAGTATGAATTAAAGGATTTAAGTTTGAAATCTACAATTTTGAAAAGGAAGTTTCAGTCGAGCTTATATAAAGATTACGCTGGTAAATCTTTTCAGAAAGATTTTGTCTTATTATGAGGCACATATGTGCATAGTATAAAGAGAAAAAGTCCAGGTTCTTAAGAAAACAAAGAGATGCACTTAGTCAAAGTCCAGTGGGTTAGATATTATAACGATGAGATTACTAAGAGAAAGAAAGAAGAAGAGATTCTGATTAAGAATTCAGAAATCATAAGACCGAGTAAGTTTAATTTCGAGGACGAAATTATTTTAAGGGGGTAAGTTTGTAGCGACCCAGAATTTTAACGCAATTTAATAATTATTTTAATATTTAGAAAATCGTGTCGCTACTATTTCACCCATTATTTTAAAGTTAACGCCGCGACGTGTTCGTCTAGCCAAGTCAAGAAATAGTCAAGATTGTTCGATTTTAAATTAAATTCCAAATTCAGTAAAAATATCTCAATTTTCCTTATTCAAATTATTTCAAGTCCAAATACGTAATTCAATTTTATACCAAAATTGTACCATGAACCCACGGTTTCATCATCACCTCACGTCTATGTCTATGTCTATGTCTATCTCAATCTGCAGAGACTTCAAGTCACAAATACCATTGTTTTTCCTAACACTTTCCACTCAATTAATCTATCAAAAGATTCCTTCAATTATGATATTCTCCACCATTTTATTTTTACAAAACCATCCAACCCATGTCTCACCTACGTTTCATCATCACCAAACTTTCACCACATGATGATAACATGGAACATGGCTAGATATACAAAAGCATGAAATGCACGCTGTAAAGTTATAAAAGAGAACAAAGAAAGACATGAAATCACATGCTGAAGATTGGAAAGAATGTGAGAGGAGCTGGACTGTAGGATATATATACATATACAATGAATCACTACCGATTCAACTCGATCGAAGCAAGCTGCAAAATGCCAAAATCCAACCAGAATCACCACCTCCAGCTCCAGTCATCAATTCCACTATTAACTCCAAGATTTGCCTCTGCAGTCACTGCAACCACCGTAGGATTTCACCAAGCTTAACCATCACAAAAACAGGATCCGCCTGCACCACCACTTCCAAAATCAGAATCGATCCCAAAATTTAAAACCCAGAATAAGCCAAACCAAGTACTTGCATCACCTCAGACCACCACTGCGACAGATTAATCGCCGAAAAATCACGAAATCAAGCCTCGGTTGCACACGGTTTCGCACTCAAAACTCGCACATAATCCCTCAAATCTGAATCCCCATCCTGCTGAGCCACCCGCCGCACCTTACGCCTACGATTCGCCGGCGTTCCACCGGCTGTAGCCTGGACTTCACCCTCCGTCGCCAGCCTTCATCTCCTCTCTCGCCGTCTCTCTCTGATTCAATTCAGTAATAGTAGAGAAAAGAGAAATATATGTTTTAATAAAGTTTTCGGAAATTGCAATATTAGTCCCAAGATTTTAAATGATATTTAATTCAGTCCCTCAAGCTTTAAAGTTTTGCATTCCAACCCTTAAAGTTTTAAAAGAGTTTTAAACAGTCCTTTCATTTTTAAAATATATTATTTCAGCCCTATAGTAATATTCATTTTAAGTTTCAACTCAAGTTTCAAAGATATTCATCTTAGTCCTTCAACTTTCAAAAGTATTCATTTCAGTCCCTAAGCTTTCAAAACATCAATTTCAGTCCTCAAATTGTAAATTATCAATTGAACTATATAATTCAAAAGACTAAGGTGACTTATTGGCTAAGACGAAGCGTACGGAGAATTTAAAGAAATTGAAGTCATTCCCGCTCAACTTTGCACTCGTCGGATTTAAGGTAGACTCGCCTCTATTAATTGATTTAAATTATGATTGTATGTGAATGTCACATAACTTGTGAAATTATGTTTTTATGACAAGTAAGTATGTCTTATGTTTTTACGAAAAGTAAGTATGTTTTTATGACAAGTAAGTATGTCTTATGTTTTTACGAAAAGTAAGTATGTTTTTATGACAAGTAAGTATGTCTTATGTTTTTATGAAAAGTAAGTATGTTTTTATGACAAGTAAGTATGACTTATGTTTTTATGAAAAGTAAGTATGTTTTTTATGACAAGTAAGTATATCTTATGTTTTTACGAAAAGTAAGTATACCCTATGTTTTTACGAAAATGTTTGGATCATTGCTATGAAATCAATCTCACAAGATTGCTATGAAATCAATCTCACAAGATTTTTATGGGTCACATATGATATGTTTATGATTATGCTAAAAGGACCGGAGTTTAGTAGCGCTACACATAAGAATTCTTGCCATCTAAGTTCGGTAAAATTCTTGTGTCTCCCTATGTTTATGAATATTTCAATCCTATCCTATGTTATGATGAAAATGATCCCTATGCTTTCAAAAGAAAATTTATGCTTGGTATATTTATGTGATTATATGTTGATATGTTTTTCAAAGATGTTTTCAAAGAGCCGGTATTTATATGTTCAATTATATTGTAGATTAATTAATTGGCGATGAGTCTACTGAGTATTTCATTTATGAAATGCTCACTACACTTTTAACAGTTTTGCAGATTTCGGAGACGGTGGCAAGTGATGGATGATGGTGGCAATAATCGATAAATGGTTGAAAGTTAAACTTTAAGATTTCCGTATTTTCCAAGCATCGAATAATTATGAGAACTTCATTTATTTGAGAAATTATGATATTGTAAATTTCTTTACAATATTAATGGTTCGGTTTACTATTTCAAATTGTTTCATAAATGTTATTATATTTTATCGACCATTACAGTTTATTTAATGTTGCCATAAATGAAATTCAGTTATTCTTCCGCAAAAATATTATTCGAAAAAAAAAAAAAAAATTTAGATTAGATAATGACGTGGTGAACCGGGTATACGGAACTCGGGGCGCTACAGTTCAAAAGCGTCTAAAACGAGGTTCTGGACTTTCTGTATATTGATGTATCAATACTTCATGAACATGTACCAATACATGTTCATTTTAAGCTTCAAGTATCGATACGTGCAGTCGGAATCAACACTGCTATTCTTGATTTCTAGGATTTCTTATGGGTTTAATATATTTGGTCGAGCAATAAAAACATTCAAGGAAGGAAGGAAGAAATGAACCATTCTTTCTCAAGATCACTCACTGAATTTTTGGTGTGAAGAACTAATCTTGGCTGAGGGGTATTTATAGTGAAAAATATGGCTCCACTTGAAGGAAATGAAGTTTAACCGTAGGAGAGTTTTTCTTATTAAGCAAGAGGTGAAAGTTCTTTTGCATGCAAAGTAGGAGCTGGCCTTTTAGGATTAAATGACTCATGAATTCTACAAATTCTAGGCGCAGTCGTGTCCTTAAGTAGAGTGACAACTAGTGCTTTATTTCCTTAAAAATTCAGTTTCATAAGGCAGGATTTGAGCTCAAATTCGAGGTACTAAATGAAGTCAAAATCTTCATTTTTTGGTACGATTTCAAAGTATCTATGGAGTACTTTAATGTACAATTTATGGTGCAAGAAATGTATAATCGAGGAGAAAGTTATGGCCTTTCAAAGTAGGCTACTCAAAATAGTTTTCGTCTAACAGTTTTTACCGTCCTAAATTTAAAAATTCACCGAGGACTATCCATTGGTTGGAATGACAAACTGTTTTCATATTCTCGAAGTTCGCTTCGAGAACTTGCCGGTACATATATCACGTGCAATCAAATGTGATCGGGAGTGCTAGAAAAAATCTCGAGAAAAGGGACATTTAAATACGTTTTTTTCATAACTTTTCTTTTATAAAAATTCTATTTTTTTTCTTCAATCAAATAAATTTTACAAATACTTTTTATTACGTCATAATGGACTGTTAAAGACGTTAAAATTCTAGGATCGTTACATTCTATATACAAAATCTTGTATTAGTATGGGTGAACACGGTTCGATTTGGGTGATTTTTGACATATTTTCAAATCAAACCTTTTCAAGCAGTTTGATATTTTCTCAAACCAAACCAAACTATTTCATTTTACAAACCAAACAAAACCATTTTTTGCGGTTTGGTTCTGTTTTAATTTGCGATTTTTACTTATCGACATAATAAAATATATTTTAGATGTTAAATTAACTCGTATATTTTAATTTAAAGATAAAATAAGTTAATATATAATCTAATACGAGAATTAATAATATTAGATGTTAAATTCATTTGTATTTATTTCAATTCAAAATAAAAACATGAAGTTAAAAAAAACAATTGTAAATTTGTAATTGCATTGTATTTATTCCATAACTTCTTTTCCGAGCAAATATGATAGGTCATCGTCATCAAAATTCTTAGAAAAACACTAGTTTTAGACATACCATAGCTAGTCATTATTTTTTGTTTTTATCTGAAGCCAGGGGCGGAGCCAGCCCACTTTTTTAGGCTGGGCCAATTTTTTTTTTTTTTTTTTGGCTTTACTTAAGAATATATATATATATATATTCAAACCTATAAAGAAAATTTTTGGATTAGGGCTGGGCTAGGGCCCAGTTGGACCACCCCTGGCTCCGGCCCTGTCTGAAGCCATATATAGATACTTTTCTTGCATAAATGTATGATATAATTCCATAAAGTACTAGTCTCGCAATTTTTAGTATGATGCTTATACAATTTTTCATAGTAATTACATTTTGTCTTAGCTCTCTTCTTGCTGGTCTTACATTAGTTGTTCAAATTCACGAATTCAGTAAGGAATAAATTCTAAGAACTATAATAAAATAATCGAATGATATTGCTTGCAAAGAAATTTAAATATGCGATATTCAAATTCTTACCCTGATTCGAACATTCTGATATCGATCAAAAATCATCAACGACTTTCCAAAATAAAATCAAATGCAGGAAGAAATTGGAAGTACACGTATCGCCTCTGCCTATTGTTTTAAGAATCTAATTGACATTATTGGAGAGGAACTTGAAAGTTGAAAGGATGCAAGGATGACGAATGAAAACAGAAAATGACTGATTAAATTAGGAAGTATGAACTTTTTAGTTTTGAATCTCAATTAAATAGGCTTTTGGGATTGGAGTATGTGGTTTAAAGATGGTGTGAGTTATATGTTAATAGGCTTTTAGGGTTGGTGTATGTTGTTAAAAGATGGTATGAATTAAATGTTAATGGAATTTTGTGGTTGGACATTGGACGATAACTTTTAAAAAAAAAAAACTAGATGAGAACTTTTATTCATTAGATAAATTTGATTTTTTTTGAGAAAAAAATCTAAATTTAAATGAATAAAAATTAATTTTTTAATTAAAAAATTATTGGTTTGATTTGGTTTAAACGGTTTTTAAAAATTAAAATCGAAATCAAACCATTTTGAAATGGTTTGGTTTAAAATATTGGCTGGTGATGTGATCCGGGATAGGAGATGTGATCCGGGATAGGAGCTCAAAGGAGAAGTCAAGTCACGGACGACGCAACAACATTCAACATAGGAAAATGAACAATTTCCATGTTGGAAGCTAGTCGAGACGACGAGTGGATCAACCTCATTCAAGCCGACGAAGAAAAATTGTGAAATTTCAATGTTACGGCCGTAACAAGTATTTCCTCACGGCCGTAACCAACTTTCTGCTGAAATTGATTTTGCGAGACATAAACAATCACGGCCGTAAAGATTGAGTATCACGGCCGTAAAGGAGTTGCTGCTTAAAATTGGAATTGTACGTTTTTGGACTTACGGCCGTAAGTCATATGTCACGGCCGTAAGGGTGAATCAGAAGCAAGGTTACGGCCGTAAGAAAATCAGTCACGGCCGTAATTCACCATACGCGTAAATTAGGGTTTTTAATTATTTCCTTAATTTTAGTTATTTGTTTCCTTGTTTAATTAGAATTCTTAAACCTAGTTTTGACCCTATTTATAGGGATGTAATTTTCATTATTCACAGACAACTTTGATAATATTAATTGAGAGGCTATTTGCTTTCACAACCTTTATTCTTTATTGAATAAAATCCGAACTTGCGAGTTAATCTTGTTTGTTCAAATCTCGGTGAGAATTATTATTGTTTGTGATCAAGAGGTCAATATATCCCAGTGATTGTATTGGTTGCTTGGTTCAATTAATTTTAATTGGATCCATAAATCGAGGTTCTTGGCGTTCTTGGGTCGATTCCAATAATTTGTGGGTTGCGTAGCTACAATTGCTACGTGGTTTGCATCATCTGGTATCAGAGCTTAGGCTCCAAAAATCAAGGTTATATCTTTATTTTGTTTTCTTGAGTTTTCAAATCCAATTTGATTTTTATGTTTATCATCGAGTCCCATAAAAATCATCCATATCTTGTTGAGTGTTTTATTTTTCAGTTTTTTGCGTTCTTCTTGTTCTTGAGTCTTTAATCCAGAAAATCGTTCCAAAAAAATTTCAAAAGTGTTTGTTTTGCTTAATTCTTATCCGAATTAAGTTCCGTTTGTTTTTTTTTCGTGTCGTTGTCGAATTTTCGGATTTATAAAAAAATATATATATATTATTTTTTATTTATTTTAATTATTCCGAAAATTCACCCAAAATTCAAAACAAAATTATTTCCATTCAAGAACCACTTTCTTAAATTTCTACAATATTCTTGATATTCTTTCCTTTCGAGTCAAATTCAAGAACCACTTTCTTGAATTTCCTTAAATTCTTGACATTCTTGAAATTTCTTTCTTCCGTTTATTTTTCAAGCAAGAAAATAAATTCCTTATTACTAATTGGTGTCTAGATCATCTATTCTTGAGTTTTCTTTAATTACCACATAAGGGATGGATTATGATCCGAGTTCGTTGTTCCAAACTAGATGTTATGTGGGTCAAAAGGTGTGCAGTTTGGCAATTGATAGAGAGTGCTTCACTAATTTTGCTAATATCACCATGGTTGGAAAATTGGGATTATCTCTAATACCGCACAGTAGACCTTATTGTGTGACGTGGATGAGGAATTTGGAAAGTTCCATGTAACCAAGCAAGTCCTAGTGACTATCACCCGTGGAAAATATATTGATGACGTATTTTGTGATGTAGTGCCTTTAAAGTCTTGTCATATTTTATTGGGAAAATCATGGAGTCGTATGAGGGAAGCAATTTATTATAAGAGTATGCACATATACAGGATTCTTACGAGAGGGAAAACATTCACACTGTATGGGTTGACACTCGAGGAAGTACTAGACGATTCGAGGAAGGTAAAAAAAGAGAGTGAGAGGAAAGTTGTAGTGAGATTGCAAGAGGATCCTCGAGATAGGGATGTTGAGAAGGAGGGAAAGCTGAAACTAGAAACGGTTGATCAAATTCCAAAATTTGAAGTAGAAGATGAAGAATTGGGTAGTAAGGAGGTGAATGAACAAGGAAATAAAATTGTGGAAGAGGTGATTGAGGATGAAGGTGTAGTTGAAAATAAAAATGTGGAAAAGGTAGTTGAGACTAAAAATGTAGAAGAAGTTGAAACTAAAAATTTAGAAGAGATAGTTGAGCTTGAAAATGTGGAGTTAGAAGAGGTGGATGAGTATGAGAGAAAAGAAATAGAAGAGATTGAGCAAGAAGTTACAACAAAAGAAGGAAGTGAAGAGAAGGACCTCGTTGTTAGGGAAGAGGATTTGGAGATGATATACCATGAGTACAAGGATCCATATCTTGTACTTTGTGAAATTAACATTTCCCACCCTATTTTGCTTAAATCTTTCTTGCAGGTTGAATATACTTGGAGGTTTGAGTCACACCACATTTGGTCAATGAAGTTCTTATTTCGAATCGTCCTTCCAATCCAAGTATTCGACTATTGGTTGATCCTATGTAATGGAGGCAAAAATTTTCCTTTTGATCCAGGCGGTGCGCTGAAACACCATGAACCAAGCTATGATTCGGGACGAATCATCTTGAAGAAGGGGAGAATGATGTGATCCGGGATAGGAGATGTGATCCGGGATAGGAGCTCAAAGGAGAAGTCAAGTCACGGACGACGCAACAACATTCAACATAGGAAAATGAACAATTTCCATGTTGGAAGCTAGTCGAGATGACGAGTGGATCAACCTCATTCAAGCCGACGAAGAAAAATTGTGAAATTTCAATGTTACGGCCGTAACAAGTATTTCCTCACGGCCGTAACCAACTTTCTGCTGAAATTGATTTTGCGAGACATAAACAGTCACGGCCGTAAAGATTGAGTATCACGGCCGTAGAGATTAATATCACGGCCGTAAAGGAGTTGCTGCTTAAAATTGGAATTGTACGTTTTTGGACTTACGGCCGTAAGTCATATGTCACGGCCGTAAGGGTGAATCAGAAGCAAGGTTACGGCCGTAAGAAAATCAGTCACGGCCGTAATTCACCATACGCGTAAATTAGGGTTTTTAATTATTTCCTTAATTTTAGTTATTTGTTTCCTTGTTTAATTAGAACTCTTAAACCTAGTTTTGACCCTATTTATAGGGACGTAATTTTCATTATTCACAGACAACTTTGATAATATTAATTGAGAGACTATTTACTTTCACAACCTTTATTCTTTATTGAATAAAATCCGAACTTGCGAGTTAATCTTGTTTGTTCAAATCTCGGTGAGAATTATTATTGTTTGTGATCAAGAGGTCAATATATCCCAGTGATTGTATTGGTTGCTTGGTTCAATTAATTTTAATTGGATCCATAAATCGAGGTTCTTGGCGTTCTTGGGTCGATTCCAATAATTTGTGGGTTGCGTAGCTACAATTGCTACATGGTTTGCATCATTTGGCCCATGTGGAACCAAACCAATGGTTTAAAACCAAAAATTTCGATTCGGTCTGTGATTTGACAATTTTTTTGTGCAGCCCTAATAGTATCTTTATTCGTATGATGATTTCGGCTTACTTTTGACTGCCCAAATGATAAGAATCAAAAGATGTGAAAATGCTCTTTTTGCACGAACTCAATTTTTATCATAGCCTTGTTGCTTTTCACATCAACTTTTAAGGGATGTCAATTTCTGGGATGTCAAGTTCAAGCATAACAACAAGAAGTTTTGGTTTGACCTTTATGAATCACTTTCTCATCTTATAACTTAAGTACAAGACAAGTAACTACTAAAATCCGGGTTTAACAGATTTTCTCTTGGAAAACTAAAGTGCATCATCAAAATTTATTGAATACATGTATTTTTTCAGGAACATATGCACTACTCTATATCATTATTATATTAATCTTTTTCTCTAACATTTATATTATTTTGTAGGAATCTATTTGAAGCTTATACGAGAGTCGAAGATTATAATTCTCTTTATTTTCCTTATTTTAAGCTTGGATAATTGTATATTTTTTATTTTTGGATGACTGTAATATTTTATTTTATTTTACTTTTGGCACTTACAGTAATTTCTACATTACTTTGTTTTATTAATATGCTTTTAGTTTGCAGAAAATAATTATTTTGAAAATCCAACGTTCCTTCAAATTTATTTGTATTTTTTGTCAAAATACGTAACCAGAAACATAGCCAAAGTTTTTTATTGTTAGTTTATTGTTAAAATGTGTTTTAATCTAATTTGTTGTTAATTTAATCAAGAAATTTTGTTAAAATATGTAACCACATGCATAGCCCATTTTTTTAATGTTAAAATTCAGATGCGGCAAAATACATAAGTAAGGAATTTTAAAGAAAATATTTCATATTTAAGAAACTTGTTAATTAGTTCAAAAATCAGGTTTTTGTTAAAATATATAATTAAATTGATAATTAAATAATTAAGGTCACAACTATACAATTTATGGTCAAAGGTCACAAGTCACAAATTCTAAATGTCACAAATTATCAAATTAATTAGTTACGATTTATTTCTCGATCACAAATTACAAATTTTATGGTTTCAACTTATTTTTCGGTCACAAATTATCAAATTAATCAGTCACGACTCTTGTATCAGTCACAAGTCACAAATTTATCAGTCACGACATCTTTCTAGGTTACAAATTCTGAAAATTTAGGTCACAACTTATTTTTTCGTCACAATTTACAAATCTCGTAAGTCACAACTTATTTACTGATTACAAATCTCGAATTTTGTTGGTCACAAACAAGTTTAAAAAAATTAAATAATTGGTCACAAAGTCAATCTCTCATCCCACACCCACACCCCACCACTTGACTACAACCTTGGCACTCTCACCACCGCGCCATTATCGATGCTGCCACCAGCGCAAGGAACATCACATGCACTACAACGTATGTACTACCACCGCAATGGGAAAGGAACCACCAACCGCTGGTGTCAAGGACCGCAGCTAATACTTAGTCTCTTGACCCACTCATAGTCGCAGTTTGCCCAAACTCCTGCCTAGCGTTGGCAACGGGGCGGATCAGGCCCCGATACGCCCCACCCCGAAATTGTTTTATCAGACCCAGATCAGCCCCGTGATCCGCCATTTTTCGGGGCGGATCGGGTTCTGGTAGGGGCAGATCAACCTCCCGATCCGGGAAATTTTTTTATATATAATTTAAACTAATTTTTTTAAAAAAGATTAATTTTTTTTAATTAATCGAGGTGGATCGCCCCGCCGATCCGCGGATCGGCATTTTTCGGATCTGGTCGGCGGATTGGATTTTTTTGCCATCTCTACTCCGGCCGCACTTTGTAAATATTGATGTAATTATTGTAATTCCTTTTTAATTGTAAAAGTTTATTATGATTCTTCAGCTTTTTTATGCCTACTCCCGTCACTAGGATTTTTTCTCAGAAGTCTATTATAGGGGGTATTAGAATTTAAAACTTTCAAACTTTTGGTGTCCACCCCCTACACCAACATTTGTAATTTACTGCTTTCATCGATCAATGTAATTTACTGCTTTTTTGCAATCAATGAACAATCAAGTTTCAATGCATTCAAGTTTTCTCTTGTAAAGTTTATTTCAATTTGTAATCAAATTTTCTTTCGTCCCGAGAAATGCGAGAAAAGGCGGAATGTCGTATAGCGGAGCAGACTACTGCCGCACGGTGCCCTTTTCTAGTGCTAAGAAGAAAGGCGCCCCGTGAAAGTTGGTATCATAGCCTCGGCTCACGTCCCTAGATAAGAAAGCAATGGATCTGAAGGTTTTGGATCCGAATGCATCTTAGACCACCGATGTGGCTGATGCTAAGAAGAGTGCTAAACAGTGCGTGGATTTGCTTGATGGGCAAACCACAAGGTTATGCTATGCTGTGGATAACCTTGAGGAAAAGGTTGAAATGACGGAATTTATATTCAAGATATACACATCCAATTGGATGAAAGCCGAGCGGCTTGCACAGAAATGACTGAAGTTGTTGCAATCATTCCTGGTCTGTAGGAAGAGATGGAAACAATGAGAGTTCAGCTACGAATTCTCCAGCGTGCGGTAGGAAATGGGCAAGCTCCCGAAAAAGAAGAGTATGCACCTAGGGTCAAGATCCCTAAGCCGTGTACCTATGGAAGGGCACGCGATGCGAAGGAAGTTGATTACTTCCTGTTTGACATGGAACAATACTTTCTTGTTGTTGGCATTAGAGATGAAACAAGAAAGGTGACTACAGCTACCATGTATCTGGGTGGAGATGCAATGTAATACCACTTTTCGTTTTGCGTGCTTTCTTGAATACCACCTAATTTTTTTATGATGAATAATTTATTTGACAATTATTATTGATGATAAGTTGAATTATTTTAAAGTGGAAGGACTTGGACGCCGTCTCGATCAATGTACCAACTAGAAAGTTATTAAATTTTTACATACAATTTTATGCTTAATTGTTTATTCGAATTGTTACTTACCAAATTTCTATTCTTATCAAATTGTAATTTGCCTAGATTGCATTATTTCGTAAATAGGGCACTTTTTTAAACTTGTGAAGGATTTACACTTAAATTACCCATTTTGAGAGTAGAGGGACCAAATTGCAAATTGTCAAAAATTTAAACCTATACCTAATTTTAATACCCGCACAACTCGGTCTCTCTCTCTCTCTCTCTCTCTCTCTCTCTCTCTCTCTCTCTCTCTCTCTTCGCAAAACTCACGCTCACCCTCTCATCGACGCTCTCTCTGTCTCTGTGCTCTCTCTCTGTCTCGACTTCCTCTCGTATCTCTCTCGGTCTCACCTGCGTCTCTCTCGCCTCACGCCCGAACCAGCGCCGGCGACCTCTACCAACACCTACCGGTGAGACACACACACACACACACTTTCCCTTTCTTGCTCCCGCAGCAACACGCACACACGGACGCTCACAATTTCGTGGTTTCACACACGAAATCACTATGTATATGTATATGTGTGTATATATTGTGAGCGTATGTAAATATGTGTTATTTCTCATATTTTCAGATTTAAGTTAGTAGATTTCGAAATTATACTGTAAAATTGGAAGATTTGGGTAATGTTCATATATGTATATATGTAATTGTGTATATGTATATAGTGATGTATATGTATATGTAAACTCCGTATATGGCAATTTCAGATTTTGGGGAAGTGTAAATCTGAATCTTAATTTCGGATTTTGAAATGTAAAATTTTAATTGCTAGTGAATTGTTGTAGTTGGGTTTTTGACTTGTAATTCGATTAATTTTCAAATTTGATAATGGATATATATAAATTTCAGATTTTTACAGTTATATATATGGGTAGATTTCAGATTCAGTATTCGTGAATTTGTTAGTTTAATTGAAATTTTTAGTTGTATTTCGAGTTAGAAATTGTAAATTTCGAAATTTGGGAAATAGCATAAAAATAATTACATTGATTCTTAGTCTTGGAATATCATGATTTTTGGGTTATTTCGAAATTATTATATGAAATTGTGTGTGTATCCATAGTTAATTCTCAAATTTTTAAATGTAAGAATTTAATTATTTCTTAACTGTTTAAGTTTGATTTTAGGTTGAAAACCAAATTCAGATTTGGGGCAATGTGTATATATGTATATTCCAAATTTTATAATAAAGTTGGAATTTTAATGGAACATTTCTGTAAAGTTCGACTAAGTTATAATTTAGTTTGAGATTTGAGTAAATGAATTAGTACAATTCGTAAGTTGCATGAAATTAAGCCCCTTATTTCAAATATGATTTTTTTGTGTGCACGTGAGTAATAATTATAATTTCTAGATTTTGAGAAAATTGTAAATTCGTGTACATTTTTCAAACTTTGGTTTTATTTAAGTACCTTAATAGTTAAGCTTATAATATTGAGTAGTTTTGACTTTTGAATAATTTGATAAGTGAGACTTCGATGTTTCTTACCCTTGAATTTAAACACTTATTTCGAATGTGATAGTATATGTGTTTGACATGATTTAAGGACACGTTGGAGTTAAATTGTGAGTCTAATAGAAATGTTAACCTCAGTTATGAGTTTTGTTTATAATATTGAATAGGATGATGAACGTGTTTGTTTCAAATCTAAAGTATATTTTATGTAATGAATGAATATGACTAGGATTGTTGGTACATTGACGACACGGGCAGTCGAGGCTCCTCCACTTGCAAATCAAGAAAACGGTAAATATTAAGGACATCAAGTAAGTAAACTTCCCCCTATTTTCATCAAAGTTGAATGTAAATGTGAAAGTTATGTGTAAATGACTGTCTTGCAACTTATTTGCTTTGATGAATTTCATTTACTTTGTGAAAGTATATGTTATTATGAAGAATGTTCAAGCATGCACATTATCATGTCATTGCATCATCAAGCATGCATTGGCATCGAAATTTGGAAGTGAAATGTTTTTAAATGAAAGAAATGTGTCAAGGTGCAAGTTTGTTCAAAAGTTATGTATCCCAAGTTTTTAAAGAAAGAATGGGTGTACTTCTAGTTCATGAAAGTTGCGAGTGGGAAATGGGGCGCGGGGGACCGGCGTACCCGAATTAAGTCGCTTTGCGACGGAATGTTCAACCGTTTACGGTGGACTGTTAAACCGCTTTGCGGTGGGAAAGTGAATGTTAAACCGCTTTGCGGTGGAAATGTGAATGTTAATCTGGTTCCAAATAAGTAATTTCCCACTGTTATCTGATTGACTAGAAGATACACCAAGTGAGCTCACGATGGAAATGTAAAGTGAAAGTTTTGAAATGTTAAGTGAAAGTTCGAAATGTTGAAAGTTTTGAAAGGTTAAAGTGAATGGGGATACATATTTCAAAGTTTAAAGCATTTCATGTCATAAGCATGCATTCATGCATAAAGTTTACTTACTGAGCTTTAGTTCACCCCAATCCCTCCCCCATATTTCAGGTGATGGAAGTTAGATGATTAGAGGAGAGCACGTGGCGGCAGGCTCAGACAGTACCGAATTGAATTATCTAAAATTTAATTTAATGATTTAATTTAAGTTCTTAGTTGTTATTCTTTTAAATTGATAAATCATTTTGAATAAGTTTGTCGGTTCTTAGTCAAAATAAGTTATGGTATTTCCCTGTGATTAGTTTTTATCATGTGTCATGAGTTTATAGACTTATACTTCAAGTTATTTTGGTTGAGGAGTTTGGGGAATTGATGTTGAAGTTGAATTTTGGAATTATGGTTGGATGTTGAATGTTGGATTTGAATGGGTTGAAAATTTCATATTTATTGTAGGTGCGATGTCCCTCTACAGGTTGGTTATGTCCAAGTTATAGAGGAGACTCTGCCGAAATTTCTATAAAATTTTAGAATAGAAAATGAAAAGGTTGAAGTTTTTAAATGATTTGTTTCTGCATTTTAATGTTTAAACGATTTATTTCCGCATATAATGTGAATGAAAGTTAACACGCCTAGGTTTTAGACTTTTGAACTTGGGGTGTTACATGCAAAGTTGTGGTGGCAATCAAAATATGTTGATATTCAGGCCAACAGGGTCAGGATAGATTCTTGGGATCTTCTGAAAGAAGCAATTCGAACCCAGTTTTCCCAGAGAATGTGGAATATGAAGCCTGTCGGGCATTGCGGGAATTGAAACAAACGGGCTCCTTTAGGGAGTACGTAAAAGCCTTTTTAGGGCATATGCTAAATATTCGAGACATGTCAGAAAAGGACAAACTTTTCACCTTCATGGAGGGCTTGAAACAATGGACACGTACATAACTCCAGAGGCAAAAGGTTTCGAATTTGAGCACGGCAATGGGAGCTGCTGAATGTTTGATGGACTATTAGACTGAAACCAAGAAGGATAGACCGCCCACGAGTAATCAATCTAATGGTGGAGGGAATAAGCAATTGAGAGCTGACTTGAGCTCAAATCGGGGAGAACGGTACTCCAATCAAAGAGGCGGTGGATATCAAGGTTCTCGCCATAACAACTCTCATGGTTATCACCAAGGTGGCTGTCAAGGAAACTATCAAGGTAATAACCAAAACAATTGGAATAGAGGAAAGACAGGGGATGGTAGATCTGATACTGCTCTCCAAGAATTGTTTGCTTTTTATGTGAAGGACCCCATCGGGTGTCTGATTGTCCACGGAAACGAATGGTAAATGCCTATTATCAACTAGCAAGTGGGGTATCAACTTCAAAGTAAGATACCTCCTACTAGTAGTCATGGTGAGACCAATTCCGAAGAGGAAGAGTAGGTGGTTGGTGCATGTTCACATCGGTGTAACTCAATATCACACCGACCAACTGAAAAGGAGAAAGTTTCAAAGGAGGTGAAACAGGAAAAATCCAAAGCTCGAATTTGTAGGGCTAAGGGATTAATGTACATTGATGTAAAGATCAATGGAAAGCCAATTAAGGCCATGGTGGTTACCAGAGCTACTCATAACTATCTTCCAAGTACTGAAGTTGGGGCACCTTGGGTTGGTTTTAGAGAAGGGTAACGAAAAAGTCAAAGCTATCAATTCGAATGCTCAACCAATTGCGGGAGTAGCCAAATTTGTGTTAATCAAGGCTGGTCCTTTTGAGGAAAGGACTAATCATTCGGTGGTTCAGATGGGTGATTTCAAACTTATTTTGGGATTGAAATTTTTTCGGGATACGAAGACAGGAGTGTTTCCACACTCTGATTCCTTAATGATGATGGGTAGTAAGTCGTGTGTTATACCTAAAGTGGTGGGAAAATTTGGCGAGAAGAGCATCTCGGCCATACAATTTAGTAAGGGCTTCAAGAGAAAGGAATCCTCATTTTTGTGCACTCTTCGTCTAGAAGAGATTGAAGATGCGTCTGGTCCTATTCCAAAACCGGTCCGAAGGCTTATACATGAATTTGAGGATATAATGCCAGAGGAGTTACCAAAGAGATTGCCTCCTAGGAGGGCAATTGATCACGGAATTGAACTTATTCTAGGGTCCAAGCCACCTGCCAGGGCACCATACTGGATGTCTCAACCTGAGCTAGAAGAGCTTAGGAAGCAACTAGGAGAAATGTTGGAAAGTGGGATTATCGTGCCTTCGAAATCACCATATGGAACTCCCATGTTATTTAAGAAAGAGGCAGATGGCTCTCTCAGAATGTGTTGTAATTATCGTGCCCTGAACAACATAACTGTGAAAAACAGCTATCCTATTCCGTTGGTGGCAGATTGCTTTGACCGACTAAGCAAGTCAAGATACTATATGAAAATTGATCTTCGATTTGGATACTGTCAAGTTCGAATCATGGAGGGAGATGAAGCAAAGACGATTGTGGTAACCAGATATGGAGCTTTTGAATTTAAAGTCATGCCTTTTGGTTTGACAAATGCTCCTGCTACTTTCTGCACGATGATGAATCTGGTGCTTCATGGGTTTCTGGATGATTTCGTGGTCGTGTACCTGGACGATATTTTAATCTATAGTGAGACCTTGGAGGAACATGTGTAACATGTTAGAAGAGTCATTAGTCGACTCCGAGAGAATGAACTTTATGCCAAGCCATCCAAATGCTCATTCGCCCAAACTTCTATTGGCTTCTTGGGTCACATCATTGAGCAAGGAAAGGTTAGCATGGATTCGAAGAAAGTCACAGCAATCAAGGATTGTCGACCACCAAAGAACGTACATGATGTACGTTCGTTTCTTGGGTTATGCAATTACTATCAAAGATTCATGAAGGGATACTCAGAAATTGCACTGCCCCTAACAGAGCTAACAAAGAAGGAAAAAGTTTGGGATTGGTCTGCACAATGTCAAGTGGCTTTCGAGAAGTTGAAGAAGTCTATGTGGACAAACCCGATATTAGCTTTACCAGATATGACAAAACCATTTGAAGTACAGACTGATGCTTCAGATTTTGCTCTTGGAGGAGTCCTAATGCAAGAGAGACATCTGGTAGCCTTTGAAAGTCAAAAACTGAATGATGCAGAACGTCGTTACTCGGCACACGAGAAAGAGTTGTTAGCGGTTTTCCATTGCCTCCGAATATGGCGTCACTATTTACTGGGATCCCCATTCATTGTGAAGACTGATAATACTATGGTTAGCCACTCATGTCCCAACCGAAACTTTCGAGCAAGCAAGCTCGTTGGCAAGAACTTCTTTCAGAGTTCAACTATATGTTAGAGTATCGTCTTGGATGGCTGGATCCAGTAATCACATTGCAGATGCTCTCTGTCGTCGGGCTAACTTAGCTTCTATTTGTGCAATGGCTTATCTTTCAGAGAGCGGAGTTACCACAGATACCGGGGATCGAATATGGGCACTTCTGGAGAAGGACTCGGCTACACACTATTTGGTCGACCTCATCAAATAAGGCAAGACTCGTCATTTTTGGTTAGATGGGGGTATATTGAAGACAAAAGGGGACCGCCTATATGTTCTGAAGGGTGGTGACTTGAGGAAATCCTTAATAACGGAATGCCATGACACACTCTGGGCCCGACATCCAGGAGAAGAACGCACTTGTGCACTATTACAACGTGCATTCTATTGGCCTCAAATGCGGGACAACATTGTAACTTATGTGAAAACTTGTCTTATTTGTCAGCAAGATAAGGCAGATCATAAGAAGTAGGCATGCTTTCTTTAACCTCTTTCTGTCCCATCCAGGCCATTTGAAAGTGTATCGATGGATTATATAATTGGATTGCCAAAAGTCGCAGATTTTGACACCATTATCGTAGTGGTTGACCGTTTATCAAAATGTGCAACTTTCTTCGGGGCGCCTAAGTATGTTTCCGCTGAAGAGACAGCTCATCTCTTCTTCAAGTATATTGTCAAGTACGGGGGTTACCTAAAGACATCGTTAGTGATTGAGATACTCTGTTTACTGACATATTTTAGACCGAATTGCTCAAACTTTTTGGTTCGACTCTGAGCATGATTTCTAGTTTTCACCCACAAACTGACGGACAGACGGAGCGATTCAACTCTATGCTGGAGGAATATCTTTGGCACTTCATCTCTACTTCGCAGAAAAATTGGGTGAAACTCTTGGATGCTGCCTAAGTATGCTTCAATGCCCAAAAGAGTTCTTCTACCAATAAGAGTCATTTTGAGATTGTTACGGGCCAGCAACCCTTACTCACTTATACTGTAGATCTGAACTCAAGTGCCAAGTACCCTCAAGCAAGGAACTTTTCTCAAGAATGGAAACGAAATATTGAAATTGCCTGAAGCTATCTTGAGAAAGCTCAGAAACGATACAAGAAGTTCACTGATCTGAAGCGTCATTTTTTAAATTCAAAGTAGGTGATTTGGTGATGGTTAAACTTCTCGACAGGAACTGTTACAAGCTCACCAGAGATAAAGACTCAAGGTTGGTTCCAAAATACATAGGACCATTACCTATTGTGAAGAGAATTGGAAGAGTTGCTTACAAAGTACAACTCCCTTCGTGGTGCAAAATCCATAATGTCCTCCATGTCGGTGTTCTTAAGCCATACTTTGCAGACAAAGAGGACACATCCAGAAATAAGCCGAAGCGACCTGTGTTTGAATTGAACAGAATTGGTAAGAGAGTTGTTGAAGCTATTCTGGATCACCGAGTTTCCCGAGCTTCTGAAAAATATCATCAAGAGTATTTGGTCAAATGGAGCGGATGCAGTAGTGATGAGAATACTTGGGAAAGAGAAAAAGATCTTGGAGCCTTCAAGCCTCTTATTGAAGAATATCATGAACTGATGGCACCGAGGACGTCGCCAAAACAGATGGGGGAGAATGTCAAAGACCGCAGCTAATACTTAGCCCCTCGACCCACTCGCAGCTGCAGTTTGCCCAAACTTCGGTCGCACTTTGTAAATATTGATGTGATTATTGTAATTCCTTTTTAATTGTAAAAGTTTATTATGATTCTTCAGCTTTTTATGTTTACTCCTGTCACTAGGATTTTTTTCTCAGAAGTCTATTATAGGGGGTATTAGAATTTAAAACTTTCAAGCTTTTGGTGTCTACCATTTGCACCAACATTTGTAATTTACTGCTTTCATCAATCAGTGTAATTTAATGCTTTCTCCAATCAATGAAAAATCAAGTTTCAATGCATTCAAGTTTTCTCTTATAAAGTTTATTTCAATTTGTAATCAAACTTTCTTTCGCCCCGAGAAAAGCGAGAAAAATCTGAAGGTAGTCTAGCGGAGCAGACTACTGCCGCACGGTACCCCTTTCTGTGCTATGGTGCCCCTTTCTGTGCTAAGAAGAAAGGCACTTTGTGAAACCTGGACACACCACCGCCTCGACACACCAACACATTTGACGCCTCCAATAAACCACAACCAAAACCATCATAGCACCACAAACGAGCCACCTCCTGCACCACAACCACTGCTATCATTGAACACACCCTACTCACAACGAACCTGACGCTACACACATATCTGCATAGTTCCTCAAGCCACAAGAAGGAAGTAGATCTAGTACCAGAATCACAACAGCACGAAACGACAGTGCGCACACCCCATAGCAAGAAGATGGGGATTCGCAGCCTCATTGTCTCTCCACTGCGCGCAACGACATTCCTCCATTGAGTTTGAACACCTTTTTTTTCTTATCGCGCGAATGGCCTTTCTATCGGAGGTGGAATTTGTAGAGGATGATGAAGACCTGCTGTTGTGGCAGGAATGTTTGGGAGTGCCACCATCAACGGTGGCGACAGAGGAAGATGTTGAGCATCACTGCAGTGTAATTGTGAATTTAAATGAGGTGAGTGAATTAGGTTTTTTGGTGGGGAGTGGGGGTGAGTGTCTGGGGTAGGGTGGAAAGATAAATTATAAAAATATAATTATTAATATATTAAATTGAATTACAAACTGATTTTTGTATAAATAAGGTGTAAATGTTATTTTTGAAATGGAAACTTGAAAAACTTGTGTGCACGTAATTTCCACTCTCATCAATTAGTCGGATTACAAAAAGAAAAAAAAGAAAAAAAAAAAGAAATCGAACCTATAATTTTTTACTTTTCAAATATTTTTAAACCACACTTTCATAAAAAAAAAATCACAATTTTTTTTTAAAATCACATTATCATTCTAAATATTGATGATAAAAATGCAAGTTAAGTGCAAGTAAAATGCGATGCAATAAATAAATAAAAAATTTGACATGAATATAATTATCCTTTCCAGATATATTTAAAGTAAAAATAACTTGATGTTCATAACCTCAATATATAATTAATAAAAATTTCTCAAATTCTCGATTAATCACAATTAATTTTTATTTACTCATTAATTTGATTTATTAAATTATTTTGGTACCCTACATCGAACTTTAACAAGTATGAATTAATATTTTTCCTCAAGAAAAAGGGTAAGTGGGAAACAAACGTGTTCCTCGTGAAGGCTTGTTTTATCTATACTCTATTCTATATTTTAAAACAAAAAAGTCTGATCAATCAATTCCTGTCCAAAGTTTTTTTTTTTTTAAAACAACAATGACGGTTCAGAACACTTTTTTTTTTTTGGGAAAGTTTCTTGGTCCTTGGTGTTAGCTATTGACGGCTGACACCATTTATTTATTTATTTTTAACCTTATTCTTTCTTTTTATTTTCTTTTTAACTTTCTTTATCTTGCTTGTTTGATCTTTTATAGTGTTATATTTTATTTTGTCATAATATAATAATAATTTTTAATACACGTAAAAGTATTAAATTTTTAACTTTCTTTATCTTTCTTTTTACAAACAACGTTATTTGAAATAACGAGTCTCAAACAGAGTTAATATTAACACGACACGTTATTTCGGATAAAGAGGTTTGAAATAAAAAATTATTATTTATTTATTTTCAGAATGTAAGGTTAAAAGTAAAGAATTTTTTTAGTTTATGTGTAGATTATTTTATTGATAAAATGTGACAGAAAATGAGTTTTTAAAAAAAAATGATGTTTTGAATAAGTAAAAAAAATGTGTGTGATTAAAAAGTAGAGATAAAATATGTATGGTTAAAAAATTGTTTGAGTAATTATGTTATTTATAAATTGTAATGATTACATTAAAAAACAGAAGCTTATATTTATCTAATTTATACATTAACTATTTCATTTTGATATTCATTATTTAAAATATCATATTTTTAAAAATTCATTTTCTGCTCAGTTTATACAATAAAATAATCTATACATAAACTAAAAAAGAATTCTATACTTTTAACCTTAGATTTTGAAAAAATTGCTATTACAAACTTAGCCCTTGTTTGAGCCCCATTATTTCTCATAAACTTTATCACTTTTTTCTACAGTAATCAATCTCAACCATCCAAAAAAGTCAAGCTCACAATTTTTTACTTTTCAAACCACTTTTTAACCATTAGATTTCCAAAAATCAAATTATAAATTGAAATAATGGGGCTCAAACAAGGGCCTAATTATTTGAAATGGTGTATCATGTTATTATTAACCCCTGTTTAAGTCTCGTCAATAGCCCCTATTTAAGATCCGTCATTTAAAATAATGTGGTTTGTAAAATTTTTGTAGAATCTATATACAATATTTTAAAATGAGAAAGTCTGACCAGCCATTTGATCAGCATTTCCCGTCTAAAGCAATTTTTTTTTAAACAGCAATATGCGGTTCAAGTGTTCAACTTTTTTGAAGAAAAGGACCTAACATTTATTAATTTTTTTATTATTTCATTTTTTTTAGTCTTATTCTTTCATTTTTTTTTTCTCTTAAACTTTTTTTCTCTTGCTATGTATATTTTTGTAGTTTGATCTTTTGTAATGTGTTATTCTTATCTTTAATTTTGTCATAATAATCTTTAATACAAGTACAATTATTATATTTCAATCACAAATTTTACAAAAATTTTACAAACCATGTTAATTGAAATAACGGGATCAAACAGGAGGCTAATATTAACACGACACATTATTTCAAATCGTGAGAAATATATTGATATCTTCCAAAAAAATTAATATTGTACCCATAATATTACATCAAACATAATATATACACCATTAAATAAACTACTGTTGTAAAACTATTATAAAAACAATAGAGAATATAGAGAGATATGAGAGAATGAGAGAAAACTTCTCATTAGGTATATTTCTAATGAAATGAAATAGCTCCTATTTATAGGAGGGAACAATGGCACAATAGTAATATCAAACAATGCTACAATCACCCCACATTTAACCCCAAGTGTGACAGCACACTCACATAGGTTGTGGGGCCTGCTCATCAATGGTGACTGGACCCTACACCTCATGTGAGTGTGTTGTCACAGTTGGGGTCAAGCGTGGGGTGCAAATAGAATTATTCTAGTAATATATAAAGTTTACAGGGGTGTAATGGTAATTGGTCATTCACATATTTTATTATTATATTTATAACACTCCCCCTTGAATAACCTATTTTGCAATTGTCTGCCTCGTTAAAACCTTACTAAGAAAACCCAGTGGGATAAAACTTGAGCGAAGGAAAAAGAGTACAGAAGCTCCCCCTGATGTTGGCCATGGTGAATCATTGAGTCTAACGACGTAGTAGAACAAATCATGTACTGAATCTTGAAGTTCTGAAGTGCTGCCTCATTAAAACCTTGTCAGTAAAACTCGGTGGGATAAAATCTGAACCAAGGAAAAAGAGTACAACCGCTGCCTTGTTAAAACCTTGTCAGGAAAACCTAGAAGGACAAAACCTGGACGAAAGAAAAAGAGTACAACATGATTCTCCCCCTGAAGTGTGTAATCAAGTATTAATGAACCTCTCGAACATTGATATCATTTCTTCTGGAATATAAAAATCTCCTTGTATAGCATTCTTCATAAGATGTCTATGATTTTCTTCATTTGTTGATATCATTCCAGTATAACAATGTGTTGCTGAATTATAGCTTGCTGATAGCTATAATGATGCCTCAAAAACCTTACTAGGAAAATCCTGTGGGACAAAACCTCAGCAAAGGGAAAAAGAGTACATTATTCTCATTAATTTTCATCAATACGCCTCAACTGTTGCCTCATTAAAAACCTTGCTAGGAAAACCCTGTGGGACAAAACCTCAGCTAAGGGAAAAAGAGTGCAATGCGTATTTATTCCTTTCATGAAATATCACAAGTATATTGGTGCAATCATATAATTTATGATGAGCTTTATATAAATTGTTCATAGCTCATGATGTCATAACATGCTATATTAAGCAATGTTGTACTAATTTATCGATTGCATCTTTCACTTCTGATGAATAATCAAATTTAGAATTCACTTCTGGTGGATAATTAAACATATTCATTTTCATATTCACTTCTAGTGAATAATCAATTTCCCAGATGTCATAAATAGTACACTCCAATTTCACTTTCAACATATTATGTCATGGAGTCATTTGTGTCATCCTATAGTGATACTAATCTGGCCATATTGAATATTTCAATGATTTATACATGTATGTTCTTGTATCTCATAAACCACAATTTCTGATTCGTATAATCAATCATTGAAATATATATCAATTTCGACATATAATCTACAATCAGTTTACTTGAAATCCCAACGTACCGCGATCAACTGGTACATCAAAGAATACTCTCAAAGTACCGAAATGAGAATCATACATTTTGATCTCACTCATTGGTATATCAAAGAGCTCAAGCTAGTGATTTAGACTATAGTCTATCCACCATATGTCATGTCAGTTCTATGAAAAATCTTGCGCGCAACGAGTCGTCTTTTATGACATTGAAATATTTTTCATTTGTACATATAATTACTGGCTTTACACATTTAAGCATTTGGACTTCAGGTCCTTGAACAATAATCCCTACATTGGGGTTATATACTTGGCCAAAGTATTATAATTTCATCAACCTCATTTTCATAAGAGGGTTGTTTATGTATGCAGTCGACTTATTTATAGATTCTATTTCAACTCAATATAACATAGAGATATCTCTTTATATGTTCTATCATCAGGTACCTGAGTCTCTTACATTTAATTATGTCACTTTTACTCACCATGAGTATTTAGCCTCAAAGGGATCATTTCAATCATTCAAGAGATATTTATTTTTGGAATCGATAGTCATTACGCTTCAGGTATAATTACGCTTCAGGCGTGTTTTCCTCATAATGTTCTCAAATATTATCAATCGGCTAAAATGCCATAACACATGTCATTCTTTTAGAGATATAATCTCAATCATATATCTACGTGCGCTTTGGTGGATTGTATACATATCGCACTTTTACAAATCATAAAGCTTCTTGAGCTAATCCCTGTTTGACATAGAATATTGTTGTATGATAAACAATTTCTGAATAAGTTATTCTCATAGAAAATAATTTGAAACTTTTGATAATCTAACCGTTTATTATAGAACTTCTGGTTCAATACGGTTTTATTTCATTTCTATGTATGAATATTTGATTCAATACAATATCGCTAAACTTCTGGTTCAATACAATGTATATTTCATTTATGAGCTTCTGGTTCATATACATATTTCACTTGTACGTATGAACTTCTGGTTCAGCAAGATATTTCACTTGTACAAATGTATGAACTTCTGGTTCAATACAGTATTCAATTTATCAGTACGTATTTCTGTACATTTCAAATCAGTATACCTTTATTACTTTTAGTATACCGGAAAAATCAGGTACAATATCCAAGGAAATATCTCATGATCTCAATCTTGTAGCCAAATCTTCCCTTATATCGAAAAAGGTAATGACACATTATCTCATTGTTCCCACCTTTTCAATAATTTATTCCATTATTTCTTGATGGAATCAATATCACTGACACGCGGAGCCACCGCTCTTTTACGCGTTGAATAATGCATTTAAATAGATGATTTGGGAAGAAGGCTAGATCCATCAAAAATTGATATCATACTTTTAAATATTCGCAAATATTATTCCAATCTTCCAGTAAATGATTGGAGAAAAATATATCGAAATAGGCTCGAAAGATTGAGGTTGCTGATGGATCATGGCATCCCAGAAGATGTTCGTTGGTTGATCGAAGCAAAAGTTCGATTAGCTGGTGAATTACCAGATTCATTTTCTAAGCACAAGCCTGGCTTAGGTAAGAGTACTTTTGCAAAGAAGCGAAGAGCAAAAAGATTAAATAGTTGCTACAAATGTGCTCGATGGATATGTGATACCCGTTGTAAATCAATAGGATATTCATCCATAAATCGAGATGATAAGATAGACTTCATTAAGGGTGGACTGAGTAAGGAGTCATTGGATGATTTCCGATTGACTCTTGAGACGCACCATAGTGGGTATGTGCAGCGTGAGCTACTATCTTTATGGGCTAGATTTATCAGTGATAAAGAGCGTTATAGTCTCAAAAATATAATAGCAAAAGATCATGTTCGCCAGGCTGTTATAAACAATGATGTTTTGGCTATTCAGCATTGATACAAGGTAAATCATTTGATATATATGCACATATAAAATAATTTTCTGTTTCCTTTTACGAGTTTTGATAAAGGCTGGTTAAAAATATTAAATCACCGAAAGATGAGTAGGGTGATTTTGTCAAAAATAAATCTTCACTTTTTCGAAAGACGAGCAGTAAATAGTGAAGTTTTTCAAGTTTAAAAAGTCAATGATTTTCACAGTTTCATGCATCCCAAAATATCATTTTCTCATAAGTTTTTCCTTCCTTATTCTCTCAAAGATGGAAGGACCAAAATTTCGACAGATCAAAACTATATGTGTATTTTGTGGATCAAAAGTAGGGAAATGTTTTGGGTATCTAGAAGCAGCAGTGGATTTAGGAAAGAAGTTTGGAGAGAAAGGTATCACTCTCGTGTATGGGGGTGGTAGCAGTGGTTTGATTGGTTGTGTTTCACAATCCACTCAAGCAGAGAAAGCAAGAGTGATAGGTGTTATACCCGTTCCTTTTGTTGATATGCAGGCAAAACACGAGGGCATGAAGTATAAACCTTATCTATCCATGAAAGCATAACTTGCATGTTATATGATTCTGATGCCTTCATAGCCCTGCCTGGAGGTTTTGGTACTTTAGAGGAAATCTTTAATATTACCTTATGGGCTCAATTAGATCTCCATACCAAGCCTATTGGGCTTTTAAATGTTAACAATTTCTTTGATGATTTGCTAACATTTCTTGATTATGCTGTGGAACAGGGATTCATCTCTCCATTTTCTAGGAGAATCCTCATTTCTGCTCTACTATCGAGGAACTGCTGGATAAGTTGCAATCATACATCCCCATCCAAGATCCAGCAGGAGTTAAGATATATTGGTCGCAAGGAAGGGGAATCAAGCGAAAATGGAGTCCGATTAATGTAAATTTATCTTTGTGAACCCTGGAATAAGTGGTGGTAGAGTACGGAGTATTCTCACTCTTGAGACACACCATAAATTTCTAGGATTTTATCAATGTTTAATCTTGTATACCTCAAAGATTTAAGGTGGTAGAGTACGGAGTATTATTACTCTTGAAACACGCCTTTTTCTTTGTTTCCTCAAAAGATCAGAGGTGGTAGGATACGGCTACTCCCGAAACACATCTCTAATTTTGAGGATCATAAATGTTTCCCCTTTTGTATTTTGCACGTATGACTCGTTTATGCTTCTTCAGGAGCAATAATAATAATATCATTTCAGTATGTTTAGATGATAATCTTTACTTCTTCTGGAGTAAATATGTACTTCTTCTGGAGTACATAAGTGCTCGTGCAAGAACTTTTCCAAACACTTATCATCTAATATTCATCTCATAATACTGATGAGATTATTTTCACATTAGCCATATCCGTGTTATCATGTGATATTATCTTATCATATATCAACATTCTCTTGTTGAATAATTTTCATCCACCCATTCAAATACAGATATTGGTAACTTCTGGTACCATTGGATAAAATATTTTTTTATCAACATTTACCAACTTTTTGATAATGATAACTTCTGATATCATTTGATGAAGTATCAAATAACAATAATATTGTATATATATTAACAATAATAATACTGGGGTTATACCACCACGTATATATGATAAACAATAATAATATCGGGGTTATACCACCACGTATATATGTTGATAACAACCTCTAATATGTTAGAATTAACCAACAACTGAGGTGTTTCTGAAATAATATAAAATATGAATATATGTAAAGTATTCCATATATTCAATTGATAAACAAACCATATAGGCGGTGTCAACATAATGAAATAATTACCTTTCATGAGTGAGCGAGTCATATCTTCAAATCCAGTCAAGGTATTCATAATAGTCCAATCCGTTACGATAATGAGTCATATCCAGTTAAGGTATAAATCTAGTTCATAATAACTCAATCCATCACGGTATGACAACTATTATATTACTTTAAAATCTTTTATTTTATTGTATTGATCACATAGTAGTGTTAAATAATTTAGAATATATATATTCTATTAACACTTATCATCATATAATTAATAATGATTAATCAAATTCGTTAAATCACGATTAATATATTTTAACGTATTATCAAGGGCAAAATCGTTCATATATTAATATATTGATCATATGGATAAATCGAAACCGTCAATAGGTTTAAAATTTAATTCAGAACAAACTTACTTTTGGTTCGAAATTCATCTCGCCGGAATCTGCTCACGCGCCGCCGCCGGCCGCTACGCGTTGGTGGTCGAAAAAATCAACTCATCACCAGAATGTGCACCTTAACTTCCTGAACATGCCCGTGGTCTCCGTTTTTCTAAAAGACCAACCGTTTGGCCGGAATCAGCATTTTTCAGTCCGCCAGCTTCTTCTTCTTAGCCCAATAACTTCCGTTTTAACCGTTGGATCGGCGCCAAATTTCATTCGAGTCTTCTCCTAGAAAATCCCGTTGATATGCCACTGGCCGATCGTTGATCGGAGTTCAGAATCGTCCGGAATAAGCGTTTCAATTTATGGTCAGATTTTGGTTTTTGCACAATTTTTCAGCTTTTCTTCTCCGGTCGATATCTTTTGTTTCAGCCGTCGGATCATCCCCAAATTTCAAGCGAGTCTTCTCCTCGATAAACCCGTTCTGATGGCGGTGGCCGATCGTCGATCGGATATCTGGATCGGCCGGAATCATTCTTTTTCAATTCGAGAGAAAATGAAACATTGATTAGTAATAATTAGGTTTTTGATACAGATGTTCATCTTTTAGATGCAACTGTAAAGCATACTCCCGTTATATTACTCAATTGGCTAGAGACTCGTGCTGATAACGTGTTGTAAAACTATTATAAAAACAATAGAGAATATAGAGAGATAGGAGAGAATGAGAGAAAACTTCTCATTAGGTATATTTCTAATGAAATGAAATAACTCCTATTTATAGGAGGGAACAACGGCACAATCATAATATATAAAGTTTACAGGGGTATAATGGTAATTGGTCATTCACATATTTTATTATTATATTTATAACAACTACTAAATTTGTTTTTTGTTTTTGTTTTTTTTTTTTGAAATGGTGTATCATGAAACCAAGGACCAAGCAATAAAAAATATAAAAAAAATATTTTTAAACAACACAATTCTCCAAACCATTTTTAACCACACATTTTTTCTCTTTCCACTTTAATTTCAACCACACATCTTACCTCAAAAACATAAAAAACATGTTTTTAAACGCAAAATTTATAACAAACAAAGGCTAAATATATAAATTGACTTACCATTTAAAGAAGCTATTATAATTTGAATCAGTTGTATTATTTATTAAATTTTAATAGTTATTGTGACAGTATTATTTTTTATGCATTTTGGATTTGTATTAATTATGTATAAGCATTAAAGTTTCATAAATACTTATCGAAAATAATATTTTTATTATTTTTGAATAACTTCTGTGCATCGCACGGGAGAAATCCAAGTTTATATTGGTAATAATATAAACAATAGGACCACATGCATGCACATAAACTTGACAAGGTACAGGATGGAAGAATTCAAGGATGTCTTCTTCAAAAATTGCTATGGTTTTCTTTATAAAAATTTGCTATGTTTTTTATCAAACAACTCTCAAAATTACTTGAGAGAATTGTTTTCTCCTCTTATATATACGTACACGGCAGGAACAAATAACTTTAATGTTTTTGAAATTCATTAGACAATTAAATCTATAAATAGTCCATTAATAAAAGAGAACTCTCTCTTCTTCAAAACAAAATGAAGACTCCAAGCATTTCTATGGCTTCAGTACTTATTTTCACACTTATCTACTTGCTCTCATTTTCTTCTGTCATTTCCTCCGATCAAAATCATGAAAATTTTCTCAAATGTCTACAATCTAAGGGCTAAAATTCCATCTCAAATGTCATTTACACACCCAAGAATTCATCGTACAAATCTACTTTGTTGTTCTCTATACAAAACCAACGCTTTGTATCATCTTCCATGCCAAAGCCTCTAGTAATCGTCACGCCATTGAATGAATTGTAAGGATTTTAATCAATCGTGTGGGCTTATATGTGAATTATTGTGTATTGAATAAAAGGCTATCAAATTTGGTTAAGCCCATTTAAAGTGATCTAATAAGGATTTTATATATATCGGGCTTGAATGTATCTAATTAAATGTATGGGCTATTATGTGTAGATACCAGGCCATTACCTAATTCATGATGGGCCGGATTAGGTTAACTGACAATTCAGTATATAAAGTCGGTTATGGTCCCTGAATTCTACGTACTGTTCATCTTGTCTGACATCCCATCATCAGAGAGAAAATACGGACTACGTATCGATTTAGAAGATCCAACCAACCGAATCGTTCATCGTGAATCATGTTTGATTAAGGTACGCTTCCGCTTCAGTTATTTAACTCTTGATAATTTCAACATGATGATTTATTTTGGATCATAAATAAATAATTATCTGTGATAAGTTTTCTAACAAGTGGTATCAGATCCAATCATCAAGTTGAATTATCAGATCTGTGTTTTTTTTTTTAATCGTTTGGTTTAGATTAAAAAAAAATAAATCAAGTTTTAATCAATTCTGAAAAAATTATATCGTGTATATGAATCTGGTTCCTAGAATTTATTAAAATTTACAGCATGTATGTATATGAAAATTATATCGTGTATATCGTGTACAACATGTATGTATATGCGAAATCAGGTTTGGATTTCTATTTTGGATTCACTGAAACTTGGGATTTTGGGTTTGGTTGCTGCGTGTATGTATATTGAAATTAGGTGAAGAAAATCGGATTTTTGGACTGAATTTTGATTCTGAATCGGGTTGTATGTATTTTCCAAAACAATGAATCATGATTTTGGTTGTTGAAAATTGGGAATTGATGGCAAATTGAAATCTGATCGGTTTGACTTGAATGGGATTTTTTCAAATCTGATAAAGCTTTGGGTGTGGATGAAATTGAGTTGGGTGCCCTTTTGGTGGTTGAATCCATTCGGATGATTAAGGATATGGTGGTGTGCGGTGCGCGGCGATGTCGGATGCTAGCTGCGCGCGGCGATAAGGTGAGCAGCGCTGCAGGCCGGATGTAACCGCTTGTAGTGGGCCGCGTTCTCCAGGCGCGAAGGAGGCTCGCCGGTGGTGGCGCCTCGTTCTACCAGAGATAGGGGTGGTGACGGTGGAGGCTAGGGTTAGTCTCAAACCCTAACTGCTGAAAATCGCGATTGGAGGCAAGGGCCTGTCTTGGAAATTAGATGTTTTTAAGGGCTCCTTTGCAATTTTGGATGATTGTGATTATTTGCACCTCGAGTCCTCTATATTTATTGTGATATAAAACTTAAATCCTAAAGTTATGAAATTATTTAAGTTGGCCCTTGAAGTTATGAAATTTATAAATTGAGCCCCTGAAGTTATAAATTTATTTAAGTCAGGACCTTTCAAGTTATGGAATTTTATGATTCAGTCCCTGAAGTTTGAAAATTTTCCAATCCAGCCCCTAATGTTTGAGAATTTTCAAAATTGGTCCCTAAAGCTTGAAAATTCTCTAATTTGGTCCCTTAAAGTTTGAGAATTTTCATTTTCAGTCCCTAAGGTTTGGAAATTTTCTAATACAGCATCTAAAGTTCTGAAATTCTTTAATTTAGTCCCTAAAGTTTGAAAATTTTATAATTCAGTCACTAAAGTTTGGAAATTTTCAAAATTGGTCCTTAAAGTTTGAATTTTTTTTTTAAAAAAATTGGCTCCTAAAGTTTGAAAATTTTCAAAATCAACCTTTAAAGATTGAAAATTTCCTATTTTGGCCCCCTAAAGTTTAATTTTCTTTCAAATTGGGACCTAATGCTTGGAATTTCTCTAAATTGGCCAATAAAGTTTTGAGAAAATTGTAATTTAAGCCCTTAAAACTTAAAATTTTACATAATTGGCCACCTAAAGTTTAAGAATATTGCAATTGACTCTTTCAACTTAAGGATTGCTTTATTCTAAAGTTTTGAATTCTATAATTCAAATCTTAAAGTCAAATATAGATGCAAATCAATGGATTTCAGTTTCAAATCTTGGTACATCGGAATCTTTTGAGAGATATAATATTCGAAAGTAAGTTAGTTGAAACAACATGTTGCCAAAGCAACCTCTCTTGTGGATATTAATTAACTTTGAATATTAGAAGGTATTTGTGTGTATTATTCATTGCGGATATTGATCGGCCCGAAGGAAGGTCAATATTTGGCTCGAATTTCACATGCACCTGTGGTGATAAACACGTGGCAATTATTTGGTTTAACGTGTGACCAATAAATCGGTCCAAAGAAAGGTTTATTGGTTAACATGTCTTATTGCCAGTGTTTGATCACTACACTAAGGGAAAATTAGGTGTTTGTGTGTTATTTCATGCGGATATTGATCGGCCCAAAGGAAGGTCAATATTTGGCCCGAATCTCACATAAACTTGTGGTGATAAATACGTGACGGTTATTTGGTTTTACGTGTGATCAATAAATCGATCCAAAGAAAGGTTTGTTGGTTGACATGTCTTACTGTCAGTGTTTGATTACTACGCCAAGAGTACCACTTACAAGTCAATATTTCTGTCCAAAGACTAAATATTGATGTTGTGCTAGGTATCTTGTGATGGGCCCTACCATTCTTTTAAAGTATGATTTGCATAATAAGGTATTTATGTGAGCTATTTTGTTTAAGTGTTCTCTATTCGATTTCAAATTCTGCTAGTAGTATATCTACAAGCTCAAATTTAATCCCTGTATTTATGGAATAAACTTCAAGGATCAAAACAAGAACATTAACTTTTCATTGGCTGCATCGATCTAGACCGTGTACTAAGGATTGAGCAACCTACTCCTCTTACGGATGAAAGTTCATCCAATCAAATGAGGAACTTTGAGAAGTGGGATTGCTTAAATTACGTGAGTCTCATGATCATTAAGTGCGGCATTCCGTAAGCCTTTAGTGGCATAATATCTGATGAGGTAAATGATGCCAATGAATTTCTTGCCGAAATTAAGAAACGTTTTGTGAAAAACGATAAGGCTGAAACAAGCACGCTTATACAAAGCTTGATTTCAATAAAGTATAAAGGCAATGGGAAAATAAGGGAGTACGTCATGTAGATGTCTCACACTGCTTCAAAACTTAAGGAACTAAAACTCGACTCGTCTAATGACTTGCTCGTACATTTGGTATTGATATCGCATTCTGCACAATATAGTTAATTTAAGGTTAGTTATAACTGTCTAAGTAGAAATGGACTCTCATTGAGCTCATTTCATAGTGTGCAAGCTTCTTGCACAATTCAGTCAATTTAAGGTCAGTTGTAACTATCAAAGGGAGAAATGAACTCTAAATAAGCTCATTCTATTTTGTGTGCAAGAGGAAGAAAAGTTGAAGTAGAAAAGAATTGAAAGTTTTTTTTACTCGGCAAACACCTCTAAAGATAAGGGCAAGAAAACAAATAAAGAAAATAAAGCGTTTAAGGGGCTATTAATTTTATGATCCCACACTTAAGTCAATTTTTGAAACGGGAACTGCAACATTTTTGAGGAAGTTGAGTTTGGGGGGAGAAATAAGGTTAGAGATATTGTCTTTAAGGAATAAGTTGAGGAAGGATCGGTTTCGATTTCTACTATTGCTTTTGACAACGTGCAAGTTTTTATGCATGTCATTGATCAAGAAGCATATCCGGAACCTCAATTAGACAATATTGAAGAACCTCCCATCCAAAATAAGGTAAATTTCAGAAGTACAAACTCAACAACCTCAATAACTAAAGCCATTAAGAAAACCCACGAGAGAAAGGGAAAACATGCTATTCCGGAGAATTAATAGTATTTTTCCAAGAACATAAGGAAATAATGGAATGGTGGAAGATGGTCCAATCAATTCCATCAGGCCATGCAGGGTTCTAACTCTCAAAAGTGGATTGATGCCATAAATAAGGATTATAAGCATATGCAAGACAATAAAGTTTTGGATCTTGTCCTATTACCAGAAGGTGCGAAGCCCATTGGTCTTAAATGGATTTTTAAACCAAAGGGGATTCGAAAGGTAATGTGGAAAGATATAAGATTCGTCTTGTATCTAAGGGCTTTACACAGAATGATGGCATTAATTATAAAGAGACTTTCTCTTCGGTTTCAATGAAAGACTCTTTCAGGAAAGTCAGGTTGTTGCACATTTTGACCTCGAGTTACATCAAATGGATGTTAAGACGACGTTTCTCAAATGGAGACATTGATGAGACGGTTTGCAAATTAAAGAAATCCATTTTATGTGCTCAAGCCAGCTTCTCGTTAAGGGTAATACAAATTTCATCAAGTAATTATCTCATTTGGTCTTGAGATTGATGTTGTTGATAATTGTATGTATTACAAGTTCAGTGGGAGTAAGTATATTTTCCTGGTTTTATATGTTGATTATTGCTTGCCACTAATGATATAAGTATGTCACATAAAATTATGAGATTTTTTGTCAAGGAATTTTGAGATTAAAAATCTTGGTGACGTCTCTTTTGTATTAGGAATTCAGATACACCGGGATTGTTCTCGGGGTATTCTTGAATTGTCACAAAAGGGCTATATTGATAAAGTACTTAAGAGGTTTGGCATGCAAGACAGTAAATCAGGGGACAGCCCTATCGCTAAGGGAGAAAATTTAGTCTCAACTAATACCCGAAAAGTTATCTTGAAGTTAAAGAAATGCAGAGGATCCCATATAGTTAAGCTATAGAAAATCTGATGTATGCTCAAATTTGTATGCGTTCGGATATTGCATACGTTATTGGGATACTAAGGAGATATTTAAGTAACCCTAGGATGGATCATTTGGAAAGCAGCCAAACATGGGTTATAAGGTATTTAAAGAGAACAAAAGATTACATGCTTACATACAGAAAATCGGATCAGTTGGAGATCATATGGTATTATGATTCCAATTTTTTCTAGATGCCAAGAAAGTAAAAGATCCATATAAGGCTACATTTATCTGCTGGTTTGAGGAGCTATTTCCGGAAGGAGTGTTTAACGAACACTTTAGCTTATTTCACTTGGCAGCAGAGTTTGTAGCAATTTTGGGGGCGTCTAATTATGGAATATAGCTGCGAAATTTTGTCACTGGGCTGCATATTCTGTACGGTAAAGAAAGACCACTAAAGTTATATTGTGACAATAACTCAGCAGATTTATATTCCAGTAACAACAGGAGCTCAACTAAGTCAAAATACATTGACATAAACTCCTGGTTGTGAAGGATACAGTTCAGAGTGGACACGTGTCAATAAGAGCACATTGGGACAAACTCCATAATTGCGGATCCGCTTACTAAAGTATTACAACCCAAGGTCTTTCATGAGCACAATACTCATATGTGTGTTGTATTTCTTAAGGATATTTGGTTTCAGTGGGAGTTTGTATTTTGGGTGCATAAGATACATTTACTGTCTTTTTGGATACAGTTTAAAGTTAAAGTTATTTACAGCTGTAAGGTTTCAGGTTTATTATCTCTGAACTTGTTTAAGGATGATCTCACTAAAGTTGGACCAGTTGGAAATAGGCATGTTGAAGATCACATTACATGTAATTTCCATGCTACACATCCATACTTGATCCATGTTATTCAGTTATGTCGATATACGTGACCATTGAAGGTTTAGTTACGATTAGTGTAGCGAAAGCCGCTTTGATCCTATGTTGATATAATTGATGGACCGGATTGTTTGGGGATGCATTCAGTAATGATAGCAAAATTCTGAGTACTCATAAGGTTATGATTGATACACAATTGTAAGGTTACACATATAGCCCAAGTGGGAGATTGTAAGGATTTTAATCAATCGTGTGGGCTTATATGTGAATTATTGTGTATTGAATAAAAGGCTATCAAATTTGGTTAAACCCATTTAAAGTGATCTAATAAGGATTTTATATATATCGGGCTTGAATGCATCTAATTAAATGTATGGGCTATTATGTGTAGATACCAGACAATTACCTAATTCATGATGGGCCGGATTAGGTTAAATGAAAATTCAGTATATAAAGTCGGTTATGGTCCCTGAATCCTACGTACTGTTCATCTTGTCTGACATCCCATCATCAGAGAAAAAATACGGACTACGTATCGATTTACAAGATCCAACCAACCGAATCGTTCATCGTGAATCACGTTTGATTAAGGTACGCTTCCGCTTCAGTTATTTAATTCTTGATAATTCCAACATGATAATTTATTTTGGATCATAGATAAATAATTATCTGTAATAAATTTTCTAACATGAATTTCATATACAGACAGTAATTACTTGTTCTCAAATCCATGGTCTGCACATTAGGGTTCGCTCTGGAGGCCATGATTATGAGGGTCTTTCTTATATTTCAGAAGTCCCATTTGTCATTGTTGATTTGAGAAATCTTGAATCGATCAAAATAAACGTTGAAAAGAGGACAGCATGGGTTCAGGCAGGTGTTCTTCTTGGTGCATTTTCTTATAGAATTGCAGAAAATAGCCCAAATCTAGCAGTTCCAGCTGGTCTGTGTCCCACAGTAGGCGTCAGTGGACATTTCAGTGGAGGTGGCTACGGCACCTTGCTGAGGAAATATGGCCTTGCAGCGGATAATATTATTGATGCAAGAATTGTTAATGTCAAAGGTGAAATTCTTGACAGAAAGTCAATGGGAGAAGATCTTTTCTGGGCTATACGAGGCGGTGGGGCGGCCAGTTTTGGGGTGGTCAGCTCTTGGAAAATCAAGATGGTCGAAGTTCCTGTTATTGTAACAGTTTTCACTGTCAACAGAACCTTGGAACAGAATGCAACGAACATTGTGCATCGATGGCAATACATTGCACATAAATTTGATGAAAATCTGTTCGCCAGGATCCTCATAACGCGTGTTAATCGGGATGGGAAAGGGAAAAGATTTTCAGTTCAAGCCTCCTTTAATTCCATCTTTCTTGGCAGAATTGACAAGTTGCTTCCCTTGATGCAAGAAAGTTTCCCTGAATTAGGTAATTTACAGAAACAAGACTGCCTGGAAAAAAGCTGGATTCAAGCACTCCTCTATTTTTCTGATCTTCCCAGTGGATCAACTTTGAAAGATTTAACCAACAGGAACCCTAATCCCAGAACATATTACAAAGCAAAATCAGATTATGTACGAGAACTGTCACGACCCGTCCCAGGTCACCCTACTGGACCTGAAACGTGACGTGCGCCGATGGCCAACTAGATGTTGGACCCACCACCAAGGCAATCTTGACTATTCTTTAACTTTCAGATTCACCTTATAATTAAATTTGATCCCATAAGTATTAATAAAAAAAATTTGACAGAGTCTCCCTTATAATATTGACTTAACCAACCTGTAAAACAATAACAATTCCTCAAACATTCAATCATAAATAACTATATCACTTTCAAATCTTCCAACCAAGACAATTGACATAATCTAATAACTACAATTCTTAACCCACTTCTATATATATACATGATCCAAAATACATCATCATCAGACACATTCTTGATAAATTATATTACTTATATAAAATAAATGAATATTCCAATGCATCTTCCTAGAATATGTCTCCTAAGAGCTTACCAAAGTAACTCCTACAAATGACAATGTTACAAAGCTCCTCGAGAGCTGCAAAGGCTCCTTCAATGCTGCTGAAACTCTTATTTTCTTCCTATACTGTAAAGGTAGGGAAAAACATGAGCTTGTGACTCAGCGAGTGGAATTTCTGAAATAAAAGTATTTTATAAACCATTTCTGAAACATAATTTATTTCATAAGCTTTTGTCATTTTAAATCAATTCATACATGCTAAGGATAATCATAAAGATCGTGGAATAATTATCTGTGGCGTAACTGATAAACTGTAGTACATAAGAAAATCACACCAAAGGTACCCAACTAAATCATCTGAAATCCGTATCTAGTCATACGCGCGTATACTATTGAGCACCTCCGTACCCGGCCCAAAGCCCCTCTGGGTACAAAAGTGGGCCCAAAAGACCTTATATATACACCCTTACACACGGGCCATAGGCCCCCTCCGTGCATAAAAGTGGATCTTAAGATCATCTGAACACGGGCCATAAGCCCCCTTCGTGACAGAGCCTTAAGATCTCAAATAATATCCGCTAGTACACGGGCCCAAGGCCCCCTCCGTGCACTAACACAAGAATAGATAACCACATGGGTACTTTTGGTGATTTTGAAATCATACATGCCAACTTAACTAATCATATTCGTAAAATGTGATATTGGAACCATCATGCTTGAGCAAGTGTAATTATAAAACATTTTCCTTGATAAACATGCTAAGAGCCATTTATTTCAAAATCAATTGTAATTTAAAGAAAATCAAAGTAATAGAAAACTTGCATAACATAAATTCTTTTAAATTTTTAAAAGAATAACTTTTCCACTCACAAAGCTATCAATTGGAATCTAGCTGGGCCATAGGCATGATCCAATCTCCACAACATTTCCTGAAATAACAATATAAATTTCTTGTATTAAAACCAATCATATCTAACAATTTAAAAATCAACTAATAATAACTTAATTCTTTTACATTCTTCTCCTTGCTAGAATTAAGAAAGTATATACTTTATGCTTTTCTTTCTATCAAAATCCATAATTCTCAAATTGTGATTAATATATAAAATCTCACAAAGCTCTCTTTTAGTCTTTGTTCCCCATTTTTCATCCAATTACGTGCCCTTACTTATTAAAATCCCAACATACTTCACGATTGGCACACATAAAAGATTATATCATTTGAAAATGTACTCATTTGTTTCCATATATTAATGACCCATTTCCATAACCAAAAGCATGAGATTTGGCACAATTATCATATAATGACATTTCCTATCACGACCCCTTTCTTCTTATGTAATCTTAATACTTAATCCACACTTATATAAATATCAAATCAAGTGTTTAGAATCACATTATCATACCAAAATCAAAGATCAAGGCACTAGTTTAAAAACTCATTCCATAAATAAATCAATTTAACCATCAAAATCCACATATACAATTTCCTTGCAATCTATTTAGCTCATTACCTCATATCCATGTCAATAAAGCTTAATATTAGCTAAACTTCAAATTTAAATAGATAATCCAAAAATCTCAAATTTAATCTCATTCTAAAATAAACATAATCTTGTTTTACCTCATGAAATTGAAGTTGAAGTTGAAGTATCCAAGATGAAACGATCTATTTCCGACTCAAATCGTCTTCTTTCTCTTTTCTTTCTATTTCACGCTACTTTTGGTCGAAGTCTCTCGAACTCTCCCTCTCTGCGCTGCTCAAAGAAGCCAAACCATGAAAATGGGCTTTGGTCCATTATTTCATGTATAAACAATGTATTTTACAAAACAAGTCCTTGTACATTTCGTAATATAAAAAAATTAGACTTTAAATATCCAATAATAGAAACTAAACCCTTGACTCCTTTATTATATTATCTCTAGTCCTCAAGTATTAGTAATTTTAAATTGAGTCCTCTAAAACTTTCTTCTTCAACTTAAGTCCTTATATGACTTGACCATTTGAATATTTGACTTTGACTATGAAATTCCTTGACTTATGACTAGTATAAACGAGGTCGTTACAAGAACCAATACCCAAACATGCCATTGAAGGTTATGGGAGTTTTTTCAAGAAGATGAAGCTGAAGCAGCCCAGCTTATTTTCGCTCCATATGGTGGAAAAATGAGTGAAATTTCGTCTTCCGAAACTCCATTTCCTCATAGAGCTGGAAATCTATATGAAATACAGTATTTGGCATACTGGAATGAAGAAGAAAATCAAGAATCAGACAGGTATATAAATTGGATCAGAAGGCTGTATAAATACATGGCATCCTATGTTCCGAAGAACCCTATAGGCCTGCATATTTGAACTATAGAGATCTTGATTTGGGAGTCAACAACATTAATGGAAGCACAAGCTATGAACAAGCAAGTCTTTGGGGCATTAAATATTTCCTGGACAATTTCAAGAGATTGGTTCATGTGAAATCGAAGGTTGATCCTGTTAATTTCTTCAGAAATGAACAAAGTTTACCAGTTTTGACATCATAAGAAACGAAAGGTTGTCTTTAAATTTTATAGTTTTCTTTTAATTGTTCTATGTAATAAAACATTGTACCTCGATCGGGTTCTATGTTATTCTGCCATTCCTTTGATTGTTGTATAATAAAACATTAAAGAGCATAATTTTTAATTTCTCTTTTGTATTTATTCTTCAATTTTGTGCCAAATATTTGTAGCGTTTATTGTTCCAATCAGTATGCCTTGTTTGACTCTTATTTTTTGAAAATCAAATTTATTTAACACTCAATATCAATCATCCATCTTAGTCAAGCCTACCATTTTTTATTTTTCAAACATTTTTTAACCACACATTCTCTCAAAAATACTATTCAAAACCACATTATTCACAAATTTTTTTTCCATAAAATGAGACTCAAACAAGGGCAAATACTATGAGCTTGGTTCAACGTGGTGGTAATAATGTTTATTTTCTCATTTTCTAATCAGTAGCTTTTAGAAACTTTAGGTCCATTTTTCTTTACTGTTTTTCAGTTGGTTTTTAGTTTTCAATTTTCGAAAGCATTGAAAACACGTTCACTTACCTTTTTTCAAAAACGAGATTTCGAAAATCACACATGCCGTTTTGGACGTTTTCTATTGAAATAATCCAAAATGCGTGTTTTCATTCAAAACGCAGTGTTGTAGTAAGAAGAGGGCAAAATGAAAAATAGATTGTTTTCTCTCTTCTCTCACGCCTCTCCTCTTCCCCTTTATCTCACGTCCGTCATCCCCCCCCCCCCCCAAAATCTTATGCAGCATGGTTTTGATTGGAAGTAGTGTTACCTTGTCTTTTTAAGACATTAAAGCTAATTTCGGTTAATTGAATCTTGTATTTTTTATTTTTTTGTTCAAGTATTCTAGATTTTTTTAATGCAAAAATTAATATTGAATCTGGGTTTATGGGAATAAATTGTGAAATGAGTTTGTTTAAATTGTTTGAATAGTTGGAGTTGCGTAGTCTGTTTCTCTTTATTTCTTCGTTGTGGTTGGTAAAAACATGGATTTTTATACAATATTTTGATCAAAATCAAAAATTGTTTTTTCTCCTTATTTTGTGCTCAATATCAGCTTGGAATTTTGGAATCTGTATTACAGATGATTGAGTTACACCGGTAGACCAATGTCTTTTAAGCTAAAATATGAAGAAGCAATTAGCTTGCCTCTTCTTAAGTACGCAGTTTAAAGGTAATATATTTAGGATCAGGAAAGTAAGTTTGGATTTTTTTGACAGATATAATATTTCTGTATAAAATGGGAGAATATTATATCCGATGTGAGTAGTTTCACAATTAGTCAGGATGTTCCATTAGATAGTAGATAGATAATCCCATTTCTAGTTCGTTTTCTCGGATCTCCCCAAGCTTCAGATCATGTTCTTAGAATCTCCATTCAAGAAAGACCTGTAACAAATCACAATTTTCTCTAATTCCTAAATTCAAAAATTCGAAACCCTAGATTCATGTATCGATACATGATTACATGATATTGATACCTACAGACGTTTTGGTTAGGGTTTACACACTTTCAACATCTGAAATTCTTAAATAAACAACCAATCACATCACGACACTTGATGGACATGAAAGTGGCATCTTCATGCATGAGAACACCTCCAGCTTATAGTTTAGATGAGTCCTAAGTCTAAATTTAGGACAATCAGTAGTTATAAGGGCTTAAATTAAATTCTACAAACCCATATTGATCCCTGAATTTGTATATAAATAGGGGTTTTGATTATGTACTTCGTACATATCTTTCAAAATACAAAACTCTCTAAGAAACACGTTAGAATTCAGGTTAAGGTGGTCTTCAAAAAGGTAGAAATGAAAGCTTGATCTTTGATTTATATTGATGCATATTTAGATCATGTTAATACCCTAACATGATCTTGTATACTCATGCAATGATCCTGAGGTGTTAAAACAAACAAATCCTGAGGTGTTAAAACAAACAAAGCTAGGAAACTCTTGAGAGAATCAGGATCAACTGCAAAAGCAGTTCTATATGTATCGATACATTGTACTATTTTCAGAATACAGAAATTTAATCTTTATCTTTTTGTTATTTTCAGGTTCACAAAAAGGTAAGTAACGCTGCACTTTTTATAAAGTCTTAAATGCTACTTCGTGCAATTTTTTGATTATGTAATCATGTTAAAAGTTTTTCTTGCATAATTACAATCATTATATTATCCCACATGTGATTACATCAAATGGTGATCGTATTATATCGTGGAAATATTTGAATATCAGGGTTAATACTCTAAGTGGAATATCATGTGAAATGTTTGAATTGAGGTCGTGTACCCTTTGTGAATTTATAGCGCGCTCGGGATAATACTTGATTTGTAATATGGGCTCATATGAAATCATGTTTTCATAAAATAAATTGTTACTTGCTGAATACTCTTTATAATCATGTTTTCCATATTTCCCAAATATTCAGATGCTTGAACATTACGCTTTCAAAGCTGAGTCAAATGGGTGGAAGCTTTCCTCTGATGGCTCCATGCACTATACCACCAAAGTGGAAATTTGGAGCTACCCACCTGAATTCTCGACCTTGTACCATTACGAGTATACAAAAGTAATGGATGAGGATTTCGATACACACACTTTTGAGTTATTGGATATCGATGGGTATAGTTTTACCAATATGTAAGTTTGTTTATGAATAGACACGGGATTACATTTTGAATCATGTAAAATCATGTGTCAAATATGTAAAAGCTAACTATGTTTGATATGTAAAATATGTATTTTGTACATTTTGCTCATCATTTTATATACATGTATCAATACATATCAGTCTGTCACGTCTAACGAACTTTGGTGTCAAGTTTTAAATTGCACAGAATAATTGCTACTATGTATGTACCGATACCATGCATTAATACACACAAATGGAGTGATAACAAAATCAGATTGTTACTATATAATACGAAAATGATTGAGTTTACATGTTGAAGTATATAAGTATTGATATACATGCTATAAGAATAATTTAACAAAAACTTATTTTGTAAATTGTGATTTCCTTAACTAATTATATCAGTTTCCTGTTTTAAAATTGTATGTCGTGTGGTATGTATCCATACATGTATCGATACATACAAATATATTATTAACATTGCATATTGTAAAATCAGGAAATGCACTCTTAACACATTTCAATGCACAGAAATAAAGTTTAAATACTAAAATGGAACTCAAGCTTTCAATTGTAAAACAATTTTTGAAAGTACTTATACTTGTATCGATGCAATATATCGAAACACGCAAAAGCAGAACTTTTAATTTAATTTCTGATGGATATGCAACTTAATTTCTGCTGTATTATTTTTAAAAAAAATTACATGTAATCATGTGCCCCACAAGACCATTCAATATCTTGATATGATTTTAAATTTGATTCTCGAGTGTTTGTATTCCAACATCTATTGTTTTACTTGCTTTGCATTTACTGATATTACATCTGAATTTCAACTCCATCGATGAAAGGATTGGAGATATCTGTCACATTTTATGTAGCAGAACCTCTGGATGCTTGCTCGAAATTGACTAATAAAATCGGTTCAGAAACCAAGTCTCCATTTGTCTTGATAATTGGAGGGGGATGTAGCTTCAAGGATAAAGTAAGAAAGGCACAAGTTGCACGATTCAAGGGAGTCAGTGTTTGTGACAGTGAAAAATTATGATTTAGCTGCGACTTGCGAGTAATCTCCCTCCCTACATCTTTATATCTACTATTTTATATCTTTAATATTTTTTCGATATGAATTTAAGGCATCACATATTTCTGCAATATTGTAATATGTGATCACAAGTTCGGAACATGTGATGTACATGATTCCCCACTCCGAATATTAATTAAATTAATAAATTAATTACTTCTCTATGTTTTACCCTCATCTTGTGGTTTCTCTTCAAAATATTAACATATTAAAGACCTTCGTTGTATATAATAGCTCATAACTCAACGTGCAGTGACTAGAGCTAACTAATCTATGAGTATAAGAGCATAGTAGTACGAGTATTGTGTTTTAGGTTCCTAAAATGTAAGTTCATAATTCTCAATGTGCAATGGCTATAGCGAATGTGCACGTGACGTCTGTCACCTTCAATCGACTAGTTATGGTAAACCAAATTGCTAAGTAAGAAATTTTTAAGAAAGTCTTCAATTGGTCACTAAATTTTAAAAAAAATCTTTGATCGTTGATTTGTTGTATGTAACTGATAATTTGAAAGAGCGTTTATAAATTTTCAAGTCAGTCGAGTCCTTTTTACAAGTTTAGCGACAAAAACTCGATCAACTTAAAGTTTAGTGAACAATTGGAGACTTTTTAAAAGTTTAGTGATTAATTGATGACATTTTTAAAGATTTCTTACATTGCAATTTGGTGTGTTATGATTGGTCGGGTGAAGGTGACGCCATGCCACGTATACATTCCATCTGTCACGTCGTCATTCTATTACGAAAGTTATGTCAATGACTAACGTCCATAATTTTGATAAGTTTAGTAATCAAAATTCAACATTTTTAAACTTAAGTGATCGAAGGACAATTACATAAGTTCAGTGGTTATTGCGACAATTACTCCATAAGTTTAATGATCAAAACTTGACATTTTAAACTTTAGTAACTAGTCGGAGACGTAGACATATTTCAGTGATTATTGAGAAAAATAATTAATAAGTTTAGTAATCAAAACTCAATTCTTTAAAGTTCAGTGATTAAAGGCATAGATATAAATTGAATGATAATTGGGAAGATTAACTCTAAGTATGCTTGTTTAAAACGGACGTGGAATAGATAAATACGGACAAGAAAGAATATAAAAGTGCATCCGTTAACATTTGGATTAATTAGACTCTACACTAGTTCTTTCAATCCTTTTTAGATAAATACATTATTTAGAAACTATTTAGAAAAATACCATATTCTATGAGAGAGTGTATTATTTGATTGACTTCATTAATTATAGAACCTATTATTTAGGGATGTAGTTACCATTTATTTAGGAGATTAAATTAGGGGTGTAATTACATTTAAAATTAACGAATAATATGAAAATTGTTGTAAAAATACCAAAGTATTAGAGAGAACAAGACTACCAAAATATTAGAGAGAATATAAAGATAGAGAGAGAATTTATGTATTCCAATTGTGTGTTAAATGAAGGAGTGAAGTACCTTATTTATAGGGGTAGATAATTGTACAATTGTAATAATATAAACTTTACAAGGGCATAATGGGTCATTCACACCCAAGATATTTATAACACTCACCCTTGAATGACCTAATATTCAATGCCTGCCTCGTTAAAAACCTTGCTTAAGAAAACCCAGTGGGATAAAACTTAAGCTAAGGAAAAGAGTACAGTCATTGTGGAGTATAAAAGTAAATGCTGCCTCATTAAAACCTTGCTAGGAAAACCCAGTGGGATAAAACCTAGACGAAGGAAAAAGAGTAAAGCTACTCCCCCTGATATTAGTTATCGTAAATCGCTGAGCCAACGCATTCCTATCTCATGTATCAATTTCTTGAGTGTAGATGTCGGTAATGCTTTAGTGAATAAGTCTGCCACATTATCACTTGATCGAATTTGTTGAACATCGATATCACCTGCTTTCTGAAGCTCATGTGTATAGAAGAATTTTGGAGAAATGTGCTTTGTTCTATCTCCTTTGATATAGCCTCCTTTAAGTTGTGCAATACAAGCTGCATTATCTTCATACAATATCATTGGACTATCTTTTGTCGAAGCTAATCCACATGATGATTGGATATGATGAGTCATGTTTCTCAACCATATACATTCTCGACTTGTTTCATGGATTGCGATAATTTCTGAATGATTTGAAGATGTTGCTGTCAATGTTTGCTTCACGGATCTCCATGATATAGCCGTCCCACCACGTGTAAACACATATCTTGTTTGCGATTTTGCTTGATGTGGATCAGAGAGATAACCTGCATCTGCATATCCCACTAAAGAAGATCCCAAATTGTGAGAATAAAATAGTCCCATATCAACAGTACCTTTTAGGTAACGAAGAATGTGTTTAACACCATTCCAATGCCTTTGAGTTGGTGCAGAACTATATCTTGCGAGTAGATTTACAGAAAAAGCTATATCTGGTCTAGTGCAATTTGCAAGATATGATAATGCTCCAATTGCACTTAGATATGGTACTTCTGGACCAAGAACATTTTCTCCATCTTCAAGTGGGCGAAATGGATCATTTTTTGGAACAAGTGATCGAACGACCATTGGGGATGTCAATGGATGTGTTGTATCCATATAAAATCGCTTCAAAACCTTTTCTGTATATGAAGATTGATGAACAAATAGTCCTTCTGAAATATGTTCAATTTGCAACCCAAGGCAAAATTTGGTTTTTCCCAAATCTTTCATTTCAAATTCATTTTTCAAGTAATCAGCAGTTTTGTTGAGCTCTTCTGGAGTTCCAATAAGATTTAAATCATCAACATAAACTGCCACTATTGCAAATCCAATATTTGTTTTTTTTATGAAAACACATGTGCATATATCATCATTTTTGTAACCCTCATTCAACAAGTATTTGCTGAGGCGATTATATCACATACGTCCAGATTGTTTCAATCCATATAATGATCTTTGCAATTTGATTGAAAACATACTTTTCGGGTATGTATCATTTATTTCTGGCACTTTAAGTCCTTCAGGGACTTTTATGTATATGTCACTATCAAGTGAGCCATATAAATAGGCAGTTACTACATCCATAATGCGCATATCGAGCCTTTCCGACACAGCCAAACTAATTAAAAATCTGAATGTGATGGCGTCCATGACGGGGAGAATATGTTTCCTCATAATCAATTCCAGGTCTTTGTGAGAAACCTTGAGCTACAAGCCGGGCTTTGTACCTTGTAACTTCATTATTTTCATTTCTTTTCCTTACAAAGACCCATTTGTATCCTACAGGGATTACATTTTCAGGTGTTCGAACTACTGGTCCGAACACCTTTCGTTTTTCTAAGGAATTCAATTCCGCCTGCATAGCTTCCTTCCATTTTGGTCAATCCTCTCTCTATTGGCATTCTTTAACAGACAGTGGCTCAGGATCATTATTCTGAATTATTTCAAGAGCCATTTGGAAGGCAAAAATATCATCTATAACAACATTCTCCCTTTCCCATAATTTATGAGATAACAAATAATTTATTGAAATCTCATTATTCTCGGACATCTGTGATTCTGCAGGAATCACGTCATCACTATTAGATTGTTTCATTGAAATCTGTGGTTCTGCGGGAACCATGTCACTACTATTAGATTGTTTCATTGAAATCTGTGGTTCTGCGGGAACCATGTCACCACTATTAGATTGATCAATCTTTTCTATTATTACTCGTCCAGGAGTCTTTGGTTGGTTTAATTTCCTCTTACGAGGTATGATGTCTTTTGAACCAACTGGTTGACCACGCTTCTGGTGTTTTTGATGTTCACTTGCTATAACAGTTTGTCCTACAGGGACATCAATCTTTTCCGGAGTATTATCTGCTGGTATATATGACTTTGTCACTTCTCTTGTGTCAACAAATTCATCAGGTAATTGATTTGCAATTCTTTGCAAATGAATAATTTTCTCAACCTCTTGCTCACATTGATTACTTCGGGGATCAAAGTGAGATAGAGTTGTTTCATTCCAAGAAATTTTATCTTGATTTTCAGGATGCAACTTTACTCCTCCTAAAGCTGGAAAGTTCATTTCATCAAAATGACAATCTGCAAAACGTGCAGTAAACAAATCACCCGCTAAGGGTTCAAGATACCTAATGATGGAAGGTGAATCAAAACCAACATAAATCCCAAGTCTACGTTGGGGACCCATTTTGGTACATTGTGGGGGAGAGATTGGTACATGGATAGCACAACCAAAAACCCTTAAGTGAGAAATATTAGGTTCATGACCAGATGCAAGTTGCAGAGGTGAGTATTGATAATAAGCAGTTGGTCTTATGCAAATCAATGATGCAGCATGTAATATGGCATGACCCCAAACAGAAGCTGGGAGTTTTGTTTTCATGAGTAGTGGTCTAGCAATTAATTTTAGACGTTTAATAAATGACTCCGCTAACCCATTTTGTGTATGGACATGAGCAACTGAATGTTCTATTGCAATCCCAATGGACATGCAATACTCATTGAATCTCTGTGATCTAAACTCACCAGCGTTATCAAGACGAATTGTCTTGATTGAGTAATTAGGAAATTGAGCTCGTAATTTTATTATTTGAGCAAATAGCCTAGAAAATGCTACATTTCTTGTGGACAGTAAACAGACATGCGACCATCTAGTAGAAGAATCAACTAGTACCATAAAATAACGAAATGGTCCACATGGTGGGTGTATCGGCCCACATATATCTCCATGAATCCTTTCTAAGAAAGTTGGAGATTCAACATTGACCTTTGTAGTGGAAGGTCTAATGACCAATTTCCCTTACGAGCAAGCAACACATGAATAATCATTAGGTAAAAGAATCTTCTGGTTCTTTAAATGATGTCCATGTGAATTGCTAATTATTCGACGCATCATTATCGCTCCTGGATGTCCAAGTCGATCTTGCCAAAGTATAAAAAATTTTAAGTCCACGAACTTCGGGTTCGTGACGTTGTTTGATTCGACTTCTTTTATGGATGTATAATACATTCCAGAAGGAAGTGTCGGAAGTTTTTCTTTTATCTGCTTCTGGCCAGATACAAAAGAAGTAATGCGAAGATATTCAATGTTGTTTTCTTGCATCGTTTCAATGTGATATCCATTGCAGCGGATATCCTTAAAACTGAGCAAATTTCTTCTGGATTTGCTTGAGTATAGTGCATCGTTAATACATAGTTGTGTATTATTTGATAAAATAATATAGGCTTTACCGGAGCTTTCAATGATCTTCGATGTGCCGCATATTGTATTAACATTATTTTCCGCTAATGTTAAGTTTAGAAAATAATTTTTCTTCCGGAGAATAGTATGTGTTGTTGCACTATCAACAAGACATGTATCTTGGAAATTCATCTAAAATATAATCAAATAGATATTTTAGAAAAGTGAATTTATGATAAAAGGAAGTTAAACATAATTTAACATCAAACGGACAATACATATTAAGATTTCAAAATAACATCGTGACTTTCTGATAGAGCAAACTAATCTATATTTTCCATATCACCGGTATAAAAATCAGAGACATCTAAGTGTGTCCTATTAACTGGATAATCAGCTAAATTTGTCTCTATTTTTTCTTTTCCTTTAATAGACTGTTGGTAAAGGTCCACAAGGTGTTTTGCCGTACGACGGGTACGTGACCAATGCCCTTTCATGCCACATCGGAAGCAACTTTCTTCGTGTTGCCGTTTGATTATGTTATTCTCATTTGCCTTGTGCCTTTTGACCATGTGTCCATGTTGTTGATGATTTTGTCCAAAATTCCTTCCACGTCCACGTCCTTGTTCATATCCGTGTCCACGCCTACGTTCGTGCCCACGACCACGTTTGTATCCGTGTCTATTTCTTAATATATCATTTGCTTCAGGAAATGCAGTACCACTTGCTTCAGGAAATGGTATAGAACCGGTTGGACGTAATCCGTGATTTTTCATCAACAACTTATTATTTTGTTCAGCTACCAAAAGGCAAGATATGAGTTCTGAGTACCTTTGAAAACCACGCTCACGATATTGCTGTTGCAGGAACACATTTGAGGCGTGAAAGGTGGAGAATGTTTTTTCTAGCATATCTGCTTCAGTGATTTTTTCTCCACATAAATTCAATTTTGAACATATTCTGAATAGTTCAGAATTGTACTCACTCACAGTTTTAAAATCTTGTAAACGAAGATGCATCCATTCATAACGGGCTTTTGGGAGGACTACAGTCATCTGATGGTCAAATCTGTCTTTTAAATTTTTCCAGAGTTCTTGTGGATCCTTTACAGTAAGATATTCTATTTTCAATCCATCATGAAGATGGTGACAAAGGAAAATAAGTGCTTTTGCACGATCCTGCAGGGATTCGTTGTTTCCTTCTTTGATTGTTTCTCCAAGACCTTTTGAAATAAGATGGATCTCGGCATCTAAGATCCGTGATAGATAATGTTTCCCGGATAAATCTAGTGTAATGAACTCGAGTTTTGTGATGTTTGCCATTAGGATAACTATTCAATCAAATATGAGAAATAATTAATTCCTTGAAAAATCTCAGTAAAGAATTAATGACATGATTTCTATATCGAGTTTTTATTCTTCTGGAATATTAATTATAATTCTAAGTTGTTGTAGCAATGAAACAAAATTTTGAAATTGCTATGTGCAAATATAAGTTGTGGTATCAATTAATCAAGATAATAATTATCAAGAATAAATTAACAAATGATTAATACGTATAATGAGAGTGACATTAACAATTTTTTTTTTTTTTTTTTCAGAAATTGCATTTCAAGAATTATGTGGTATGTATGTAACCATATTTCCTAAAGTGATGTTTAATCATTACATCTTTTGAAATTGTGATTTTAATTTTCAAAAAGAAAAATAACTTTTGCTTTTGTAAGTACACTTTATTGGAATGATGAATTGATTATATTATAAATTTATCTTTTTAGAAATACATAAAATGTGATTTCATTTAAACCATATATTTAAAGAAACCCAGTAGAACCAACGATAATAAAACTGGTAGAACCAATTATATAGGTGGTAGTATGATATACTTAAAAATTGTAAAACCAACCATGTAGGTGGTAGCATGATATAATTAAAACTGATAAAACCAACCATGTAGGTGGTAGCATAATATAATTAAAACTGATAAAACCAACCATGTAGGTGGTAAAACCAACCATGTAGGTGGTAGCATAATATAATTAAAACCGGTAAAACAACCATGTAGGTGGTAAAACCAACCATGTAGGTGGTAGCATAATATATAAAAGATATTTAAAATTATTACCTTCTTGATACAGATTGAACATTTGTTGACTCAGTTGGCTAGAATCTCGTGCTGATAGCGTGTTGTAAAAATACCAAAGTATTAGAGAGAACAAAACTACCAAAATATTACAGAGAATATAGAGATAGAGAGAGAATTTATGTATTCCAATTGTGTGTTAAATGAAGGAGTGAAGTACCCTATTTATAAGGGTAGATAATAGTACAATTGTAATAATATAAACTTTATAAGGGCATAATGAGTCATTCACACCCAAGATATTTATAACAAAAATTATAATTATTAAATTAGTTTAATAATATAGGAAGTCATCTTCTAGATCGGACGTGATATTTCAAGCTATATAATTTAATTAAAACAATATGCAATTTAACATATCTCGAACTGGCGTCACATGAAATTTAATCGATAAAATCATATACTAACTTCTGAATTACAACTAATGTAATGTTTTACAAATATTAAGTAATTGCATGTAATGTAATATTACAAGCAACCCCAGCATTTGCCTATGTATTACATCCGTTGTTATATTACATCCAATGATACTACAACACTATGGATTCATGAGGTAAAATTACATGAACAATAGCATTTCAACGAGTTTAATTTCACTTTATCTACTATTACAAGTTCTGTAATGTAATTAGAACACCGTCATTTTGTGATGTTAGATACACTGTAATGACAACATGTATTACAATACATTACACGACATGTAATATTAGTGACAACACTGTAATATTACATAAAAATGGTAAGGATTAATCAGTACACAAATATAGAATGTGGTTTGTATGCCAAGAAAAGAAAAGCGTGGTAAAATTTCAGGATATTTGAAATTTCATAATTTAATTAGCTAAATAAATAGTAATAATTTTTCTAAATAAAAAGATTTTCGGTTAATCTTGTCAATCAAATATTACATTCTCTTTCTTCAAGATTCGGTATTTTTCTAAAATTATGACAAGAATTTTAGTAATATTACGAATAGTTTAAAAATCGGGTATTTTTCAATTATAGTGTATTACATAGGTAGTTACGTAATTTTCCCAAAAGTGCATCCGTTAAGATTTGGATTAATTTTCCCAAAATTACATAGGTACTTAGGCCCTATTCTCTTTACTGTTTTGATATCGTTTTCTGTTTTTATTTTCGAAAACGTTAAAATCGCGTTTTCTTTACAATTTTCGAAAACGCATTTTGGAAGAAAAAAAAAATTGTACACAAAACACAAAACGCCCAAAACCTCGTTTTGGACGTTTTGTGTGTATTTCGACAAAAATGTGCGTTTTGGAATTTTTTTTTTTTTTTAAAGAATTATCTTAACTTGGAACTAAGCTTAATATAAAGTTTTTATTTATTTATTATTATTATTTTTAGAATTATTCTAACCTGGAACTAAGTTTAAATAAAGTTTTATTAAATTCAATATCAACATTAAAAAAAAAAAAATTAAGTGAGAATTCTTATTATTATATTTCAAAAAATGCCTTGATAAATGAACTCTTGTGATTTTGAAAGAATTTGCATTTTTTGAATTCTAATAGAACTAGAGTTTTCTCAAATTCCGAACATGATCAAGCTGTGTTAATATAGACTCTTAATGCTCACATTAGTGTGTTGCATGTAACCATGTTTTCAGTGTATTGTGAAAGGAAATTTGAGTTTGAATCAGTAGTATTCTGCAACCAAATTAATTAAAAATAGTTTAAATAATATTCTCTAAAATTTCAAACAAAACGTGTTTTCCAACTTTTCATTTTCAAAAACAGTTTTCAGAAATGACAAACCAAACACGTTTTCAGTAAATTTGAAAAAAAAAATAAAAACAAAAAATACAAAATATTTTCGAAAATGGAAATACAAACAAAACACCACCCTAAGATTACTGCATTTTCATTTTAATTCATTTACGAAATTCATCCTAAAAATATTCCCACGAGGTGCACACTCCCAATTCATACGGAAACACAGAATCATTTCTTGAATAGCATTCCACCGATTGATTTGGAGAAGCAATTTTGGAGTCAACTGTATGCATCTCCTGTGATTAATACAGAATCCCATGGCTTCTTCCAGTTTTATATGCAGTCACCTACTCTACAGTTCCTGCAATGGCAAAACTCACTTCAGTTCTTTCAAGAACAAGAAAGCTAGTTTTTCGATATCTCCTTCGTATAAATCGCAAAACCCATCTTGTTTTGAAAGAGGGGTTCGAATATGTAGAATAAGAGCGACGGCTTCTGATCCAAAAACTGGAAGAAAACAAGTCGAGGTATCAAATTTCTGCTTATTTTTTTTGTTAATTATGAACTCAAAATTTCTTCTAATATGAAAATTAATTTTTTTTTTTTAAAAAATTTATTTCTATTTTTTTATGTTTTTAAATTGGTGGGGGAATTATGCTATTTGGCCACTGACCAACTAGGTTACATATATATTATTTGGCAAACATTAACTTATCCATCACATCAATCTCCAAAATCATCTACCACAAACCTGTCACATCACTGGCAAACAAATCTGGACAAACTCTATGAACAACATGATTAATTTGGAGGGATTATGTAATGTATAATCTTGAGGATAAGTTTTTGTTGGGAACCCAGATAGGGAACCAGATAATCTATTCACAAAAATTGGTTTCTTGTGATTAGAGAATATCTTGCCGTAGGAATTCTTCTGTTCAATGTATTTAATTAGGAGCAAATAATTTTGTGCATACAAGAATTAAAGAGATTACCTTGTAGCGTGCTTTAGAAAAATCTCTCAACAACGTTCTTGATTCTTCAACCTCAAACCTCCAAGTCTTATTCGGTGAAAAATTGCAATATATTACTATTTATTTTCTTTTGTGTGGTCCCAATATTATAAAAATCATATACAGTAATTGAACTAATAGAACATCAAAATATATGGGATTCGATCAAAACAACCCTATCAAAATAGGATTCTATCTCAATTCCAATTATTTAAGCCTTTGTTTGACGGTCCAAAAATGTTTATAAGCAAATAATGTTGTATTTTCTTGGTAAAATGTATGGTTTAAAAGTGAATTTGAAAAACCTTTGTGGTTAAAAAATGATCGAGGGAAATGTGTTTATAAACAAGTTACCAAACACGTTGTAATTCTTATCATTTTCCTATACATGCTGGTACATGCCTGACTCTCGCCTAGCACGTGTGTCACGTGGTATGTCATGTCCAATTAATTAATTTGATTGCAATTCATTATAAATTAGAACTCTTATAATTTATTTCGGTCCTTAAATTGAAGCTACCGGAGGGACCTAATCGAACCCAATTAAATCAAGCTCCAATAAATTAATTTTGATCTATCCTACTATTGAACTAGTCAAAATAATTTTAGTCAAAATAATTTATTAATCTCGTTTTATTCCACTAAAAGAACGTGATTGTACTCTTAGTGTGTGTTTGATGTACATTAGTTTGGAAAAAAATTGTTTTGAATAGTGATTGATGTGATATTGTGTGGTTAAAATTAGTACTGTTGATTTTTTTTAATTTGTTATAATGAATACCAAATAGGGGCTTAGTCTATTTGAAATTTTTGATGCTAATTACCAATTATTACATCAATTAAAATGGCTAAAATGCCCATTTTTCAAATATTCATAAATTCTCACCCATCTTTTTTTGAAAGTTCCACATGATCACATCACATATTTAATTCAAAGTCGAATTAGTGAGCTCAAATTTAACTATCTATTAGTACATCATATGATATCATGATCGTGCCTATTAAATAGGTGACGGAATCCATATTGCTAATATATATTCTTCGTTATTTCACCTTAATTTTCAAGCAATGAGATATTGATAAGTTAATTTGATCTCATCCATTAGTTTCTCAAAGAACTTCAAGCTAGTAATCGAAGGCCATTACTCGCTCAGGATTAAGTTGTCACGACTCAAGTATTATAATCAAGTGAAATTATATTCTTGTGGTCAAATCCACAAATTAAATTTCATGCGATCCAGTTCAACACATTTAAAATGTAGTCTCAATTCTATTGCTAAAGTCAAAGACGAACTTTAAATAAAGTTGTGATAATTTTATCAAAATAAAGTGTCCAAACTTTATTTACCTATCATGGACAATAAATTTAGAATTGAATTATAAATTGAATCTTTCCGTGCTTAACAACTCAAGCACTCGATTTATAATATCAAGATGATCCATGAACAAACGCTACTTCATCTTAATACAAACATTTTATTGGAGAATAAATTAATATTTTATTTCAAATATCGTGAATTATATTCTATGGTCATATATAATCCAACAATCTCCCACTTGCCCTTAGAGTATATGTAACACATCAAATTTTTCATTTTCTCAGCGTCTCAACCCTCTAGCTATAAAGTTGCCTGAAATGAGTTTACAAGATTACCTGCTTACGCAATCTCGGCTCCAACATCATGACATCAATGATCATGTCTCCAATCAAGATGATAACTCTTTTCGACTTTAGTTATCGTGGTGTAAAAAGCAATCCAAGATTTTCTTACACTCAACCAAACAACCACCCCATATCCTGGTTATATTCTGAACTTGACTACTCTTGAGAGTCCTTGTCAAATCAGATCTGAATCAGTCTTAGCCTATTAGATCACAACCTAAATAAAATAGATAACCAAATATTCTCTTGTTTTCCAAAGACAGGTTGTATGCTTTAACTCTATTAAGGGTCCGTTCGGTAGATGAATTAAAACAAAAATTTAATGGGCACAATTTTCCATACCACTTTTTAACCACAAAAGGAAGTTATCTCTTTTAGGATTTTGATATTGCAAATGTAGATAGTATCTTATTAATACATGAAGTTTGAGACTGCCATGTCCACTTTTTCTCCCACTCCATAAAATACGGATGCCTAGACCATAGACAACTGGTTACAACTCCTTCATGTCTAACAGCTGATACTAACTTCTACTTCATGACAATACTCCTACATACAATACTCCTACATATAGGTACAATGGCATTCATATAAGTAGTTGTGAAAAATTGTATTGTCTTTTTGTATACATAAGTATACTTAAGATATATCAAGATTTTGATCAAGACCACAAATTTTAATGGTTTGATAAAATACCATATTCCATGTCTTCGACAGTTATTCAAATTCAAAGTTGGACCTCTGTGAGTCGTGAACTTTACTTTCATGGCCTTTTGCACGAACCCTTTAGGTTATACTTTATAGATGGGTCTCCTTAAGACATCGTTCAAGAAACGTCGTCTTGACATTATACCTCATTTTTACAATGAGCGACAGTGGAGAAAGGATATAGGTAGACTTATGCATGGTGATTGGCGAGAAGAGTTCATCAAACCCATTAGTCATAAGCCTTGCTCTTAAGGTCTCAACATTTCCATCTATCCCTCTATATCATCATAAAGATTGGAACTAGGTAAAATGATCAAGATGCCAATTTTCCAAATATTCATAACTCAACTCTCATCTTTTTAATTGTCAGTTCCATGTGATCACATCACATAATTAATTCGATAGTTAAAGTAAAATTACTAGCTCAGATTTAAATGTATATTAATAGATCTTGTGAGGTCATGATCATGCCTATTAAATATGTGATGGATTTCATATTACGAATATATGTTCTTCTTATTTCACTTAATTCCTAAAGCATTGAGATATTGACCAGTTAATTTGATTCACCTGTTGGTACTTCATAGAACTTCAAAGTAGGAATCGAAGTCCATTACTCGCTGAGGATTAATATGTCATGTATGATAATCAAGTAAAATTAAATTCGTGTGATCAAATCCACAAATTAAAATTCATCTGGTCCAGTCCAATACAATTTAAAATGTCTTTTCAATTTTATTACTAAAGTCAACTATGAACTTTAAATAAAATTATGATGATCTTATCAAAATAAAGTGTCCAACTTTATTTACCGATCGTGGATAATAAATTAAGAATCGAATTTTTTCGTGCTTAAGAATGTAAGCACTCCATTTATAACCAAGTACAAACGCAACTTCATCTTAATACAACCAATTTATTAGAGAATAAATTAATATTTTGTTTCGAATATCGTGAATTATACTCGATTGTCATATATAATCCAACGGTTTCATCAGTTAGCTAATGGAGTGGATGAGAATAATGGGACTTTATGTTCATTTTTTCTGATTATTAAGGTCAATTTTTTACTTTCTAGTAGTAAGCACATGCTTTGTACATCTTTTGTAAATGAGATGAATGACACACTTAACATTTTTGAAGTATTATTATTGTTTTTGAAAGTAGTTGAGATAATTGATACTGTTGAAAGACAAATTGAATTGTAAGTTATTTGCAATTTTTAAAAAATTAATATTTTTTTGAAAAATCTCATCGAGGAATCGATAGATATATATATATATATATATATATATATATATATATATATTAAAAAAATGTTTAACTTGCAAAATTAATAAAGAAATCAGGTGTCATATATCAAGAGATAATTTGATATCATAAAATATTAGAAAAATCGAAAAGTAATTTATAAAATATTTACAATAAATTGCAAAATATATATATATATATATATATAAAGTTGTGCATAGACAATCAAATTAATTTAGGAGCATATTTTTTTAATTAAAAAAAATGTAAGTTTAAACCAAAGTTTTAGTTTTGAAATTATTTATTTATATATATTCTTAATTAGAATATAATTAATTTTTTTCTTATGAATTAATTAATGGTTTTAATAAAAATTTTAGGGTGTTATTGACAAAGGATAAAATATCTAAATGTATTTTAAATTAACATAATAACTAATAATTTTTAATGAAAATAAATTAAATTTTAAATGTAATATTGACCTAAAATATAACAATTTAAGGGTAAAATGGGGAATCAAAGGTTTTCCACTCATCCACACTTTATTATTATTATTATTATTATTGTAGATTAAATTAAATAAATGAAAAATATAATAATATGAAATTATATTATAAAATTTTGTAATTGCTATATAATAAATGTAACAAATTATTTAATATTATTAAATAAACGGATAAGGATAAAACAAGTATATAACTAAATATATGAAGGTAAAATAGGAGTTCAAAAGTTTCTCCTCCATCAACTCTTTTTATATATTGTAGATGTAGATTGGAATCAATAAATCTCTGCTTAAAAAGTTAAATTTGTTCCTAAACCTGAATGTGAAGATTTAAATTTTTTTTTTTTTTTTTTGGTGTTTGTGAAGGGGTGTCTATGATCTCGAGGAGAGTTCGATTAAAATTAATGCTGTGAATTCAAGGCTACCCTTTTTTATATTCAGTTTTCTACCCATAATTTAATGGAAGTAAAGTCGAGTATAGTTGATTTTCTACTTATTATTGAATCTAAAATTTCGTTTTAATTAGCTTGTTAATTTCACGGTTGTTTAAAAAGTCAAATTTCTGATTATAATTGAATGTGAAATTCAATTCTCTGCTTATTATTCGATGGAAAGGTTCTAGCTTACTATTGAAAGATAAAGTTTGTTTACTTTTTGTTAAGTTTGGTGTTAATTTAAAGTCAAACTTCTACTTATGATTGAAGGTGAAGATATTAAACTTCTTGTTTATGAATTGATGTTTGTGATGGTGGGGTTGAATAGGTAGTGTACGATCTTGAGGACAAGTTTAATAAATTAGCCGATGAAGTGGATAAGAATTCTGGGATGTCAAGGCTCACTCTTTTTTCTCCTTGCAAGGTTAGGTAGTTAAATATGATACAAATGTTAATAACACACTGCACCTTGTAAATTTGATGTATTTCAAGTGCAGGTTAATGTATTCTTGAGAATAACTGGCAAAAGGGATGACGGATATCATGATTTAGCGTCGCTCTTTCATGTAAATACCTTTCATTTTATTAATACAAAGTTTTTGGTGGAACTATTCCTAATGGTAATATTAATTAGCCCTATTGTTCTTTCAGGTAATTAGTCTAGGAGATAAAATAAAGTTCTCTTTATCCCCGTCAAAATCGAGTGATCGTCTATCAACAAATGTTCCTGGAGTTCCCCTCGATGATAGAAATCTGGTAAATGAGGGTTTTTATGATAGTTAATCAATTCTTTATACGGAAAGCTGTGATATCTCTGCTCCTTATTTCAGATAATAAAAGCCCTCAATCTTTTCAGGAAAAAAACGGGGAATGACAACTACTTTTGGGTAATGTCTTAGATTTTCAGAGACAAATATTACTTTTTTTACTTCTTGATTGGAGTATTCATCTGATTCTATTCTTGACTATTTTCGATGGGCAGATTCATCTTGACAAGAAGGTGCCAACTGGGGCTGGACTTGGTGGCGGTAGCAGTAATGCCGCCACTGCTTTGTGGGCAGCAAATCAGTTTAGTGGCTGTGTTGCCACTGAAAAGGAACTCCAAGAATGGTCGGGCGAGATTGGTTCGGATATCCCATTCTTTTTCTCTCATGGAGCTGCCTACTGTACAGGTAGAGGTGAGGTATGTCTTTCCATTGACTGTGATCATAGTCAGACCTCGTCAGCATAGATTGGTCTAAAAATCCTTAACAAAGACGTCTACAAGATGTTCTATTTAGCTTCTTATTGTGCATGTTTGGTCAAGCTTAAAGAATATACCCATAAATTTTAAACTAAGGGTATGTTTGATCAAATCAATTCTTCTACCAACTTTCCACCTTTAGTCCGTTTTATTGCCTTTTTTTTCCATGGAATTGGTTTTCCAACTTGATGCGAATCTCTTTGGTGTTTGGACAAAAAATTCATGCAATAATTTTGTATCAAACCTAAGAAAGCTAAAATGGTAAAATAAGTGATAAAACACCTTAACCCAAGTTTATCCTACCCAAAATTCAAGGTTAAATAACCTAGCCCAATAGATAAAGATTAAACAAATTTCAAGATGGTGGAAAATCAACAACAAATATAAGAATAAAAATACTCAAGATTAGTTGAAAAAATTCCTAAGATATTACAAGTTAAGGAAATGGGTTTACCTCACCCAAAGAGGATTCTCTCAAGGACTTCACAATGAACATTCAAGTTAATTAAGGTTTGCAAGAGAAGTTGTATTTATAATACAAAAATTGGGAAAGAAGAAAATTGAAAAATTGCACAAAAAAATCTCGAGTTTTGAATTCTGCGACTGTCGGTTGACCGAACCACTTTTGGTCGAATCAAATGGTCGACCGAACCCAAATGAGGTTGGCTCTAAAAATCTCTGCAGACTTTCGGTCGACCAAAGTTGGCTGAGTTCAAATTTTTCAACCATCTTTATGATTTCGGCCCCAACTTGATTCTTGACTTCTTTTCTTGACTTAATCACTTTGTTTAACCTTGAATCTTGAATCTCCTTGGCAGCGAATCTCGTCGTGGGCCCCACCGGCACGTGCATCGAAATTTGACTTTTTTGGATCTCTTCACAACAAACACAACTTGTATTGATTTTCGCACTTTTCCTTGAAACGAGAAAAATATTTTCCTTGGGTTTAGTTGAAACTTCATTTTTCACCTTTACCACACTTTCAAATGTCAATTCCATATTCCATCAAACAAACCCAAATTCTTTGAATTTATTTTCCATGATAAATAAGTAATTGGTAATTCAATTCCCTGAAACTTATGTTTTTCCACCCACATTTTATGTTTGCAAACAAACGGACCCTAACATTTTTGCTAGTCGAATCTCTAAGTATGCAAGTAATTTATTTCGGGAGAAACTCCTATCTTAATGTCAAAGTAAGTGACGACTTAATTATAAGTAAGAAATTGTAATTTATCTGATCATGTAAAGTTACTTAAATGCAAGTTGCAACTTTAGCCAAACATGCTGACAACAAAGGATCAAGTGAAGCTGCTCTTGCATTAAAATCTTATTTTACTACTTACCATCAAAAGAATTTGAACTTTTGAGCATGACGTTCTCCTGGTTGAAACAAACTTGATCATCAGCTTCTTAGTCCAATAAAAAATGAATCTCCCAGCGATGTATGTTGGTTGAGCAAAAATGGTTTATCCGATTTTATAAAAAACTGATTTTGGAGGAAAACAAATGAGTTTTGGAATAGTACTTTTGGGAGAAGCGTGGTTAGAAAATAATGAAAACTTTTGAGTTTACGTGGTATATTATTTTACTGAAGAATGTGCGGTTGAAAATAGGAGTAGAAAAATGTACTGAAATTATAATGGAGCCCAAATGGGGGTTGAGTGGCCATTGGTTAAGTTAATGTATCCACCATCCAGTATGAGATCATGATTGCCTCACACGTGTAGGTTTATGCCAATCTTCTAAATTAATTCGGTTCTGAAAAAATATAAGTTTCTCATGCTATTTTTTTTTTTTTTTTTTTTTCAGATTGTTGAAGACATTCCAAAACCTCTACCATTCAACCTTCCATTGGTTCTCATAAAGCCTCAAGAGGCATGTTCCACTGCTGAAGTATACAAGGTAATATATATTATAGTTAAATGAATTATTTTAAATTAACGAAATATTAATTTTAGAATCAAATTTTTTAGATAACTAGTTATGATTTCTCAGCGCCTCACATTGGATCGAACAAGCAAGGTGGATCCTTTGACCTTGCTAGAGAAGATATCGATGAACGGAATATCTCAAGATGTTTGCATCAATGATCTAGGTACGATAACACGAAACACTCTTTACACGCATGCATCTTTTTTTATTACATCGGATGGGCATGGGTGATTTTTATTTTATTTTTTAAGTGAGTGGTTTTGTACATTTTTTTATGGTGAAAATAAATTATAATAACTTGAACGTCTTTTATGTCTATGTTGCAGAACCTCCTGCTTTTGAAGTCCTTCCTTCACTAAAAAGATTAAAGCAGCGCTTAGTTGCTGCAGGTCGAGGACAATACGATGCCGTTTTCATGTCCGGGAGGTAACATTTTAGTATTTTACTACCATTTTTGGGTATCTGAAAATTAATATTTATGCTTTTTAAGTTGATAGTTTGGATGAATACCTCTCGCAAGTGGCAATTTCAATAATGTCAATTTATATTTTGTAGATTAAATGATATATACCATAAGTCATGTTTGGTACGTATTATTGAGTATTATTGGATGGTAGCTGGACATTAAAATTAAAAGGATGCGTATATTTAATTTTGCTTTCAGTCTAGGATTACAACTCAAGTGTTTATTCATATTATGATGCAGTGGAAGCACAATAGTCGGGGTGGGTTCTCCAGACCCCCCTCAATTTGTCTACGATGACGACGAGTACAAAGACGTGTTTTTATCAGGTAAACCTCAAATTACTCTCGTGTGATCAATTCGCATCGTGTGAAACCAGATTAACCGTAATCCGTTAACATGGGATTAATCTACTTGTGAAAAGTTTGACAAGGAGAATTAGATGACATTAGACAATCTAGTACCAAACATGAACAAAGTTCTCACTCGTGTTCCTCAGACAAACTCAAACTAGCTGTTAGCCATTACAGGTTTTTATGATAGTGGAAATAAATGAACTCGGTATCATAAATGGATTTTATTTTATCTGTTGGTCGAGTGCTACAATATACTCGGGTTTTATACTTGTGCTCTCGTGGAGTTTTTTTTTGACATTTTAATACATTATGAATGCAGAAGCTAGCTTCATCACTCGTGCAGAAAATCAGTGGTATACAGAAGTTTCTATGGATGCTTCTTCATCATCATCAATGGAGTTTTCACAGTCTACTATTGAATAGTCTGTCTTCTTGTAATTCATCAATGTTGCACTATTTCCTTACAACAAGTGTACGGATCGCATAGTGAAATTTGGGTTCAAATATCGTACCGCGAAGATCAAGTAAATTGTATTTTAGACTAATTACTTTAATCGAAACTAAAGAAATCAATTTGGGAAAGTTTATGAATTAAACTAAACTACAATTTAACTAAAAGTTAAAATTTAACTAAAAGGGAAAATATTTTATTTTATAAAATTAATAAAAAAAATATGTTAAAATCGAGAATTCACTTTACTCCTATCATTCATATTTTGATTTAAACGTTTAAAACAATACATGGGATTTGAAAATTAATATTTCTAATTTTATTAAGGCCTTCTTTCGAACGGTGTATTAATCTATGTATGACCCGATTAGGCGATTTTCGCACTTCAGACACTTGCTACAAAACTCAAATGCCAATTTAAGTTATACAAATATTTGAACAAAATTATAGGCAGCAATGTCGTCTGCATTGACTAGCAAAGATGGGGTTACTACTTGGGAACTTGGTTGGTCCTAATTGACTTGGATATTTCATGAAGTGTTTTTTTTTTTCTCAATTAACCAAAACCAAACAATATGCTTAATAGCTTACATGAATAAATATTTTCCTTCACAAGTAGGGATATCAAACGTGTCGAGCCTGCTTTTTTAACGGCTAATCTTTTACTATTAATACTAAAATAATTGAAAATATAAAAACTTAAATCCTCCTCCTTTAATTCGGGTTTGGGACCAGTTACATTTAATATCTTAAAGGTGGAGTTAAAATTGTACACAAGCAAAATGTTATGTGTACAATTTTTTTAATTAAAAATATAGAGAAAGAAAGATACATATATTATAACATAATTGTAAGGATAATAATTAATAATTACTTACCAATACGATTGTTCTCCGAATTTCTCAGCCAAAATTCCACTTATCATATATTGTAACATTTTCTCTGCAAACTGTCAATCTTTCAAACACATTAATGCCTCCAATATGTTTTCTTTAAGCATTGACCTATATTCAGATAACACTCTACCACCTGCATTAAAAGCAGCCTCCGATGTTACAGTTGATACCGGAGGTGCTAGTAGTTCTCGTGCAATCATAGAAATAATCGGGTATTGACGCTCGTTTAGTCTTCACCACTTAAGCATGTCAAAATTATTTCTCCCTTCCTCGTCTAACATGCTAAGAAGGTCGTGTGAGAAATACCTAGTTAACTCGCTCGTAATTTCATCTGAATTATTAAGGGTACTAGAACAACTAGGAAGTGTAATAGAAGTTCCCTTCATAGTTTTAAGGTAAGAAAGTAAATCATTGTCTTGATTTTGTATCATATTAAGGGTATGAGTAGTTCTTCTAACATTTTCACCTGACCTATTGGCATTGATCTCGTACATGTTACATAAACATTTTTATAAATTTGTGCATGTTAAGGGGGTCTCAAAAGTTAATTTCTTTAATTTTACATTTATGGTGTGTTTAGTCTCATCTAAATTTATAGCGTTCATAATCGTTGCTAATGGAAACAAAGTGGGTACATTTTCCTATATTTTCTAAACTTAGTCTCTATTGCTACAATGATTTCAGAAAAAATAGGAAATGTTTTGTACTTGTTAAAATTATTAGCAGTGCAATAAAAATGCTTCAACACTAAAGGACTAGTGGGATAATAAACACAGAATAATTCATTTGTAACGTCATAAAATGGATTCAAAAAAGTTTTAACATGAAATGTAAGTTCCCAATCATTAGCTCTCAAATCCAAACTTGGGCCATGTGAGTGCCGACCGTTGTAATATTCACATATTAAATTCTCGTAACCCTGACAATGTTCAATCATTAAATAAGTTGAATTCCATCTATGTCCTACATCTGTAACAAATGATCGTGCGGCATACCATTTTCTGCACAATGTGCATCAAAAGCTTGTTTTCTAGAATGTGCTATCATAATGAAATTGCAAGCATACCAATTTTTATCAATGGATTTTCTATAAACTTAAGACCATCTTGAACTATTAAATTTAAAATGTGACACACACAACGAACATGAAACAAGACTCCATCAAATTCAGGATTCATGTGGTTAGCTAATATATCTATCACCGCTTTATTAACAGAAGCATTATCTAGTGTAAAACTACAAACTTTACTATCACAGTTAAATTCTCTAAGAATTGCAAGTAGTACATTGAAAATATTTGTTGCATTATCTGGGTAATAAATAACTTTAAATGTCATAATTCTTTTGTTCATTAACCAATTATCATCAATGTAATGACAAATAACAGCTATGTAACCTCTATGATTATTGCTAGTCCACAAGTCCGAAGTAAATGATAAGTTACCATTATATTTATTTAAAGCATCTATGAAACTTTGTTTTCTCTTGAAATATTTAGTAATGCAATCAGCTCGTAGAGTATTTATAGAAATGAGTTCATACCTGGGTTGGAGATACTTTTGAATGAAATTCGTGAATTGTGAACTTTCTACAATTGAAAGCGGGAACTTACCACTCATACGAATATGACCATCCCTTCTCGACACGCTAGATCTTGGTTGAAGACCCAATTGGTTAGATTTGATTGACCAACTGTAGAGTTGATTGGTTTGCTTCAACTGAGCCAAGTTTTCTACATCATTGATAGTGTCTGTTGTACCCCCACCCTTCTTCTAAGAGAAAAGTCCGTCGCAAGTTTTACATTTTGCTTTGAATACCGGGTTGTTATCAGCGTCTTTAGCCATTGTTTTAATCAAATCAAAAAAACTCCAGCAATTTGATTTTTTTTTGACATTTTTGGATTTCTGCTAGAACCTGCCGTCGTGCTAGCGGAGCCGAATCCATATGCTGAATGACATCTTCACCAAAAATGTCATCCAAATTAAGAGGAGTTCTAGTATCTATATCTTTGATCTTATTTTCCAAATCCGCCAAATTGTTGGGAATTGGAATATCGTTGAGACCGAAAAATTCATCAACAAATTGGTTAGAAGAATAACCACTAGATTGTGAGTGTGCCATTAGAAATAATAGATTTGGAAATTTGTAGATGAAAATGAAATATGGAATTTGAGACAATATTGTATGTGAAATATTATAGCACTAGAAATTAGAATATAACTAGAACTAGAATATTGCAATTGAAATTTGAGACTTGAGAGTGAGAGTTATTTGAGATTTTGAAAAAAAAAAAGAAGACAAAAAAGAAGTACTTAAAGGTAAAAAAAGAAAAATAAATAAACAAATAAATGTTGAAACGGTCTTGTGACCGATTGGCTCAAACGGTCACAAGACTGTATGGGCTCGCCCACGAGCAAGAATGGGCCGGCTCCCAGCCCGATTCGGCTAGTGGGCTCGTTTTATCGAGCCAAATGGGCCGACTCGTGATTTCTGGCCCGTTTTGGTGTTCGTTGGATTAGTTCACGAATCGATCCACGAACTTAACGAGCTGAACTCGAACTGTTCAACACCCAAATTTTCTGTCCGGTCCAAGCCCAAGTCATTTTTTTCACGAACCAAGCAGAACTTTTAACGAACCGAACCGAGGTGAACTCTCAAACTCATGAACTGTCCAACCAGTTTGCCACCCCTATTCACAAGTAGATGACAACTGTTAGATATGTCCAATTATCATATACTTGAAAAAATTCATTTCAACACTTGGGTGGCCGAACCATACAATTGTTAAATATGTTGTTCTTTTGATACAACAGGGTACCAGATTCTTACAAAACTATTTTGAACCATAATTGAAAATTTTACTCTCACACTTCAGAAATGGAAAATATATCGACTTTATTTTGAAAAAATTAGACCAATAAAAATCATACATTTCCAAAAGTATTAGACTGAAGGTTATAATGTATGTAATTTTGGTTATAGAGTGGGTGTTGTAGATATTCTTATTGAATTAATGATATTGTCAAGAAATTAAAAATAATAATAGAATATAAAAAATATAATTCAAAAAATATATTATTCATATTTCGCACAACTTCCTTAACGATGAAAACATATTAATATTAAATTAAGAGTGAGAATTTCATTTTCATGAAAAAATCATAATCGGATTTCTTTTCACTATTTTCTTTATAATATTGTATTAATATAATTGCATTTGTATTTAATGAGAATAAATAATAATTTGAACTAAATCGATGAAAAATAAAAATTTAAAATTGAAAGTTTTAGGCTTTTATGAAAAATAAAAATTATTCATATTTCGCACAACTTTCTTAACGATGAAAACATATTAATATTTAATTAAAAGTGAGAATTTCATTTTCATGAAAAAATCAGAATCAGATTTCTTTTCACTATTTCTTTTATGATAGTGTATTAATATAATTGTATTTGTATTTAATGAGAATAAATAATAATTTGAACTAAATCGATGAAAAATAAAAATTGAAAATTGAAAGTTTTAGGCTTTATTGAAAAGACTTTTTGTGAAAAAAAAAGAGTAAAGATCTTAGATTGTAAATGTATTGAAATTAATAATATTATTGATAAAATGAAAAAAATAATAACATTAAAAAATAGTTATATATTAATTAATATTAAAGGTAAATATAAAAATATAAAAAAATTGTGAGGGTAGAAATGTCCAAAAATATTTCTCTCATTATATGTATAGGTGTATAGATATAGAAAAGTATTACATTTTTATTGTTTTCGGTGGATGCAACTGAGTTTATCCGAAATTGCTCCTCACCACACAAACCTTGTCACTATATTCTTGACTGCACATTCTCAATTTAGAAAGGAAAGAATTTCTCATTCCAATTGGATGTTGATGAAGAATACTTGTAGACAGCAACTTTTGAGAAGTTGAAGTTTGGTGTCTATGATATAGGGAAATGTTGACTTTTGTTGCTTATAAAAGAATTAATTGCCGTAGTAGTAGTTGTTGTAATAGAAGCAGCCTAACAAAAAGGTAAGGAGAATTTGAATTTCCTAACGAGTTTGCATATTATTTATGCATTTGTCTTGTGTGAATGTTGTCGTCATACCCTAGTAAGGTTTGTCGTGAAAGAGAGGGGCCCATTTTTTTAGAATATTCTGTTTGTCTCATTTCTTGAAAAATACAGATTCGATGTTATTATGAAAAACTTATTAGACACTGCGAAAGCATAAAAGAACGGAACTTAAAGGGTAAAAGCTAATTAATGATAATTTAGTGCTAGATTTAAATGAGGGGAGGGTTGAAATCCATTTTGAGTATGTTTGGTAAGCTAAATAGTAAATATAATTTATTTGAAGAGCTTATAAGTTTCATCTACTAAAATAAGTTCCGTTTGGTTGATGAACTTATTTGAGAAGTTAGAGTTTATCTCAAAAACTACTTTTACAAGTTTTTTAAATAAGTTCTATGAGTTTTTCATTTTTTATTCCATTTTTAGCTCTTTATTTTTTTGAAATTACACCCTTTTGTCATTAGGATATTTAAAATATATTTTTCTTTTATGTCATTTTGTATTTCTGAACTAACTTTTCAACTAATTTTGCCAAACAATTCTATTTTAATTAACTAGTTTATCAACTATCTATCAGCTCACAATAAACTCTTCAACTAGTAAGATAGCAATTTGGTCTCTCAAACATATTCTTTGTGTTTAGCATGGTCCATGAACTAACATTCCTATTTCAAAGCTTTATTCCACGTGGCTGCAATCTACTGGGTAGACTATGTCATTTACGCTGGGATCCACATTAAAAAAAAAAAATAGTGAAAAATCGGGAAGGAGTCAAAGTTGGACTCTGTAAAAGTCGGGTAAGAAAGTCGGGGGTGGAGGCTCCGATAAAATCGAATCTCTCGCCCAAATATATTCCGTTTTCACTTTTTTATTTTATTTTTCCGGATAATCAAAACAAAATTCAAAGACGTAAAGAGTTCGAATTTTGGTGCGTGCAAAAAAGTGGAATTATTTTCACTACGACGCTCGGTATATTTATGTGTATTTGTTTAAGAAGTTGAGGAATTGGAATTGTTTGATAGCTTGACGCCATGAGAAAGAAGCTTGATACTCGTTTTCCGGCCGTAAGTCTTCTTTGCGTACTTTCTGTCTAGTTTTATATTTAACTATCAATTTTTGTTTCGAAGACTAATTGAGTCGTTTGTTCTTCATATTAATTGACAAACATTGAAATTAATTTTGTTTTTGAAGATTAATAGAGTCGTATTTCGCTTTATGTAGGTTAATTAGTTTGATATCTGGAATATATTAAAATTAAGTTTATGCTGAGTTTTTTTTTTTTTTTTTTTTAAATTGTTTTAATTAAGAAAATGACGTGTTTGTGTAGGTTAGAAAACAGTAATCGACAGTTAAAGTGCCTAAGCCTTCTATCAGAAGCTTCATGAAGTGGAAACTGATCTGTGCGTTCGTGTTTGTATTAAAGATTAATTCTCTTTTCACAGTTAGGGTTAGATTAGGTCTTCAGCTCAAGGGAGAAAGAGGAAGGAAAAGAAAATTGTTTGTTAATAATAATAATAATAATAATAATAATAATAAAGTTCATTTAATTTGTTATTTTTCCAATCTATTTTTAATTGAATATTCATGTTATCATAATTTGTTTTTACACTCCAAGGAAAATATGGTCAAGTTATATGATTTCTTATGTTTGTCTACTGTCTAGAATTTTGCTATTATTGTTTGTTTGAATGTTATATTAATATGTATAATTCCTTTCCACTGGAGACTGTAAAACTAAACCTAGACAGCAGTAAGCTTTCAACATGTTTTACAGAAGGTGAAGGAGACAGTAGTTTTTCTATTTAGACATGCCATTAATGTAAGTCACAGTTTAAGAGGGCGGTTTTACTATCCAGGATTCAAAATTTCTTACAGTTTTCAATCTATTACTATGCTGATAAATTGTGTGCCAGTTGAGAAATTAGGAACCCAGATATTATGTGGATGACTACCACTGGGTGAATTGTTTTGTCATGTTATCTCATTGAAATATCTCATTGAAACTTCATATTGCAGGCTCGTATAAAGAAGATTATGCAAGCTGATGAGGACATAGGGAAGATTGCTATGGCTGTACCGCTCTTAGTCTGTATGTAATAATTCCATTAATCCAGTTGTTTTTCTTTTTTCGAATTGTTTGGAGATGTTAAATCATGGAATTGGTCTCGCTGTATTCTTGTTGTTTTTCATTCATTTTTCAGGATATGTTAGTTTTGCTGCTTTCTAACTTTATTGCGGTTATATGCAGCCAAAGCCCTCGAACTATTTCTGCAAGATCTTTGTGACCGGACTTATGAGATTACCCTAAACAAGGGAGCAAAAACTGTGAATTCTTTACACTTGTAAGTTCTTTTGAAAGTTCCTGTCTGTTGTCGTGGCTTGGAGATATGGTTTATATATGTCAACTCTCATGGTCATTTGACTTTATCCTTGCTTTTCTCAGGAAGCAATGCGTGCAGAGCTTTCACGTGTTTGATTTTCTGAAGGACACCGTCAGCAAGGTTCCTGATTTAGGTGGTTCAGATATTGCTGCCGAGGATAGATCTGCTCCCAAAAGGAGGTTTGTGAAGCAATAAGATTCTTGCTTTCTTATTTGTTACTCCCTTCGTCCTACAAAGAAAGTCCCCTACCCATTTTCACACATATTAGAAATATCAATTAATGTTGTTGAAAATATAAATTTTACAATCACTTCTCCTAATATACCCCTAATAAATTTATGTAGTTTCCAACAAAATTGAAAGAGTATTAAATTTATTAGACTAATAAAAAATGCCTTAAATAAGGGAAAAATATGATGTAAAATATTAACTTGACTCTCAAAAGAGAAAGTGAACTATCTTTGTGGGACGGAAGAAAAATGAATAGTGGACTATCTTTGTGGGACAGAGGGAGTATAACATATTTGAAAATTGAGATTTAAATTGCTTATATTTTTGCCATACAGGAAAATATCAGAAGATGAAGAAGATGGCAATGACAATGAATCAAAAAGGGCTAACGTGGTAAGCTAATTTTATATAATGACATATCTTGAATTTTGACGTCTAATTCTATGATTTGCTTCCCATTCAAAATGAGTTGCAAAAATATATATTTCAAGCAACCAAAAACCGAAATATATACAAAGCTTTTCTTCAATTCGACACCATTCTCTACTTCTAATCTTCCATGTTTTTCATTAAATCTGCGACACTGTTCATTTAGGTTCTTATGTTATAGAGATTCCTAAAAACATTCTCTAGCAATTGCCGATGTTAAGATAGAGATCACGTCGTAGTGGGTTTGAAATATATCAATTTGATATTCTGGTAGGGCTTTTACAACGCTTGAGAAATTAATCATTGTAATGTTCGAATATATTTTTACTTGTAACATTGGAACTTGGTAATTGTTTCTTGGAAAGATAAAATTAAGGTTTGTTCCCATTCATTTCGTACTCCCACCCAAAAAATAAAAATGAAAAATGAAACAAAAAACATAATGAATGTAGAGAGGATATTTTGTTGCTTAATTCTGATGGATGTTTTCTTTATTGTAGCAGGAGATTGGCCGCGCCAGCAGCAGTGGGAGAGTTAGGGGTAGGGGCAGGGGGAGGGGTAGGGGTAGAGGTAGAGGTAGAGGTCGCGGTAGAGTTAGTCGAACAGTAGATAGAGAATCAATTACTCAGTATGAAAAGTTTGAAGAAGATCCCGACTTGTCCGAGAATGACGAGAAACCAATAGAAAATTTAGAAAGACCAGAAGATGTTGCAGGTTCTGCAGACTCAAAAATTGCCGTCGAGAAGGATGCTGATAAATCAGTCAGAAATTTTGATCTCAATATAGACTTAAATGAGAATGTGGATTCCACCTCGTTATTAAGTGGAGCCCCGTCAACAAAGCCAAGTCCTGAAATGAAGCATGAAGAAATACCAGGTTGGTCCCTTGATGACGCGCAGAGGATGGCTAGTGATCCTGCTCAATTTGCTAATTTGAATGGGACGATAGACGAGGAAGAGGAAGATTATGATGAGGACTGATAACATCATCATACATATATGTGAAGTATGTATATTCTTTTTAATCTTTATGATGTTGATATATTAGGGCAGAATACATTAGTTAGGTTGAATCTGAGGATTTTCTTGTCGATTCATTTAGGATTCGAACGTGCTTCAGTGCTTCTGTATAGCTGATCCCAAAACTAATTTTTAACCACACACAATTTATTCAAATAACTTTTTAATCATATATTTTATCTCGAAAAAAGGACATTCATTTTTTTTTATAAACGAAAAACATTTACCGAACATAGGTTTTAGCTGTCCTGTTTCCTTCATTATCTATTCATCCATCATCGAGGTTCTTCGAGTTAAATTTGGACTGGTCCTTAAGCTAACTTCATTTCACTAGAGATTGTTTGGATAAGAGTATCCGGGTTCGGAGTAACACTTTTTGAGTTGGAGATCTCGTATTAAAATGTATGAAATGTTAAAACAAAATAAAAATGATAAATTTTTTTTAGTACTTTATTACTAGTTTTCCTTATGAATTATCATATTTTGCTAATAGATTATATTAACACATTCCAAAACATTTAAAATTAGTCCTAAAAATTATGTAAAAAACTAAAAGAACAATTTTAAAAAAAAATTATCCAAAGAAAATTGGGGTCCTAGACCCCCATTACCATTAGGACCCCTTGCCTCTGTCCATGAGCGTAACTAGGATTAGAATTGGATTTGACTAGTTTGGTTTGTTTCGTTAAAAATCTCGCATAAGATAGAGGCTAAATTATATTTACGCCATAATTTTTAATAATTAAACTAATTTCATTGCATTGAAAGTTCACAACCTTTACACATCACATTTATGTCTCAAACATTTTTATCGTATTCTTATTCTCAAACTAACATAAATTGTTTCTTATAATGGTTCGCAGCCAAAAAAAAAAAAAAAAAAAAAGTAAAGACTCATTTGCTTATTGAATTTTTTAATAAGCAAATAAATAATGCTGTAAAAATGCGATTATATATTTGACCTTAATTATTAAAGAGGTTAAAAATATTTAAGGACGAAAATCATGATAAGGACAATATTTTACCATCAATGAAATGTTAAAAATAAGCTTGTGATAAAGAAAAAAATTAAGAATATAAATTATGTAGCGCGATGGAAGATAAAATAATTTGACAAACACATAATCGAAGTTCCGTTGATTCCAAACGAGTATCGAAATAAGATCATCTTCTAAATTCTATTGATTCCAAAGAATATTAGTGCATCAAACTCTTTGTTCACACACGAATGCAGAGATTTGGACTCGTTGATATTTTAATATCACTAGTATAGTAGAAAATGTGTTATAAGGCTGTTAAAATTCTGTAAATCACAAATTGGACATTGTTTAGTTAACACGGGCGCTTAAGCCCCTGTCAGCGCCATTTGAGAGCCCTAGTTCTTGCTAAAGGAACTCGAGTGTCCATCAAGTAGGATTCGAGCGGGAATGTGGCAACTTTATCTCCTTGGTGTATAATTCAACCCTTTTGCCCAAAATGTCTATCTAACACTTGGACACTATTTAACGTTGAAATTTTTTTCTAAATAAATCATGGTATGCAATGGTGGTTGAAAAGAAGAAAAATAGAATGAAAAATTCAGGGTAAAAAAATTGTTCAAGCGATTGCATGGGTTTAAAACCAAACGATCACACTTAACACATCTTTGTTAAATATTTGGAAAAACTTATAGCCAAGCGATCACTTGGTTGTCCGAAAGACCGTTGGACAGAATTTTAAATTGATTTTTCTTGCACCTTTTGGTATTGTACATAGCTTTCCATGAAAAGATTGAACTATGAAGAGTTGTATCACTTGTAAAGTTTGCATCTATTGATAGTACACCTTTTGATGCTCTATATAAAGGATTCAAAGTTAATTGATTTATACACACTTGAATTTTCTCCTCTCTTCTCTACTTGCTTTGTACTCTTGTATAAAAGTTCATTTGTTCTCTTGCATACAAACTTCTAGTATTTAATTACTGCAGATTTGAATACTAGATTCTCTTATGTATTTATTATCGTCTTTGTGTTCGGGTTTATTGCCGGAAATTGCACGTTTGTCATCAAACAAAACTTCGATTCCATTGTATCTTAGAGGCTTATTTGGATCCCTCGCGCATACTATTTGGTGGGACAAAGTCTAAAGGAAAGCAAGTGTCATACCTTGGAATCGTCAAAGTTATTTTGAAGATTTGTCATCACATCACCAACTTGTTTCAACGTTTAAAAACTCAATAAATATGATATTTTGTTCACGGAGTAGTCAATTACAATTAAAACCTAACAAATGTGAATGCAAACAGAGGAAAATGAATTGCCATATCAGAATATTTCCAGATGATAACTTCACATCACTCTTAGTTTAAGTTGACAAAATCTTATTAATATTATAAAGGAGGATAGTTGCCATAATTTTCCCCCCCAAATTTCCCCCCAAAAACATCCCTTAAAAAAATAGAAAATATTATAAAGGAGGATAGTTACTTTGGTTTTACCTCCAAAAGTTCCCCCAAAAATTTTTCAAATGGTTTTCTTGAAGCTTCTCCTACAAGCAAAACAATTCAAAATCAATTTTTTTTTAAGTTTCCGTAAAAAAATCAGTAATAATAGTGGGCCCCACGACTTCTTTCCAAAGAGCGAAAAAAAGGACTCAGACATAATATTTTCACATTATTTCTCTCCTCTCTCTCTGTATCTGAACTCCTCTATTTCTCTAGGCGATGGGCGACAGAACAACTCTCTCTCTCTCCAATCTCGCCGCTTTTCAGTGTAGCAGTGGCGATCTCGCCGTTGGCTCCACTACAGTCACCTGCCGCAGATGCGGTCGAATCAGCGACGCCGCTGCTATGACGAAGCAGCGGCGGTGGAAGGCTGTAGAGGTCGAAGGCTGTATTTCAGAACAACTCTCTCTCTCTCTCTCTCTCTCTCTCCAATCTCGCCGCTTTTCAGTGTAGCAGTGGCGATCTCGCCGTTGGCTCCACTACAGTCACCTGCCGCAGATGCGGTCGAATCAGCGACGCCGCTGCTATGACGAAGCAGCGACGGTGGAAGGCTGTAGAGGTCGAAGGCTGTATGCTTTGATTCGTAAGTTATTGTGATTTCTAGATTTATACAACAAGCTCTGTTCAATGATAAATTTTACAGTTTGTGTTCTACAGGGCCAGAGGGGAGCTAATGAGATTGCAAATGCGAGTTTCTTCAGCAATACCAACGCACTTCTCACTGTCGTTCAGAAAAAAATCAGAAGACGGGGGTTCTTCATGCCTTCGGTTGTTTCCTTGATTTTATGACAGTAACTCCGGCTGCTTTCCGGCGTTGGTCCGTCAGACCTTTTTTACAGTAAGTTCTACAGCTGATTTCGTTACCATATTAAGGAATCAAGCCTCAGATGTTTTCGGGATTTTTTGGTATAATATCGATAACCTTCTGTTTATTTGAAATTATTTTAGATTCAAGCATTACAGAAGAAGATGCAAGATTCGAGCTCCTTGCTGTAATGATGTTTATGATTGTATCTTCAATTTTTTTTTTTTTTTTAGAGGATAGTATCTTCAATTTGATTAGTTTGTGACTAATGAGCAGGTTCCATCCACTTTTGTTCTTATCCTTGCTTAATCTATTGTTTGGTTTCAGTCCAACATTTTGATGATGGCTCTGTAGAATCAGTTGCGAGCAGTTTTGCTTCTCATTGCAAGCTTCCGAGTCATGGTAAATCATCTTAATCTCAACTTATTAATTTTCGGATACATTTCAGTTTTTTTACAAGAAAATATCAAATAATCCGTACAGTGTTCAAATTGGCAAGCCATATTTTTATTACTCTTTCAATTGGCAATGAGAGAAATAAACTTGGCTTTCCTGAAAACTTATGCATCCTTAATGCGACATTACAGGCACTTTTGTCCTGTTCTTCATTTGTTCAACTTCTACAGAGACTAAGAAATAGTAATATTCCAAAGGTTTGATCTTTGTTACCTGTTAAATTTTTTTTAATGTACCAAATTACAGCCTACAAATAGTATATTTTGTTCCATTTTTTAATTCTTGGTTATTTTCTGCTCTATATGTACAGAAATTGTATATGGCTTTGCATATTTATGTGTTTCCTGATGCTGCCTTTTGATCTTTTGGCTTTGCATTGCTGTTTGGATGAAGTTTTATCAGGCCTAGAAGCTCCTACAAATGATCAGTCTCAGCCTCAACCGATGAAGAAAAGATTATTATGGATGAATTTATGCTTTTTATTTAATATCAAATATTAATAATTTACAATATAAATTAACAATAGATAAAAATTCTTCAAAATATAAAAGTATATTGTAAATGTGTTAAAAGCATCTGTCTAATAGTTGAATGTCTGGGGTTCACAGGTATATTTATTAGTTGGTGCACTCAAGGATATCAAGCAGATTTGGGTGATTGGCTGGGGTTCACAGGTATATTTATTAGTTGACTGTCTTCAATTTTTTTTATTCAATTTATCTCTTATACAGACATATCTTTTATCACCCATAGATTTATCTTATACATTATTTGATGAATTTTGTTATCGTTAGCAAATGAAAAGCAATGTCTCTGTTCAAATTGTGAAACTTCTTAATTAGAGTACACATTCCTGTAGAGGTTGTTGGTTTTTGTGTTTTTTAACAATACTTTCCTTTATCTCCATACATTTATTTTAGGTCATTAGTAAAGTTTGGAAGGAATGAAATGCATATTATATCTTATGTGACTCTGCTCACAAACCAACAATCTTTTGTGTTGTTCAAAAAAGAACTAGGAAATGATATTCTTTAATGGAATGAGGATGGAATTATGTTAAGTCAATGTTGTCATAACTATGATCTAGCACACTTCCTGCCTGCAAATTACTGATTCATTGAAATGTGGACAATTGAAAATATTCCAGCTTTTTTTAAATTTTTTTTTTTTGTCCAATCAAAAATCACATGGCTCTTTTAATGGTGTTTTACTGATTTTTTGTCAAGATAATAGAAGCTCTCTTGCATTTATATAGGGGAACAACTCAAACTATGAACTTAAGAAATTCTCTAGCTAAAGCAAAATCTGATTTTGTCGTCAAGGTAATTTATTATTTCTTTCTACTTTTTTTCTATTCAAGAAATATTTTAAGTTTTTCCTCATATGAAGATTGTCCTATATTTCTTTCTGTACTTATTATAATAATTCTCTTTTATTTATCATCGTGCGTCTCAAATCCCATGTCTTGCAGCTTAGACAATAACACTGGCCATCCAAGCAAGTTGGAAGTTGGAGCTGACTTCCACTGTTTCGAGGACAAGATTGAGTCAAAATGGGAAGATAATGTTTGTGCTAATGGACTAGACTGTGACTTTTGCTATGGGTAAATCTTATACATGTTGGCTCTACATGGTACATTTATTATCTATGTTTTGTGTAGAAAATGTCAATGGACTCACAGGCGAATACTCTGGAAATTCAAAAGCCAACAAAAAAGGTTAATATTTATGTTTGGTGTAGAAAATTGTCTTAACGTATGGCTGGATAGCCTGTATTAATAAGTACATTGCTTTTGTTCAGTATTATTTTGAACCACGAAATTAGAAGTCTATGAACCCAGTTAAATTTTTATTTTTGCTTGAAATGTAAATTTCTTAGGTGAGGAAACGCTATTATTTGCTTGGATTTATGTTAAGGGTTTGATTGAGCTATAGTTTTTTGGAAAATAGAATTTATAGTTGTGATTTTTTGGAGAATGTGGTTAAAAAGTAAGATTATTTTTGAATTTACATGTGAAATTATTTTATCCTATAATGTATGGTTGAAAATAAGTTTGGAGAAATATGAGATTTGCAAGAATGGGTTTTAAGTTAGAGCTAAATTATTTCTTTTCATTTTTCATTGCTAATAGGGCATGGAAGAATCCTTTAATTTTGTTGTGATGTTTGAGATGATCAAATTGGGGAAATTAAGATTTCATTTTTCCATTTCATAGTTTTATATTTTTGTGTTAGATTTGGAAGCTTTGCTGAACACTTTGCAAAGGAAGTACTCATTGTTACGAGATTTTTAGATAGAAGTTTACGAGGTATGTGTTTAAGAGTTCAGGAGCATGTCTGGTAAGTGTTTTATACAGTTTAAATAATCAATTTTTACACTTTTTTCATCTTATTGAATAAATATTTTTGATTGATAGACACAGGTGGATGGGAAGATATAAAGCCCCTGTTTTGGATAGCACCTGCGGAAGAGAGGGTTAAGTTAGAAAAAGGGCATCAAGGTACAAATTACATTTTTTGAATCGTGAGGAGTTTTACTTTTTTGGGAAGAATAAATATATATCATTTTTCTAACTTAACTTTTCATAAGCATGCATTAATGTACATTAATGGAGTCACAACCATTGTTTGTTTTTGCAAGGATCAAGTCATTATTAAGATTTTTAGGTGTTGAACCAATATGTTGTTCTTTGTTGCAGGAAGATGGTGTGTAGACTGATATAGTTTCCTAATGATTCGCCATAGTACATTTTTTATGTTGAATTCTCACTCGCACCATGTTGTTGTTGTTGTTGTTTTTGTTATTATTATTATTATTATTATTATTTATGTTTCGCTGTTTTTTCTACTATGCATTATCATTATATTTCTATTTGGTTCATTGGTCTGCTTATATGCATTGGAAAACTAATAACAGTTGGAGGGTGGTCTGGCACGAAGGATCTCGACGATTGATTAAAGAGAGAATAAAGCTTGAATGAATCACACATTAACTTTGATTGGCAATGTATGTTTTATGTACAAAAATATATTGAATGGCAATTTGCTATTAGGGGTCTGGGGTCTCCAAGATATGGAATTTTAGGGAGGAATATTTCATGGTACAGTGATTAGCTTTGATTTGCACATGGTATTGTGGAATCATTGTTCAAAAGATATTTCCGTGAATATATGGAAGTCTTTTGTTGAATTGTGTGATGTGCTATTTTTGAATGAAACACAGATGTTTTTTTTATATCTAATATCGTTCATGGTTATTATAATATAATATTATTTTTTATTGTCATGGTTAGTTATTGTAATATAATATTATTTTTTATATCTAATACCGTGCATCGCACGGGTGGTAGAACTAGTCTATTTTATAGTGACTAAGTAACACAGTAAATAGTTTCCTAAATTTAGTAAGAGAGACCTTATTGAATTTTTTTTATAAAGGACTAACCATGTTTTTATCAACTACGAAATGTATAATCTAAGATTTTGCATATATTACCAAAGATTCTCTTATGGAAGGATAAATTTGAGCCCATGTATGACCAGGAATATAAAGATCATCATAATACATAAAGTGAATACAATGTAAGAAATGAAACTTCCCTACTTTTCTAATGGAAATTATTCAATAGACTATTATGACATGACATACATTCGAAACCTATATCTTCATATGCGATGGTCGTTCGCATCAAGAGCCTCCTTTTGACATATTAATTAACCATCAATGGAAGGTCCAAACGGTGTAGGAATTAAGTATTATTTTTTCTTGGTACAGTTATTCCTTCTCCTACATTCATAGCTATATCCTGAGGGTTCATTCCTTTAGGAAGTTTATAGTTAAAGTGGTAAAGAAGTAGAGCTAAAGGAAGCCCAACATTGGCTAAGCCAAAGTTCATGCCAGGGCAAATCCTTCTTCCTGCTCCAAATGGAATATATTCGAAGTTATTTCTCGGAAAGTCAATAGATTTGGTCTCAAATCTCTCTGGTTCATCCCAATAATCTGGATCTCTTCCCAAAGCCCATGCATTAATCATGACTTTGGTTCTAAGGGGAATAGTGTCACGATCCGTCCCAAATCACCCTACTGGACCTGAAACGTGATGGGTGCCGATGGCAGGTGACAACTAGATGTTGGACCCACCACCAAGGCAAACTTAACTTTACTTATCTTTCAGATTCACCTTGTAAATAAATTTGATCCCATAATAATTAATAAAAATTTTAACAGTCTCCCCTATATTAGTGCCATAACCAACCTGTAAAACGATACAGATCCTCAAAAAACCACGCATAAATATTTATATCATTTCCTAAATCATCTAAGCATGGCAATTGATATAATAAGATAACTAGAAACTCTTAGTCTACTCCTTTGTATAAAAACATAACCAAAATGAATATACATCTATTAAAATGCGATTAACCCATACTCTTAGATACTTAGACCAAACTTAATCGCATAAATCATATTCTCTAACTAAGTCTGCGGCATGACTTGGCAGATCAACATGCTCCAACTTCTTCTTAACTCAAATTTACCTGCATTCTTTAAGAAAATATGGGAAAATAATGAGTTTGTAACTCAGTGAGTGGACAGTTCATAAATACGTGTATTTACTCATTTATACATATTTGCTGGAAAATTTATATAATTTAACTTTAAAAACTTTGAAAATCGGATAATTACTTTTAAAACTGAAATCACTGGAATCATACTATAAGCTGAAATCTTGATTCTGTAAACTGAAAACTAAATTCTTAATTCTTAATTCCGATAAACGGCGAAATAATGAAAAAAAAAACACACCAAAGGTACCCAAAATTTGATAATTATGAGATTCTGAACTTCTGAAATTCTGGTCATACGCGCATAAAGATGCCCGAAGGTTATGAACTGGTCATACACTATGGAAACGCATTCACAATAGTGCAGAGCGGTAAAATCACTATATCTGGTCATACAATGTGGAAACAGATTCACATCAGTGCAGAGCGGGTAAAATCACTATATCTGGTTATACACTGTGGAAACAGATTCACATCAGTGTAGAGCGGGTAAAATCACCTGGGTACTTTTTGGTGATTTTTAAAATCTCTTTACATATATTGGAATATCTACACTGATGTAATATTTCTCAAAACGTGATTTAACTGAACTGAATCTAACTTTAAAAAGAAAGTTGCTTATTAATAAAGCTTCACTTTATTCTAAAAATCATGCTGTAAACTTAACACTTAAAAATAATCAAGTTCTGCAATTTATATAATTATGTACAAGCACTGTAATAAATAAATATTTCATAATACTTTTAGAATTAATATACATTAAACAAATACTTATTTTCTTAAGAAAAGTATTTTCCACTCACAGAGCTCTTGACTGAAATATGCCTGTTTTGATAAGCTTGTCAAATTTCCACATCGTTCCTGAAATAAAAATATAATTCTTTTGTATCAAAATTCATAATTCCCAAATAATAATTATAAAATCCAACCAAACTCTCTTTAGGTCCATATTCCCCATTTTTCATTCAATCACGTGCTCTTACTTATTAAATTCTCAACCTACTTCACGATTGACACACATAAAAGATTATATCATTTGAAAATGTACTCATTTGTTTCCATAGATTAATGACCCATTTCCATAACCAAAAGCATGAGATTAGACACAATTATCATATAATGACATTTTCTATAACGACCCCTTCCCTTCTTTTTTAATCTTAATACTTAATCCACACTTATATATATATATATATATATATATATATATATATATATATATATATATATATATATATCAAATCAAGTCTTTAGAATTACATAATCATACCAAAATCAAAGATCAAGTCACTAGTTTAAAACCCATTCCATAAATAAATCACTTTAACCATCAAAATCCACATACACAACTTCTTTGCAATCTATTTAGCTTATTACCTCATATCCATGTCAATAAAGCTTAATACTAGCTAAACTTCAAATTTAAACTAATAATCCATAAACCCTAGAAATTAAATTAACATACATCTTGGAAATAATGATAAATTAAGAGCTCAAAATAATAAGGATTTATCCATACCTCTTCTTTTTCTCCTTTTTCCTTTTCTTCTTTCTTTCCTTTCTTTTTCTTTTCTTTCTTCCTGGTCGTTTCCTGCGTCCAGCTTCTCTTGGCCCCCTTTTGTTTGGCAATTTGTTGTTATATAGGTATTATAATATGTAAAGTCCCTAAATATTGTCAAGAAGGTCCTCACATTTTTTCCATGATTTAATATAATCCTCAACTTATATAAATTTTAGAAAATAATCCCAACAAATAAAATAATATAATTTGGTCCTAATTTAACTTGACAATTGACTTTGACTAAATAATTTCTTGACTTTTGACTAGTATAAACCGGGTCGTTACAAATAATATATCCATTAACTTCACATTCTTCCCTGCATGCTCTTGGAAACAGTGGAAATGGAGGGTTGAGCCGTAGGGCTTCCTTTATTACTAACTTCAAATATTTTAGTGACTGAACATCACTCTCTTCGAATGTCACCTTTTCCCTAGCAATGTGTCTTACTTCAGCTTGTGCCTTTGCCATCACATTTGAATTTCTCATCATTTGTGCCATTGCCCAATCTATCGTTGTGGATGAAGTCGCAGTTCCAGCAGAAAACATGTCCTGCAACCAGTGGTGGATCCAGAAACTTTGTTCAATATGGGCAGATATCGATAAAAAAAATCAGCTAGGGTGAATTTCAGCAAAATAATCGTATTTTTTAAGTCGCAGCCAAAAAAATATAAAAAATTCCTACATTTTTTCTGGCGGATTTAGCACCGGCGAGCTCGGTGGCTCGCCATGTGGTGGATCCGCCCCTGCCGGCAACCATAACATTTCTAATTAACGTTGGATAACAATTGGTAATAATTAAAAAGAAACACGTTACTCCTTGTGGCTAAGATTACTTACAAAAATGATTGCTTTGATGTTGTCAATAATTATTGGAATAGCTAGTTCCCCACTTTGTTGTAATCTGAGGAGAACACATCTACTATGTCTTCCCCACCCAACTCCTCGTTTCCTCTTCGAGTTGCGGCTAAGTTATGTTTATATATGCTTGCTAATCATGGAGTCAAGAATCGAATCAAGTTAACCACGCATCTTCCACAATCCATTTTTGTTCCAACTAATGACCTGGAGTAACTTTGACGAGGGGAAAAAATCAGACAATTCAAAGCCCCCCGCCAAAGCTAGTCCTTGCTTCATGAACATTAACAAAGTGTCTTTATCTCCTAGTACCTGCCCAAACGCTGCTCTGCATGTAGTTGAACTAATGAGAGAGGATATTTACTTAGTTAGATTGACAGGTTCTCCTGAACGTGACTAAATATATTTGATAAGTTTTGAACCATCGTCCTGTCTTGTGGAGTTGAACGACCTAACATTTTTGGTGCTTAATAGCTCCAAAATGCATATTTTACGCATTTGTCTCCAATGCTCATTGTACAGGCTAAATGCAATATCACCATAGTCGTACCAGATAATCTTTGCTCCTAAATTTTCTCCCTTATCTGCACAAGTAGGATCATGAACCTTCAGTATAGCTTTAACAGTTTCAGGTGAGGACACGACAATTGTAGAAACTTCACCAAGTTGCAGATGGATGATGGGACCATATTTCTTACTTAACTTTCTTAGAGCGTGATGTGGGGGCGAACCTACCAACTGGTGCATGTTTCCGATCAAAGGCAGCTTCCATGGGGTCGGAGGCAAAGTTTTGCTCTTTTTTTTTTTGTGGGAATTCGATTTCTTCCATCCCTTGACTAACAAATATATGATGGATAAGAGAAATAATAGGGAAGAAAATGGATATCCAGCTGGCTTTTTACCTATTTGTTTAATTTGGTTGTGCACAATGTCTCCTTATTTATATTATATAGATCCTATAATGTCATTATTGGAGTGTGCAACACAACATCAGTTTTTATCGACATTTGAATATTTATATATTGGGCGGTACAACTTGTAATGCAGGGCGGTACCCACCGCCTGAGATTCCACCCCTCACAATAGGGGTGGGGGCCCTTATATATTTGTCTCGTTTGAATATGTGGAATTCCCCTTTGCAAATAGCACCACTCTTTGAATATGTATACATTGGGGGCTTGTTGTTTGTACCGCAAGGGGCCCATGTAACGTCTCGAATTTCCTTTTAATCGAGAGGTTATCAAACATGTTCTCGTTAGCGTTAAATGTTTAAAAAAAATAAATTTATGAAAAACACTTTAAATTGAAACACTTAACTAATATTTCAAACTGTTAACAATTTATTTCTAGTGAACTTAGAAATTTTGGATTAAGACAATTTGAAAAGGGTTATAGAAAAATTTCAGCGACATATGCCAACTTTCCCGGTGACGCAGTTTGTTTGTAAAAATATATTTAATATGACAAACGATGTCGAAAAATTATGAAATTTTAATACAATGTCAAAGACTCGTAAAAGTACCATATATATAAAAAAACTGGGGTCTCGATGACCACGTTTGAAGTACGAAATTATTTTTTTAACTGACTGTTCTCGATTTTCGAAATTGTCTCATCACAGTTTACAAAAAAAATATTAATAAATTTCACGGGACTCCAAATGACTTATTTTTAGTTGCATATGATGGATAACACATAAAGGGTTGTTTTCCAATTTGAAACATTCTGAAATTGTAAATATACAACCCGCATTAAATTTTCAAAGTACAACCAAATTTTGAAAATTTTCAGGTAGCATTCACAATATACATTTTTTCCTCCAAAAGCAACACTTCATTGATCAAGAACTACATTCATTCAAGAAAATTTCGAGTCTTAAAATGTATTGCAGTAATAACAAAAATAAGTCCAAACACAAAGGCGTAAAAATTTAAATTACATTCACTACACTCGCCATCACACCATGTCCAGTCCTTCAATCTGTAAAGTTTTTAAATAATGAGCATTTCGAAAAAAAAAATAGTAGTATATACACACACTAATGAAATTAAAATATATCATCATTTAATTATTTGTATTGATTATGTATAATCATTAAATTTTATGAATTCTTATCTATATTGCATATAGTAATTTCAGTTCATCGCACTGGTGAAAATCTATATCTATACTATATATAAAAGTATGATAGTTTGGCAGAATTTAATTCTTAAATTCTTTATATTTTAGTATTATAGTAAATAATTAATATGACATTATTGCTATTTGTATATTTTGGTTATAATTATTATTAACATTAATATTGAATGAGTTCAATCAATATTTTTAGTTATCAGTATTAAAATTATTATTTAATTATTCATTTTTAATAATTTGTTGTTCTTAATATTATAAATCTTATTTGTATCCATCAATAATTAAATTGTGCTTTAATTATTAATGGTCAAATCATTTGTGATCTTTAATTTTACAAATCATATTTTCTAAATATTTATTATATATATTATTATTAAATATTTTAATAAAGTAAGTCTCTGTTTAGCAACTATTTCGAGGTAAAACGTGTGGTTAAAAAATAGTTTTGAAAAAATATGTGATTAAAAAGTGAGTTGAAAAAATATGCTACTTATAAATAATTTATAAAAAAAATTATTGAACGAATGTTAATATTGAAGAGTTAATGCTTTGATTTTTTTTAGTTAATAATATTAATAGAGAGATTAATATTTTTTAATCATTCTTAATTTTAATTTTTTTTAAAGATTATATAGTATAATTTTCGGTATAATTTCGTAATCTCGAACTTTACTCTGTTGTCATATCATGATAATTGCGAGATTTCCAAAATTATTATTTTGACTACTTATTTTTGTAAATAAAGTTTTATTGATCAAATTCAAATATTTTGAATTTTTTTTTTTATTATTGTGATTGATGTTTTTGAATGAAATTTAAAAAATACGTTAAATGTAAGAGGCAAATGTAGAAGTTATGTTAATACCTTTCACGTGCATCAATATTCGTGCACATAATATTACATCAAATATAATATAATATTAAAAAATTAGTAAATTTAAATTTTCAATAAAGATTAATAATTAATAAAAATTATTAAAATTAATAATAATTTATTATTTAAATATATAAATTAACGTTTACTATTCAAGGAATTTTTTAGTAACTTTAATTAATTATGTTATTTTTTAAATTCTAATAATTATTGTAATAGAGAATTCTTTTTTATACATTTATATATATATGTGTCAATTATCTATAAACACAAAAATTTTACGAATACTTATTGGAATCGATATTACGGATAATAACTTTCGTGCATCGTACGGATGAAATACTAGTTAAACTCAAAAGCATAACATGTGTACGAGAGAGGATACTACCTCAACTTTTTTAGAAATAGTTGAGTTGAAATGCGCGTGAAATTGCAATGCGAAATCGCCAAAATCAATAACTAGCCAATGTAATCGTGTAAAGAATAAAAATGCTGTGGCCACGTGTGAAAGAAAAGGAAAAGGAAATTTGCACTTGTTTGCGTTAATTTGATAAAGGGAAAGATTATAAATTATAAATATATATTATGGTAGATATGTTGAATTCTAGGTAAATGAATGAAGTGAGTTTACCAACTATAAGTGGGAGTGGAAAACGGGGAGGAAGTGGTTTTTGATATGTGCAAAAGAATTGGAAAGGGGAAAACATGGTATGAAATCGGAAATGTGGAACAAAAATGTGAATTTTTCTCATAGATAATAATTAGTTTCACATTCGTACGATACATGATCATAATTCATTGATAAAATCTAATATACTGAAATAGAATAATGAGAAAAAATCTATAAAAAACAGTGTTCTAAAAAGCGTGAAACGTGACGAAGCGTGGGGTCCAAGAGTCAAGATTTTGAAGTTTAAGCGGGAGTAAGCGTTAAAAAACATTTTTTAATTCCTAAATATTTGATTTAAATTTTACCCATACTTGAACAAGTAAAAAAAAAATAAAAGGGCAACTGCGCGCATCATGCGTGCTTCTTCGAGCGCACTTTTTAGATAAAAATTTTCAGAAACGCGTTTTTCTCGCTTTTCGTCAAAGCGCACGTTGCGCGTAAGCGCTTACAGTGCGCGTACTTTAGAACACTGATAAAAAGTAACAACAATGAGTTTCAAAATGCATATTTTACGCATTTGTCTCTAGTGTTCATTGTACGGGCTAAATGCAATATCACCATAGTCGTACCACATAATCAGTACAGCTTTAGCAGTTTCACGTGAGGACACGGCAATTGTAGAAACTTCACCAAGTTGAAGATGGATGATGGGACCATATTTGTTACTTAACTTTCTCATAGCGTGATGCGGGGGTGAACTTAACAACTGTTGCATGTTTCCAATCAAAGGCAGCTTCCATGGGGTTGGAGGCTATGTTTTGCTCTTTTTTTATGGGAATTCGATTTCTTCCATCCCTTGACTAACAAATATATGATGGATAAGAGAAATAAGAATAATACTGGTTGTACCCCCTGCTGTACTGCAGGGGTACCGACCAGAGAGAAAAAAAATGTGGTGGGGCCCAAAAAAGGGGCCCCACCCCCATGTATGTGAGGGGCGGTACCGCCCCTGCGGTACAACAAGTGCTGCTCGAGAAATAATATAGTGAAACTGAAGGAAAGAAAATAGATATCCACCGAGCTGGCTTTTTGCCTATTTGTTTAATTTGGTTGTGCACAATGTCTCCTTATATCTATATCTATATAATAATATATAAAAACAATTGGGTTTTGAAGGGAAAAATCAAATTTTATTGTGTTCACACTGTTGCTACTTTCGACCAATGATGAAAATGGAGAATTTTTATGGAGAATTTTTTCATTTATTTATATTTGATTATTTGTGTTTAACCCTCTATTTTTATAAAATTATTCTGATCTTTTAATGTTTTAAATTTTACAAATAAGTATTTGTGTTCAGTCATACAAATTCAATGTAAAACTTTTAGTACAAAATTATATCGAAGTTGTATTACACATCTAATACCAAATAAAACTTATCGTATAATTTTTTTTACAAATAATCTTAATTTTTTAGTTATTTATTACATCTAAAAACTCGAGGCCCTTTTTATTGCGTTTTATTAAATTAATGAGTATTTTTTTTAAAAAAGTTACATTTAATACGTAAATAATTTTTTATAATGATTGTGATATTTTATTGGTCTTAATCTTTTAAATAAATAATTATGTTCAGTTCATACAAATCCAATGTCGAATTTTTATTTACATTTATATCGAAAATTTAATAAAGCTGTATTAAATTTTGTTATAAATAATCATACTTTTAATTTCTTTGTTACATATACATAATAACATTAGAAAGTTATTTTCTATATTAGATTATTTATCAAAATAATTTTATTTACAATTACATTTAATTATTATTTATTTTTTTATTCCAGAAAGTCTCATATCACATTTTTTAATATTAACGATTAACAAATTTATTTATATTGTTTAGAAATGATATAATTATTAATGATTTTTTGCCATAACTGTTAAGTCTAAATTTTAAAAAATAATTAACCATGCTATGATATTAATTGTTATATTTTAATTTAATATTTATGATTCTTAAATTTCTACAACAATAATTAAATTGTCTCCCAAATTATTTAACTGAAAATTGAGATAATCAATTTTATATTACAATTTCCATCAAAAAATAATTACATATCTTTGTCAATCTTACAATTTTAGCCCCTATTTGATACAGATAAAAATTTAGATTTTAATCTAAGTCAAAGTAAACAGTCAATCACAACCCTATATTCCATGAGCTCCACAACTGTTCAACCCATATCTCATCAACTTTTATCAAAATCTACTAAAAATCTGATTTTAATCTTAATCTCCACGAAACAGGGACTTAGTTTTATTTTATTTTTTTCATGATTATCGAATTCGTTTCTTATGCATGTTGTTTTTCATTGTCAATGGTCAAAACAACAAATCTTATCTTTTATTCCATGATTTGATACCGCGGATTGCCAACGAATGAATTAGTATATTCTAAAGCGAGTTCAAAGACATATTTGTTTAAAATAGCGTAAAAAAAATATATCATATAAAATTTAAAGAGTGGAGAGAAAATATGTATGGTCAGGGGCGGAGCCAGCCCACATGAATGGGCTAGGCCATCAATGAAATGAGCTGGGCCATCTTCAAAGATTTTTTTTTTTTTTTTAATTTATAAAGGATTTTTCAGTTTTTTTTTAAAAATGGGGTGGGCCATGGCCCAGGCGGCCCACCCCCTAGCTCCGCCCTTGTGTATGGTTAAATGGAAAATTGTTTTATAAAAAACATATTTGCCAAACAAAGGCTTAACTGTAATAATTTCTCCAAGTGGAAGAACCAATATTTCTTCACCCCTTGAAAGTTATTGGTCTGTACGTAAAACATATTAAATAACAGAAAGAAACAACAAAAATAGAATTGAGTAAAATAGAAACTACAGACTGAAGATGAACCAGCACATATATATATATATATATTCCACTCCACACAAACCATTTGGCTAAAAATAAAGTGTTGGCACCATACTTTTCAACAAATTCAGTTATTTTAATTGAAAAGATATTAACTCCCGTAAGGCAATCCTAAAAGGCCACAACATGTCAGTCAGAGCACTTTTTATTATAAAAAAAAAAGCAGAAGCAGTACAAGTGTCCAATTGTTTCACCTAATAAAACAGGGATAGAGCTTGCAACCAAACATTTTCATTATGAGAAGTCTATTGGCTATTCCATAAACCTGAGACACAATTCCTCTAATAGTATTGAAGTTTCTTCAAATGAATTACAATGATAAGTGCACAAGTTAAGAGATAGATGAGTCTTTAAAGCATTCAAAATTGTTCAAAAGATAACAAAATCTGGCTTTTATTTCCATCTCATTCTCATGCATCTTCTGGAAAACTGCCCATGATACAGAAAAAGTCATTTCTGCCCCTCATCTCTCATTTTTCACAACCTCATTTTAAAAAAAAAAAAAAAAAACCTCAACATTTTACCTAACGTATTAATTTCAGAATTCAAAGGAAAACCAGAACCATAAGTATGAGAAAAAAGAAAAAAAAGGAAAAAATCAAAAGTCGTACGTACTTGACAAGAAAGATACAGATGAAATCCAAATATAAGTACAGCTTAAAGCGTGCATGACATAGGAAAAAATTCCTAATGAATGATTTTCATATCTACCAACATAAAATTAGATAAGATTAATTCATAACCATCATATCATGGCTTCTTATTGAACAGGTTGATTTTCATATCCATGAGTCGAATTCAAATTGGTACATTTAAATCAAGCCAGCCAAGATTCATCATTCTAACACACCTCATTCGAAATCTACTACTTAAAAAATCCTTTGCCACATACCATATCATTATCCAATCACAGAATAAGGAATGGATTTGATAATAAAATTTGGAATGAGTATGCACAGTGCATACTCAAATCCATCGGTTCAAATACAACCTAACAATATTAAAACAAGTTTTATATCTCTCAAGCCACTATCAGAAATCCATGCCTGATTTTCAACTGTTAGAAATTTCTTAAATCTCATCTCTGCTATTCCGTTGGCGTAAAGACAAAAAGTTGCCAGCCTTTCAGCAAGTACGTGGTCAACAAATTGGTGTTGATTTGGATAACATTTGTAGGAGTAGGAGGAGGTGGCGGGTTGACAACAGCTTCACGGGGGGGGGGGGGGGGGGGGTTGGAGATCATCGGCAGTGTCTTGGGGAGGGTAAATATCGGCCATGGATGACAGGGATGGACGCTGCACAGAGAAAAAAAAAAGAAGGAAGAATGTTGCTGGGAGGAGAGGCCGAAGGTAGTTTTAGGTTTTAGGGATCACAAAGCTCGTTGGAGCGTTTTGCTCTCTGATACCATATAGAAATATGAAAGAATATGACTTTTATTGATTCTATGATTGCTTTACATAGTGATGTATATATATACAAGATGAGCAATCTTTGATTGCAAAAAATATGAAAGAGATAAATTTAATTGCAATAAATATGGGAGAGATAAATACAAATCTCCTAATACAAGATAATGACCTGATATAAGATAATGACTAAAAATATACAAGGTAGACGGGTTGCATCAAGGTGGACAGCTGCATCAGTGGGCTCAACATCTTCGCCGTCATGGTGTGGTTCATCATGTTGCTTAATATGTCTCATTTTGATGTCTTCCTCCTCGTTTTGAGGTATTTCTCTTTGTTATGAGGACATGCCTCGTTTTGAGGTCTTTCTCCTCGTTATGAAGGTTGTGCTTCATTATGAGGGCTTTCTCCTCCTTATGAGGGCCGTGATTCGTTATGTGGTCTTTCTTCTCGTTATGAGGGTTGTGTTGAGTTGATTGCCCTATTAGCTCCACTTTATTCTGGATAACAGGGACTCGGTATGAAGACCTGAATTTTTTAAAGTCGAACTAGGAGATAAATGAGCTGCATTCTACCGAGGTGAACCATGGCCGAATTGAATCGCATGGCCAAGCGATACTTCAAGATACATCTTCCTATCATGCTCCAGTGGTATCATGGATGTCCTCACAATCCTCATATCATGAGGTCAAGGGTTTAAATCTCTGGGGACTCGTCCAGCCAGTTGGGACAAAAATTCCCTTCAAAGGGGAACAATTTGTACGTTACGTGACACGGCACGACACAGGTAACTAGAAATATCATAGCATAAAAATGCGCGTTTATATGTTAATTAATTAGTGAAGTGTAAAATTTCAAGGTCAAACCCAACTCCTAATGTATGAATGGATCTTATTAGACTTGTTACTTCCGTATTTTGATATTGGTTATGATATTTTGTAAGAGTTATTATTGAACATATCGTTGATTGAATTAAATTAATTTTGTTGTAAATTTTTTTAAAAAATAATTATGATATGAAACTAAACCAAATTGATTCGACTGTTCCACTTACTAAATAAATATCCGAAATTTCTAGTTGAGGTCGATTCTTTTTGAATTGAATTGAACCATGTCCATCCAAGTGCAAAATCGTAAAATTTTACAATGTCTAGTAATTTACAATTATATATCACACAAGCACCTTTTCATCATCTAACTAAGGGTCTAAGAGGCGCCACATCGACAATATCTCATTTTCATATCTCAATAAATGTCTTTGAATTAGCGCATGTTTGATGGAGATTAAAATTAGATTTTTAGGTGGCGTTCTGTTTGTATTTTATTTTGTATTTTCATTTTGGAAAATGTTTTGTATTTCCTGTTTTTATTTTTATTTTCAATGTTGCTGAAAACGTGTTCTGTTTGTCATTTCTGAAAACTGTTTTTGAAAATGAAAAGCTGGAAAACACGTTCTGTTTGAAATTTTGCAGAATACAACGTATACTATTTTCAATGAATTTGCTTCTGAATTATATTAAACAATCTATATTGTTTAACTTTTTTTTGGACCAAATAATAATGTCATTAATGTTCAACTCCAAAAAAATATTATAAGAAATTAATAACATAATATTCAAGTCCAAATTACTTCCATAATACATGTAACTCTAATTACTCATACAGAGTTTGATTAAACAAAATAAATTTAAAAGTCATCTTGACCTTGTGGAGTAATCAGTCCACATTTGATTCAGGCACATTTCTAGGATTAATCATAGGTCTTGCCTGCTACAATTCTCATGTGGTACATTTCTAGAATTTTAGTAGATTTTTGTGCATTTTGATAAATTTCATTTAACTTGGTTTGTTTTCTTGTATTTTGGTACATTCGCACACTGGTACGATTTGCGCATTTTGGTCGATATCATGCATTTTGTATATTTTGGTGAATTCTGGTATATATAGTGTATTTTAGTACATTTTGAAGCATTTTTTAACATTTCACACATCTTGGTTAGCACAGTACAATTGACATTGTTTTCGTAAATTTTAGAGCTATTTGCGCATTTTGGTAAATTTCTTGGGCACAATTTGAAACATCTCACAATTTGGTACATATCGCGCTTTTGGTATTAGATTAGGCATCTTGGTGAAATTTTGCTCTTTTTTGATAGATTTAGCTTTGTTTAGTAGAGTTTTGCGTGTTTGGTACATTTCGATTCCATGCAGTTTGGTGCATTTTTTGAAATATAATAATAAGAATTCTCACTTAATTTTTTTTTGTAATGTTGATATTGAATTTAATAAAACTTTATTTAAGCTTAGTTCCAAGTTAGAATAATTCTCAAAAAAAAAAAAAAATTAATCTTTATTTAGGCTTATTTCCAAACTAGGATAATTCTAAAAAAATAATAAAAAAATAAAAACTTTATATTAAGCTTAGTTCTAAGTTAAGATAATTCTATAAAAAAAAAAAAAAAAAAATTAATCTTTATTTAGGCTTAGTTCCAAACTAAGATAATTCTAAAAAAATAATAAAAAAATAAAAACTTTATATTAAGCTTAGTTCTAAGTTAAGATAATTCTATATAAAAAAAAAAAAAAATCCCAAAACGCGTTTTCCGCGTTTTGGACATTTTTTGTCGAAATACACACAAAACGCCCAAAACGATGTTTCGGACGTTTTCCGTTTTGTGTACAATTTTTTTTTTTGTTTTCCAAAATGCGTTTTCGAAAATGGTAAAGAGAACGCGTTTTTAGCGTTTTCGAAAATAAAAACAGAAAACGACCTCAAAACAGCAAACAGAACAGGGGCTTACTTTTTTAGTAATTGATGAAATATGTGTTAAAAAGTTGTGGGTTCCATGGAATATGTGGCTAAAAAATTGAGGGTTTCATAAAATATGTGCTTGTGATTGATTGATGATTTTAACTTAAATTAAAATCTAAATTTTAATTAGTATCAAACGGACACTTAGCTCCTGTTTGACCCCCATTTTTTTTAAAATAAAATTTATTCAACACTCAATCTTAACCATACATTTTCTCAAAAATACTACTAATATTCAAAATCACATTATTCATAAAATCAAGGGACAAACACATAGTTATTATTACACAATAAGCCTTGTTTGGCCCCCATTTTTTTGAAAATCAAATTCATTTAATATTCAATCTTAGCAATTCATCTTAGTTAAGTGTACCATTTTTTACTTTTTAAACATTTTTAATCACGTATTTTCACTACTCAACCATATTTCTTTCCAAAAAATGTGGCCAAACACACGCTAAGCTTTGAAACGTTGAATTCTTAATCCAACGGTGGTAATTTGAACTTGATGAATATGAATGTTCCGAGGAAAAGCGCGCCTCTTCAGTTCTTCACAATAGTTCAGTTATTCCCCTCTGCATCGTCTCCTTCAAGGAAATAATTTCTATAGTGAACAAAAGAGATTTCACAGATGCGATTGAAAACCCATTAGTGGGATTAGGGATACAGTCGTTTTTGGGTATTTTTATAGGCGTTTTTGGGCGAGTTTAGTGGGCTGAGTAACAATCAAGAAGAAATAGAACAGTAATATTTACAGATGGATTCAAGAGATGTTCAGGAGCAAGAACCCAGAAGTAAGATATAACCAAAAAATAAATTAGTAAACCAGTTACATGTTCATGATAACGTTCTCTTTACTTCTGTAATTTCTTTATGTTTATGATTAGGTTCTTTGTTTTGGTTTCACTAGATACTTCCCGTGAATCCTCTGTTGGTTTTACCTGAATCGACTTTAAGGGAAGCTGTGATTTTGTTCTCAGTTTGAATAGCAATGAGTTGCGAGTTCTGTTGATGTTTCTGTCTGTCATAGATTGTCAAGTTGTTTGGGAGATGTGGTTTGATTATCTTGGTTAAATGGGAATTTGTCAGGTTTTCTTTGGGGTAGATTTTGAAATAAAATCGAATGTTTACTCTGTATCTTGTATTATTAATATATGCTATACTTGGTAAATTTTTCGTTTAGTCTCTTTGGGGGATTTCATGTTGGGAATCTAGAGAACTCATTCATCTATTGATTTGATGAATACTTACAAAGACTGGATCTCTTTTTCATACGTTTCTCTCTTTCCTTTTCATTGTTGTTTAGCGGTTGTGTGACGAGAGAATACATACTAATAATATCTTCACTCGACGAGTAAAATATTGTGTATTTAGAGCATGTTTGGTGTAGGAGAAATTGGAGAAAAATTTTGAATGTATGATTGAAAAGTTGTTGAAGAGTGTGTAAAGTAGTGAATCCTATGGAAATGTGTGGTTGAAAATGAATTTAAGAAGAAAGTTGAATTTTTTTTCTTGGACCAAACAGGGGTTTTGATTTAGAAAGGCTATTTATGCTTTATGGACTTGTGTAGGAGGAAGAAATCATGGTGTTCTGAGAGTGAGAGATATAGGAAACCTAGTGGCTGTGGGAAAAGATGATGCTGCTAAAGCCGCTGCTCGGAAAAAGGAACCTATCAAGCCTAAGAAAAATGTTGGAGTCATTAGTTCTGACGAAGGGGAAACCATCAAAACTGGAAGAAAGTTGAGAAAAAAATCGTCAGAGAGACCTGGAAAAACTTGCAAGGTTTTTCTTTTCCCGATTTTTTTAAGATTATTTTTCACAAAATTAAAGAACTGAACTCAACCTTTATATTGCTCTATTATTAAACTGTTGTTAACTGATAATGAAATCTTTCCAGGCTGCCAAGAAACCAAAGGATCTGATAGTTGATACTGATACAGCTGATGAAGTAAATGAATTGGCAGCCGTAGAGTACATTGAGGATATCTACAAGTTCTATAAACTGACTGAGGTGTGTTCTTATTTTGTCTCTTCCTCCCTTCTTGTGATTCACCTCAATCAATATGTACATGTAGATCCGTGAAAACCGAAAAGGGATCGATATAGCCGGCTCCAAGTTTATCACGTTTGGTTAAGCTTAAAAGTAACCAAAACATGTTTCATAATTTCTTTTTTTGGGCTCAGAGAGTCTTTCTTTTTGTTGAGTACAATTTCTTTTAAGTCTAAGTTTGTTGGTGTTCTTGATTCAGGAAGATAGTCGAGTTCATGACTACATGGATTCACAGCCTGAGATCAACTCTAAAATGAGAGCAATCCTAGTGGACTGGTTGGTGGACGTCCACAAAAAGTTTGATCTGATGCCTGAAACTCTCTACTTGACAGTTAACATAATTGATCGCTTTCTGTCGGCGGAGGCTGTTCCGAGGAGTGAACTTCAGTTGGTTGGGATCAGCTCAATGCTGATTGCATGCAAGTATGAGGAGATATGGACACCCGAGGTGGAAATCTTGCTGTTTTTTATTCATTCGATTTCAATTATTAGTCTATAAATAAATAAATGCAACTTGATCTTTTCAGGTAAGTGACTTCATAGCTATATCAGACAATGCTTATGTTAGAGAACAAGTGCTAATAATGGAGAAAGTTATTCTGGGGAAGCTTGACTGGTACCTAACTGTTCCAACTCCATATGCTTTTCTTGTTCGATACGTCAAAGCTTCCATTCCGGTTGATCAAGAGGTAAAACACCGTTAATTCAATTTATTATTGTCTTTCCGAGTTGATGAAGCTGAGATGACTGCTTGGTTTCTGTTGATTTATAGATGGAGAACACGGCGTTTTTCTTTGCTGAACTTGGTTTGTTAAACTACTCGAATGTTGTACTGTACTCCCCATCAAAACTGGCTGCATCTTCGGTTTATGCTGCTCGTTGCACTCTTAAGAAGAATCATCTCTGGATCAAAACTTTGAAGCACCAAACTGGCTATTCAGAAGATCAGCTAAGGTGACAACCCAATTATCATTTGTTCGGTTTACATAACTTGATGGGGGATTTTAGCTTATTTTTCTTCCTTAATCGTTCATTTTCACTTCCATTGTGCAACAGGGATTGTGCAAAGCTCTTGATCAGCTTCAACTCATGTGCTGCAGAAAATAAGCTGACAGCAGTAATACATAAATACTCGAATCCAGAGAAGAATGTTGTCGATGTTTTTTCGCCTGCAAAAGTTCTACTTCCAGTTTTTGAGGAAGTGGTGGCGCAACCACTTTTGTTTTAGTTTATGAGATCATTTGAGCTTTCCATGTTCTTTTGTGGGCTTCAGTTTAACCCCTTTTGTACATCGAGTTTGTGTTGAAACTACTCTTTTTCTTGTACGAGGATGGATTGATTTACTCAGTAACATTATTTTGAAATTAAACTTGTACTATTCAATGAGTAATTAATGAAGACATTGATATTAGGGGGGGGGGGGGGGGGTTCAATGAGTAATTAATGAAGACATTGATATTAGGGGGGGTGGATAAGAAAAATACAATCAAAACTTCGATTATGAAATCTTTATGGTTATAAGAAGGCAATAAATGATCGTTTGTGCGAGATCAATGACTGTCATAAAACATTTGATAGTATTTATAAATTGTGAGTTGAATAGAATGTGTAGATAGTGAATCAGTAATAATTGTAATTTTTACGTATATGTGAATAGAGACTATTTTTGATCAACTTATATTAAATTATAATTTATTTTAAATGCAATTATTGAAATGACGGTGTATGTTTGAATCCCATATTTAGTAGGGAATCCTAGTCATACGAATGAAAATTCTTATTCTTATTCTTATGTGACTTAAAGTAACAAGTAGCATTAAAATTTTGCGACAAACGAGGAAAGGATCTCGTGCCATTAAGGAAGCATCTTCTGCCCCTAACGACCGCTTAACGGTCACGCCTTATTAATATTTGCTTAAGAATTTTTATTTTTTATTTTTAAAAATCCAAATCTTTAATTCACGTGTTTTAAATAAACGCATATGTACGTTGTCCAGATTCGCTCTTTTCGTTTCGGACAGGCCACCGCCTCGCGTCGCCGTAGACCACCACTGGCAGCCACCGGTAACTTCAATCATCGGTTTCTCTTTGATATGTACCTTTTGTTTTTATATTCTGACAATTTACCAAAAAAATAAAAAGAAAATTGAAATAGTCTTTTTTCCACTCAATCTTAAACCCTAATTCCAAATTCCCTTCTCCCATCGTATTATTTAGCGAAAAGTTTCAATTTTTATTTCAACGTTCGATATTTAAATACTGATTCCGCGCTAGAGAAATTGAAAAACGACAAAAGGGATTACGAGGAGGTATAAAGAATGGCGATAGCAGCACCAGAGCAGCTAAATATTAGCGAAGTGCCGGCATGGGGTTCGCGAGGTGTTGATTGCTTCGAAAAATTGGAGCAGATTGGTGAAGGGACTTATGGGTACCCTGTTATTCCTTACAATTAATTTGAAGATTCTTTTTTTTCTCTGCGTGTGGATCTGATTTTTTTAATTTAATTTTTTATTTTTCCTATTAAATTCGTGCAATTTTGTGTTTGTAGGCAAGTTTACATGGCTAGAGAAATCGAAACAGGGGAAATTGTTGCTTTGAAGAAAATTCGAATGGACAATGAAAGAGAAGGGGTATGATCGTTTATTTGCACAATGTACAAATTAGATCATTGGTTGTTATAAGATTGCCTAATTTCTATAAAAGAATATGGAAGTAAATCAATGATTCTTGAAGCAACTTGCAGATTTCATTACTTGATTATTATTTTGTGCTTGCAGTTCCCTATAACGGCCATACGTGAAATTAAAATCCTCAAGAAGCTTCACCACGAAAATGTAATAAAGTTGAAGGAGATTGTAACATCCCCTGGTAATTTTCGAGGGCGTATCTACCTTCCTTTTTATGTTATTTTCTTATTTGTCATTTTATTTTTAAATGTTATTCTATTGTGATCGGGTTATCACATCTTTAGTTTGTGATGTTATCCAGGTCCTGAGAAGGATGAGCAAGCTCCACCAGGTAAGCGACTGATGCAGTTTTCATTTTTCCAGGGAGTTTTGTTTTTCTGGATCATAGCTACTCTCTTGCTGAATGAGCATCATTACTTTTATTCATTAAAACCTTCATGATAAATTCGACTGTTAACTATTTTGGTTGATTCCTTGCATTATTTTCTCTTTTGGTCTCACAGATGGTAACAAATACAGGGGTGGAATTTACATGGTTTTTGAATACATGGACCATGATTTGACTGGTCTCGCTGATCGTCCTGGAATGAGATTTTCAGTGTCACAAATAAAGGTATGACAGTCAGTGTGAAGATTCAGGATTATTTAATTGCTGAATGTCATATGCTTCTGGTGGAAAAGAAGAGTGACAATCAGATAATTGATTTTCACACACTCTCTCTCTCTCTTCTTTTAGTGCTATATGAGACAGCTTTTGACAGGGCTTCACTACTGTCATGTAAATCAAGTACTTCACCGTGATATTAAAGGTTTAATTTCAAAACAAGCACTCAGCTTTAGTTTTTAATCCATTTTATGAGGCTAATATTGAGGTGTACTCTATTTTTTGCTTGCAGGTTCTAATCTTTTAATAGACAATGAAGGAAACTTGAAGCTCGCTGATTTTGGTCTTGCCAGGTCATTCTCAAGTGATCACAATGCTAATCTTACAAATCGTGTAATAACTTTATGGTATAGGTAAGCTTCACAGCAGACCTAATGTTTGGCAGCGTTAGTTTCTAAGCTAATTAGATCTCTCTTTGAATGGTCTAAGATCCCGTATTTAATTAGGATTCGGTTGATAATCAAGACTTAAATTTTGTAGGCCACCAGAGTTGCTCCTTGGTGCCACAAAGTATGGTCCAGCTGTTGACATGTGGTCAGTGGGTTGCATCTTTGCTGAACTTCTTCATGGGAAACCAATCTTCCCAGGGAAAGATGAGGTAGCTATATCTACTATTGTTTAAGACTTTAAACTTTATATTAAAGGTCAGGAATGTCTGTTACATTGATTATTACGATCAAAAGATTATAATTTTCTTGAATACCCTAAATCTAATAGTAGGATGATCCAAAATTTCTAGCTAACATTTAATAAAGAACTCCTTTAAGAAGAATTTGATTTAACTAGTAATTCATGACCCTAACCTAATTGAACAAGGGACTCTTAAAGAGTGCGGATGGAACATCGTACCACTAATAGTTTTGAACATAAAAATAAATGATAGAATGGGTAGAATTATGGGAAATTTCTGAAATGCACCTATTTATAAAATTATCAAATCTCCTTGATTTGCCAAAAGTACCATCACGGTATCAATTAAGTTGCAAAATTGTCACTATATTGGATATGAGGTCATAGACTCATAAAAATTACAAATCAGCTCATTTAACTGAAAACAATTGAGGCTCAAAGTGGATAGATCCCATCTTTTATTTGTATTGAGTAATTACGAAGTAGTAGGAGGATTATTGGGGATTTCTCAGTTCAGGCTGAAGAAGCTATGCCACCTGATTATCGAATCGAAATGACTACGTTATTTTTATATACGACCCACGAGAGTGCCCTCTACTTCTAATAGGCCATGAACTAGACCATAGTTGTTCTCAACGAGTCCATAAGCAGTAGTCCCATTTTTTAAAGTTCCAGATAGAGACCACTTCTGAATATATTGAGATATTACCTTCAAAGTACCTATAATTTCCATAATATCCTAGAGGCATGTGACTTTTCTAGATTTTTTAGTTCTTTTTCATTGATGTGTCAATAAAATTTTCATTTTTCCCCCCCTTCATCTACACTGCTGTTGTGGTTATTTATTTATTTTGTTTATAGCCCGAGCAATTGAATAAAATTTTTGAGCTATGTGGGGCTCCAAACGAGGATATTTGGCCTGGGGTCTCAAAGATTCCCTGGTACAACAATCTGAAACCATCAAGGCCAATGAAAAGACGTCTTAGAGAGTTTTTCAGACAGTAAGTAATCAATGTGTCCTGTCTGTTCAGTTGATTAAATTTATAACTTTCCCAACTTAAACTAATTGGTCATGTATATCTTCAAATTATAGCTTTGACCGGCATGCAATGGATTTACTCGACAAGATGCTGACCCTTGATCCATCTCAGGTACCTTCTCTGAAGTTTTACATTTCTCTTAAATATGTGTAAAAATATTTACCTTATTGTGCAATACTATCTCACAAGATCTTGTTGCTTGCTATTATTTGCATATTTTCACAAATTAATATAGTAGATAACGCATATAATTTTTTTTTGCCCACGACATTATGCCTTTCATGATTTGCTAATTGAATCTTATGGAAGTGTATCGATTTAAGCTTTGCAAGAGAATATCTGTGAAGGATGTTCTTGGTGCCTAGTATTTCTGGGCATCACATATAGAATTTGTTGCTGACTTGACATCATACCGTTCCCTAATTGACTAATTGATTGTTATGGAAGTGTTTTAGCTCATTAACCCTTTTTATGGTCTCTTACTGTTGTTTTCTGCTTCCGTTCTGAAGAGAATATCGGCGAAGGATGCTCTTGATGCTGAGTATTTCTGGACAGACCCATTGCCCTGCGATCCCAAGAGGTTTAAAGCTCTGAACCCTTTTTTCATCCTTTATTAAAGCAATTATCCTATCTTGGGATGAAAAAGTCGTTCTTCGTTTAAATTTGTGATGATCATGGCTATACCTATTTTTCTTCCATCTTATTCTAACTTCTTCTGCATCATCAATGTATTTCATGAACAAAACTCTGGTTGTGCTATCATTAGTGCCTTAGCTTTATTTCACTGAAATTGTCTCTCAGTTTGCCCAAATACGAATCTTCACATGAGTTCCAGACTAAGAAAAAGCGTCAGCAGCAGCGCCAACATGATGAAAATGCAAAACGGCAGAAACTACAACACCAACAACAGCATTCTCGCCTTCCACCAGTTCAGCAATCTGGACATGCGCATGCTCAGATGCGACCTGGTCCAAATGCACCAATGCACGGGTCACAACCTCAGGTTGTTGGAGGACCGAGCCATCATTATGGAAAGACTCGGGGACCTTCACAAGGGCCTGGCAGATACCCTCCCGGTGGTAACCCCTCTGTAGGATACAACCACCCAAATCGTGGTCAAGGTGGAGGTTATGGTAGTGGCCCATATCCACCTCAAGGGCGGGCACCTCCATATGGTTCAAGTGGCATCCCGGGTGCTGGTCCTCGAGGAGCTGGAGGTAGTAGCTATGGATCCGGAGGTCCAAATTATCCTCATGGGGGTCAATACGGGGCTTCTGGAACTGGACGTGGCTCAAACATGGTGTCTGGGTCTCGGAATCAACAATATAATTGGCAGCAATGACTTGCATTGTTAAGAATGGCTTTGTGGTGAGATTCGTACTCACCTCGGACGGTCGTTAACGAGTGTGGTGTGCTCTTGCTCTTTGAGGAAGAGCCCGGCCTGCTGAGTGTCGTTTGTAAAACTAATTATATGAAGATATTATTGGAGTGGACATGAGAATGCATCATAGACGTTATTTTAGTGCATTATTATTTTGAACAAAATATACATAATTGCTTACGTGTAAAATCTGTTGGTTTCGTATCATTATTTCGGAACAAAATAAAGTTGGGTTGATAACATGAAATTTCGCTACGAGTTGATGTTCTTCACTCTCTCATTCCCATAACAAGTAACAATTTCTTTAGGAGCTCTAAATAGATCTAGAAGCACGTATATGAAGATTGACGAATATAGCATTGACCACTACATAAAAAGACACTGACAAGACAACATTTTCGATTTATTTAGACCATTACAAGTAACAACAAAAGACCAAAAGAGGAATCTGGTTACAAACAATCAGAGTAGGACAACATATGTAATATAACTCAGTCGGCCTGCTAATAATTGATTATTGAAATGATAGCGGCCCAGAACTTTTGATATGTTTGATACGTAGTACTGAACATGATTCAAATATGTCTATCTTAATCATGTTTATAATGAGACCTTATGATATGTTTGATACACAATACTGAACATGATTCAAATATGTCTATCTTAATCATGTTTATATATAAACCGTAGTAAGATGAAATACTCATTATTAGGCAAAATGCAAGTGCAAATCTCTCTCTTTTTAAATCTTTTGGTACTCTGTAGCTTTAGTAATGCAAATCAGATTACTCATCTTCACAGACTTCTCATGTCAAGAAAATCACAAAATTCTCCAGTTTCAAGCACCTGGGCACTATTAGATGAAACAAGAGATTATTCTCCAGTGTATGTTGCACTCCAAGAAGGTCTAATGCAAGCTGATAAGGTCGACAAGTTGCCTGGACAACCTGATATGGTGGATTTTGATCAATATGCAGGTTATGTTACGGTTGATCCAGTGGCTGAAAGAGCGTTGTTTTATTACTTTGTCGAGTCTCCAATGAACTCCTCGACCAACCCTCTGGTTCTATGGTTAAATGGAGGTAAGAAAAATGGCTAAGAAGATGCATTGTATGGTTTTCCTAGTAACTTTCCTTCAAGACAACATTGTATAGCACATTTCTTCTTTTATCATGACAAGTTGTCCAGTTCCACATATCACCGTGCCTCAAGTGTTGCTAGAATCCTGTGTTTATACAAAGAGGCATTGTGTGGTTTGATAAGGACCTAACAACTTCCTCCTTCGCGTCCTAACGATGAGAGAAATGGTAGGGGCCGTGTTTCAAACACAATACTGTACAGTTTCTTTCTTCTTTAACAGGTCCAGGATGTTCCTCCCTTGGATATGGAGCCATGGAAGAATTAGGCCCTTTTAGAGTCAATACCGATGGAAAAAAACTTTCTCGAAATAATTATGCATGGAACAATGGTGAGTACTAAATTGGACTCAACAGTACCATGAACAAGACTATACGAGCCATCAAATTTCTTTTATGTTCTTTGGAAAAAGTTTAGTTTCTGAATCTCGAATCCACTTGGATTTCCTGCAGTGGCAAATGTAATTTTCTTGGAGTCACCAGCTGGGGTCGGTTTTTCGTACACGAAAATGTCTTCTCCTTACAACGCCACCGGTGATAAAAGTACTGCTAGTGATGCCTACACTTTTCTTATCAACTGGTTTGAGAGGTTTCCTCAATACAAAACCCGGGAGTTTTACATCACCGGAGAGAGTTACTCCGGTCATTACGTGCCCCAACTTGCATACACCATACTGCTCAACAACAACAACTCCAATCATACTGTTATCAATCTGAAAGGCATTGCTGTAAGTTCCACACAACACAATTTTTGCTCGTTTATTAAGGCTGATTTTTCGTCGTCTGGATTTCTCAGATGGGAAACGCATGGATCGAAGACCTTACATCAGCAAGAGGGATTTACGATTACTTCTGGACGCACGCCTTGATTTCAGATGAAACACATAACGGAATCGTAAAATTTTGCGGTTTGTTGAATGGAAATTTATCTGATGAGTGCTGGAGCTACGCGGACAAAACTCCTGAAGAAATAGGAAATATCGAGATAAATAACATCTACGCTCCGGTTTGCCTAAACAAGTCTATCGGAAACAGCTCCGGCGGTTCTGTAAGCAATATTGTGATTTCGTTGCCTTCTTTACTGAGTCGATGATAAGTTCATTCCAGACATTTTCACTCATTCAATCAGGTTAACCACTTTGATCCATGCTCGGATACTTACGTAGAATACTACTTGAATAATCCAGAGGTGCAAAACGCGCTCCACACCAGATCAACAAATTGGACTGCCTGCAGGTACAAACTGGTAACTTGAAATAACCTTCATCAATGTGATTTCTTATGTTCTTGTTGTTGCAGACAGTATAACTGGACAGACGGCCCGGACACCGTTTTGCCAGTAATTAAGGATCTGATTGGTAATGGCTTAAGGATCTGGATATACAGGCAAGTACTATTTTACATCAAGGCATTCTTCGAATTCGTCCTTGTTTATGTCGAACTGAAAGACAATGACTTATCCAGTGGTGACATAGATGCAAATGTTCCGGTTACGTCATCAAGATACTCGATAACCAGCCTTAAGCTTCCAATCCGGACTGCTTGGCACCCGTGGTACCTTGACGATGAGGTGAGAATATGCATAATCTACCTCCTGTGGACCTGGGTAGAATGGCATTTATATGGCTCTGAGTTCAACAATTTCATGTGTTTAATTGCAGGTAGGAGGATACGTGGTGGAATACGAAGGATTAACATTTGTAACAGTGAGAGGAGCTGGACATTTGGTTCCGAGTTACCAGCCACAAAGGGCACTGACCATGATTTCATCATTCCTTAAAGGGATTCTACTACCTTCCGCCTAGTATTATGGCTCCAAAGGGGGCGGGAAATTCTCTCCAAGACACCGATGCTTAACTACGGCAAAATTTGTCGACAGAGAATTAGACTAGGTAATCTTTAGGGGGGTATTGCTTGTTTAAACGACTGTGAACATGCTCTATCAGAGAAATTCCCATTTCTTTATCTAGTTTCATGACAAGTCTTCAAGCCGGAACTTGTACAGAGATGCATGCATAAAGGTTTGAAACTCTTCTCTTATCTGAGTCTCCAAGGATAGGACACTAGCCTATTCTCGAACCCTTTGTCGAGCTCTACCTGGCAAAAACTAAAAAATTCATGATTTCCCGATAGAACTCTATTTCACCCAAGTTGTTTCAGAACTGGTTAAAAGAAGCTGTTTTTCGCACAACTTGCTCATAGTGCAGGTCAATTTCTTATTCCGAATCTGCAAAATCATTACTCAGTCTTTGAAAGCCAAAACATTCGCATGAATGAGTATCTGAATCACGCATGCTCCAGCTTCGTCACATATTTTTAAGACCCCAAGGGAGTTTACTCAACCCATTCCCTAGTTTCCCGCATTGCTCAATCAAGTATGCTAAAAGCAACGTGTCTAATAGAAAGAAAAGTCCAAAAAACAAAGTTCAGTCATCAAAAAGCATTAACAAAAAGCTGCATGGTCCTCTGGTGAGACGCACAAATTACAACATGCGACTACAACCATAAAAACAACGCAACAAAACGTCATAGAACTATTCCTGATTTATGAAGTCAGTTATGATGTTCCCTACATTTCGTTTCAGAACTGTGACAATTTTGTTCACAGCATAAGTAACACATGGAAATTACAAAAGTTGATCAAGACAAACGAAATTCGAGATTTCATTGGTTAGGCGGTAGACATTGCATTCCATGCACAAGAATCGTGCTCGAGCCCTTGACTTGATGAACTAGCTAAGTGTCAATTTGTTTGCAATCTTTGCCCAAATCATTGGCAAGAAATGGTCCAAATGCATCTTTTAGCAAAGTATAGTCCTTGTTCGGGTCTTTGTAGGCAAGCAAGAAATCTGGCCTGGAGAAGATCATCTGTTCTTTTGTGCCAGCGTCTTCTTCTTTAACTTTAAATCCTTCAACATATGCAGGAATCACATAAGTACAATCTGAAAAAGGCAAGAAAACCCTAATCCAGTGGGGTTAAATACCATATATATACAATTCTTGATATACCAAATAAATAAATATTCAGACCTAACATGATCTCTGCTGATGGGGGTTCGTCCAATGAAGTCCCGCTCATATGGGTGTACTCGCTGAACACCGATGAAGATGAATGACCAAAAGGAGAGATTGGGTCTCCATACACTTCCCATTCTGTCTCATGGAGTTCATGAGATGAAGTCTCCAGTACATCAACAGGCATAGTGGAAGCGGATGACGTTGGCTGGCAAAAATTCTTCAAGTTTTTCTTCATTTGGGATTCATACAGCACAGCATCTAAAAGCCCACTGTTTCGGGGTGAAAGACTATGTGATTGAGTAAGCTCCGTAGGAAGGGATTGGATTAAAGTATCAACAGACTCAAGAGAAGGCAGTGAGCAATATGGTGATCCCCAACTACCGATTTGAGTTTGGAGTGAAGGGAGCTCCAGCTTCATCGCCCAAGCAGGCTCTGAAGAAGAAGGATTGCCATTCATAATGGCATGGCTGCCAGGAATTAAGCTCGAGGATAATGCATGGTTGGAAGTTGAATCATGATCGTATGCAGAGGCAAACCCGACGATCGGATATTGACTGCTACCTGGGAGTACACCACCACTAGGTGCACTTACACCGGAGAACATAGATTCCAGTCCTCGAGGACGCTTGGATGGATGCATTGTAGAGAGCAAAGACTTGCTCGGGTAAGAAGAGTCAAGACCTTCTACAAGCAGGCTACTTGCAGGAATATCGAGTAAGCAACTAGCTGGAATATCAAGGGAGGGTGTATACAACTGCCGATTGAGTCCCATGCCATTAAATTGTGGAATCTCGAAGACATTCATCGACAGGAAGGCAGAATGCTGGAAGTCTCCAGATGAGAAACTATCCGTGTGTTCGTGGTGATGGTTCTCATTTAATGCTTGCATACAGATATCAGGAGGATAGATTGGTAAGCCAGCGCGCTGTCTTCTTTTGATTCTAGTGTTCCAGTAGTTCTTGATCTCATTATCGGTACGACCAGGCAACTAAATAAAAAGTTGAGAGAAATGAATTAGAACTGGCAAATCTTGCAAGAGTAGTGCAACCAAATAATACTATTTTTGGAAGTACGTACGATTTCAGTCATGATCTTTTGGCATCTTTAGTGAGATGGAATAGATAGCACAGGATAAAATTAATAAGAAAGAAAAAGAAACTGAAATCTTGTTCACGGTCCAGTATTTCATACCTAGCATGCACTTGTTTATTGCATATTATTAATAGAAAACCTTTTAACATTTATAGAGGAGATGAATTGGATGCCAAAAAGAGCAGAGCATACACTACACTGGTGATGCAACGAGAAAGAGTGGGATTTCTTGACAAGGTTAGAATTCAGACTCTTTAAGAGAATAATAAATACAGGCATAGACTCAATTGCTCTTGGAGAAGAAAGTAATATGCATGACACGTTCATATTCCAACCATCATGTTAACAAATATATTTATCAACGTAAGTTATATGTGTAAGAACAAAATAATCACTAAAAATTTGGTTGATGTGATAGATAAAATAACATTAACACCTCTATTGATATAAAAATATAAACAAAGAGTAAATTTTGAACATATCAGAAAGGACACTTTACCAATGTCAATACAATGCTCATGCAATTTTGGCAACAATTTCAACTGGTAGGTTGGTCATTTCTTTAAGTTCAAAACCAAAAGAAATGAAATTAGTCCACCATTGCACATTTTATTAAAATATATTAGTCAATTATAGATTGTCGTAAACTGAAATACTTTTAATTCAGTTCTTAATGTGCGGTCAGGCTATATGATATTACATAGAAATATAAATATAGTGAGCTGCAAGGACTAACTTGAGGCATCTTCAAACAAACTGGTTATCAAAATTCATCAATTTAGAGCATGTTTGGAAGTCAATAATTACTTTTTATCCACACATTATGTAGGAACCACAACTTACTACTCACTCATCATCCGCACATTACGTAGGAACTACTGTACTTAAAAACACTACCAAACAAGCTAATAGTTTCATAGTCCCACATATAAGGCAGGCAAGAATTTCACAGAACCCGAAACTGCCGGGCACCAAAGGGGGGGGGGGGGGGGGGGACAAGTTCCCATTGTAAGGTGCCCACAATGGGCACCATAAAATTTTTATTAATTGTTATATCTTTCAACTTTTTAAAGAGGTGCAAAATTTTTATGTGGCTCGATCTAATTGTTGCGCACTTGCCACACCTATTCTAGACCTGTTTCTTAAGGCCAAAATTGCTTTGTGCTGCCCAGGATTAAACAGACCCAATGCTGGTCTTGTTCTGGCAAAAACTGCATCATGTCCGCCCTCCCCAAAAATTCCAATGCAACATTGGACATTTGTACAATACAACCTTAGACTAACAGTAGCTACACTCATGCATAACTGGGCATGCATTTGGTTCATGCCACACGAATCTTTTAAAGAGTTCACAGTTCAATGCAGCATAGGATATCAGAAAAAGGATTATTTACCAACTAAATGAGAAGTGAAGTTCAAAGAAACGCACCTCGGCCGCCATTCGAGCCCATTTGTTTCCCATCTTAACATGAAGTTCAATGATACGACGTTCCTCCTCTGGAGTGAATGCACCTTTCTTTAGATCTGGTCTTAGGTGGTTCGCCCACCTCAAACGACAACTTTTTCCACAACGGGCAAGCCCCGAGTGCTTCTGGACTGCATTCCAGTTCCCTTCTCCATGCTTGTTAACGTACTCAATTAAAATGGCGTCTTCTGCAGAAGACCAAGGGCCTTTTTTTAGTGGACCATTCCCACCCAAATTTCCTCCACTATTACCTTCCTCGACATATGGCGACTCTAAGCTATTTTTGGATATTATCTTTTCCTCACTTTCAGTTGTCATGCCCTTCACCTATTTCATCAACAGACCAGGGAAAATGATTTAATAGTTCGTAAGACGATAAACTGAGGAATAGTGCATATACAGACAAAAAAATGTGCAAGGCTATTCCAAAAGTGTGATCTCATTTTTGACAAAGAGTTGAACTTGTTAACAAAATGATTGGAAAAAACGAATACTCGTGAAGTGGGTTCCAGAAAATACTTGTATATGAAGACATGAGGATTACGATAATAGGATGTAACAATTGTGAATTTTTCTCTACACACACACACACACAAAAATTCCAAGAGATTTTATTAGCTCATTCATTCATCAATTATCAATCATAAATGAAAGAAATAAAATTACAGTCCAAGAAATGTTGTCTGACTAATTCTTACAAATCAAACTAACTAAACATGCGTAAAGGGAGGACTAGATTAGTCAATGTCAGAAAAGGACTTGACAATTGTGAATTACGTTACAAACAAATCACACTCCAAGAGAACCAATAAACCCATTCATCCATCATGTAACCAATCATAACCGAAGGAAATAAAAATTCCATGAAACTTTATCCGACTAATTCTTACAAATCAAACTTACTAAACTATATAGGGATAACTTGTAAAGATAAAGTGTGTTTGGCTAACATAATCAGTACCTTAAAAGTTACTTCTGTTACCAAGTCAAAGTCAAATTTCATCCACACATTAAACACTAGTATTCATTATTATCCATATGTTTCATGGTCTCCACCATTATTCCTCCCAAAAAGTTACAAATAATCAATCCCGAGCAGAGGCAAAGTAATGGTTAACGACTTAATGTCAAAATAAAGGCAAAATGGTACATTCCAAACATGATAATTTGACGGATAGAGAATTTTGTGCACCTTTAACTCTTTCCACAATTATTTAGTAGCATTATAAAGCAGATAAAATAATATGATGACTCGCTGTATTTTAAAAATGAAGGATTATTAATGTTTATAATTATTGGCTATGATGCTTGGACTCGGGTATGAGTGTCAGGTACGGGTACGGATCCAAGTGTCGGATCCTTCTTTTTTCTAAAATTTAGGATACGGGGACACGGCTAAAAAGAGCTCAAATTTTGGACATAGGTGCATGGGTATGGTCTCATATATATTTATATATTTGGTAGAAATCAATTTGAAATAGTAATAAAATATTTTAAAATTTAATTTAATTTTTAATTTTACTTTGTATAACATTTTTTATTATTATTCTTTGAAATTGGGCATTCATGACTTGTATTAAGTGAGCAAAACACAATTAAAACCCCAAAATATTTGACAATCTTAATTGGCCTAAAATATTTGACCATCTTAATTGGCCCATTAAGTATATAGGCCAGTCAACATACAAGAATCAGAATCCAGTTGCCCACGCTTTCTTCTCCAAACTACTGAACTAGGGCAACGCTATCCGACGAGTTGCTGCTGTAATCGACACATCAAAGTTACCGGAAAGAGCTTCAAATCATCTTCTTTGATATTACGGTTTGGTTTTCGACTTTTCCCTTTTCTCCTTCTTCCTTCGTCTTCCTTCTTTTTTCTACAACTTTTACTCACGTCAATGGTGATCTCTCTTCACCATGCCCATTTGAGATTTGAAGAGTCCGGTGCGTATTCCGTACCATCACCCGTGTCGACACGGGCATGCTTGCCAAAGGGGAGAGTCCGAGCAACACAGATTATTGGTCATATATATGTTAGAATATATTATAACATTTATTCTATATATTATATTAATTATTGTAATCATATATACATGGTAGTTAGTCTCATTCTTCTCCTACAAAAGGGAGGACCCTTGTACAATTTATAGACAATTCAATATACACATATATTTATCTCTTTGGTTCGTTTATTCTTGGTACGGTATCAGAGCCAGGTTACAATTTTTTTCCGCTTTTTGGGTAAAATTCTTGCAGTCATTTTTTTTGTGGAATCGACATTTTGAGCAAGATTGAGAACCCTCAGCGTTGCCATTTTTAGCCAAATTCCATCATCTAGGCCTCCAAATCACGTAATATTTGGTCTCAACAGATGTTAGTTTTTCTTATTGGTCATCAATTGTGGAATTTTGTGACTGAAAAGAAAACTGAACCAATAAAAGGGGAAAAAGAATCTCAGTTAGAGTTTGATGAACGTCTTGAGATATGGGAGGCCACTCACTATAAGATTTTGTCGGGTTCATTAATACATCATGTCCATCTTTTCAAAGTCTTTTTCCGAAATTTCGAAATGCCAAACTTGCTTGGAATTTTCTAGCAAATCGATACAATTGCTCTAGTGATGTTGCCCTCCAATTTCAGTTGGAGTCCAAGTGATATCAACTGCATTAAGAGCCTGGTCAATCTATTGCTAATTTTCACTCTCAGGTCAGTAGTCTCTAGGATCAACTCTCTCAGACCGATCCATCTTTTCCAAATGATATTTCTGCCAAACTCTTCTCCGATTATCGGGATCGTCAATGGTTCATTCACTTCATGATTCATACTCGTAATGAGTTTGAAAACAATAGAGCCTTATTACTTCATCATTCTCCACTACCAACCTTTGATGTTGCCCTTACTGAGCTCATAACTGAGGAGACACGTCAACACACTCATCGAGTTCATTCTACCGATCTGGTTATGTCTGTCACGCCTAGTTCTGCTCCTCGAGTGGTGGTTGTTTCTTCTTCCAAGTTATGTCATTTTGTTGGTCAATGTCACTATTGTAAAGAAGAGGATCATCGAATTTCTTATTGTCTCAAGAAAAAGACTAAGGACATGAGAGATGCTCAGAAGGTGAGGCACATGACTATCTCCAAGTTTGCTGTGGCATCTACCAGTTCATCAGCTTCGAAGCCTTCTCATGTATCCACTATATGTAGTTTGGAGAGTTCTCACTTTTCATTCCATAATAGTTGGTATATACAAATGAGTATTACACAATTATCACATAAGTCCCTAACATCTATTCTATGCTATATTAGTACAATAAGAAAAAATATTTACACATTTCAACACTCCCCCTCAAGTTGGTGCATAGCTATCACACATGCCCAACTTGGATATAGATGTATAGAATAAACCACTAGCCACTCCATGTGTCATGATGTCGGTTAGTTGATTTACACTCTTAACATATGGAATCTCTATTCTTGGAGTTGAGGTTGTCCTTGATGTAGTTTCTGTCAAGCTCAACATGCTTTGTTCGATCATGTTGTACCGGGTTGTTTGCTATCTCAATATCTGCAGTGTTGTCACAAAAGAGTAACATAGGTTTGCTTGGACCAAAACCAAGTTCACTAAGAAGAATTTTCAACCACGTAAGCTCGGTGGTTGCATGATGTAGGGCACAATATTCTGCTTCCACACTAAATAGTGAAACTACATTTTGTTTCTTACTTCTCCAAGTAACAAGATTACCTCCAACAAATGAAACATACCCCGAAGTAGATTTTCTATCCAATCTCGATCCATCAAAATCAGAATCTGTGTAACCTACAATGTCTAGATGCCCCCTTTTAGAGTACAAGATATCCTTACCTGGGGAAGACTTTAAATATGCCAAAATACGATTAATTGCACTCATGTGCTGATCACTTGGATTATGCATGAACTAACTCACAACACTCACTGCATATGATAGATCAGGTCTTGTGTGAGTAAGATAGATCAATTTTCCTACCAATCTTTGATATCTCTCCTTGTTCGTAGGGATTTGATCCTGGTAAATGGATAGGCCATGATTCACCTCAATAGGTGTGTCTATGGGAGCACAACCTGACATACCGGTTTCTGTTAGAAGATCAAGAACATACTTACGTTGGGAAAGGACAATTCCCTGCTTGGATCGTGATACTTCAATGCCCAAAAAATACTTTAGAGTGCCCAAGTCTTTCATTTCAAACTCCTTTGTCAGATGAGCTTGAAGTTTTTCAATTTCACTGGGGTTGTTCCCAATAACAATCATATCATCCACATATACAATGAGTAAGATAATATCCTCACCATTCCTTTTATAAAATAGGGTATGGTCAGCCAGAGTCGGCATAAAACCATACTTCTTCATTGAACAACTCAATCTTCCAAACCATGCCCTTGATGATTGTTTTAACCCATATAGAGCCTTTTTCAGCTTACACACTTTACCTCCTGGAGGAGTAAAACCCGTAGGTGGATCCATATACACTTCCTCCATTAGATCACCATGAAGGAATGCGTTTTTAACATCAATGCCAATCAAGATTGATAGCTAAAGATAGTATAACTCTAACAGTATTCATTTTTGCTACTGGAGCAAAAGTCTCTTGGTAATCAATTCCATATGTCTGTGTGTAACCTTTGGCAACCAATCTAGATTTATACCTGTCCACAGTCCCATCTGACTTGTCTTTTAACGAATACACCCACTTGCACCCTACAGTACTTTTTCTTGGTGGCAGGGAGACCATCTCCCAAGTAGAATTTTTTTGGAGAGCATCCATTTCTTCTACCATAGCGGATTTCCACTTAAATTGATCAAAAGCTTCCTGAAAATGATTAGGGATAGAAACAGAAGATAACTGAAGGGCAAATGCCAGGTTAATCTTAGATAAACGATGGTAAGAGATATAATCAGATATAGGAAAGATAGTATTGGAAGAGGTTGTTGAAAAACCTAACCTATCAGGTGGGTTACGTTTCCGAATGGAATGTCTCCTGGGCGAGATGTTAACATTGTCTAAATATGTAGGGTTAGAATTAGTAACAGGAATAGAACTGGAAGAGGTGGGAGGTGGAATATTCATGGAATAAAAAGGCGTTACTGAGGCACGCCTTGAGGCCCGCCTTAGTTTGAGGCGCACGGTTGGCGCCTCGAGGCGTGATAAATAAACTTTTTTTGGTAAGGCGGGCGCCTCATTACTTGAGGGGTACGCCTCGATTCTTATGCCTCAAGAGGTGTGAGGCGTGAGCCTTAGTTATAATTTTAATTTTTAAAAATTTAGGCCAAAAAACAATAATATATATGCTTGGGCCCAAATAAAATATAAACTTAGGCCTATTTTTTAACCTAATAATAATATAAAACATCATCCCAAAAATTTTAAATCAACAAAAACCCAACCCAGCCTACGATCTTCTCTAAGAGAAGAAACTATAGACACAGTAGTGATAATGATTGGTGCAAATTCTTCTAAACTTTTTTAGTTTAACCTTTTTTTCAATTGCAACATGAGGAAAAACATGTTCCCAAACATAATATTTTTGATAGTCATGCCGTGCTTTGTTGTTAGAATTTTCTCACGATGTGGCATGTCTACTACTAATTTTGGGCAATAGATATAGTTGCTACATTAAATATGAATATGTAGTTTATTTTTATTGGAGAAATAGACTTTATGATATTATTTAAAAAAAATTTCTAATTTTTTAGGTTTGTGGTGAGGCTTACGCCTCAAAGTGCCTCGAGGCTTACGCTTCGCCTCATGAACGAAAAACGCTTCAGTACCTATTTCCGCATTTTTAAACATTGGGAATATTTACCTCATTTTCAATCATCGAAGAGTCCAATGGCACCGTAATATCAATAGGACTATCAATGTCAAAAGGGGGCCCGATGGCCGATAGTGTCTTCAGTAACCAATGCTGGAGTACAAAGATTATCTGGATTTTTATCTGGGTTTCTCCTGGTGTAGCACTTTTGAAACAACCTAGGTGATCTGTCACTCTGGACTTCAGCTTCAGACTCTCCCTCACCCCCAGAAATCCACACTTTCTTTTCTTCTAACCATATTTGTTCCTCTTCTTTACTATAAACCTCCCCCTGGAGAGGAACTAATGATACATCATCAAAGAAAAAAGACTCAGATTCACAAAACTCAACGTCCATAGAGATATAGTATTTTTCAGTAGGAGGGTAAAAACATTTGTAGCCCTTTTGGGAGCTGGAGTAACCAAGGAAAACACATTTCAAAGCACAATGATCAAGTTTGTCTCTAAGATGAGAGTGTACATGGACATGACACGCAACCAAAGATTTTAGGACAGATATTTAAGACAGAAGGAATAGAGTGGAACTTTGACAACATCCTTAGGGGTGTTTGAAAATCAATTATACGAGAAGGCATACGATTGATGAGAAAGACAGCAGTTGACACAGCTTCAACCCAAAAATATTTTGGAACCCGCATAGTAAAGCATAATACTCGGGCTACCTCAAGGATATGCCTATTTTTACGCTCTGCTATGCCGTTCTATTGCGGTGTATAAACACAAGTTGTCTGGTGGAGAATACCGTGAGTTGCGAAGAAATTGGCAAGGGTTTGGTTTACAAACTCACGATCGTTGTCAGAATGAAAGACCCTAACTTGAGTATGAAATTTTGTCTCGACAATTTTTGAGAATTTAGGAATAATATGAATGACATCACCCTTAGATTTAAGAAAATATACCCAACACACTCTACTAAAGTCATCAATAAAAGAAACGAAATATTTTTGATATGAGGCAGAAGGAGTAGAGAAAGGGTCCCAAACATCAGTATGAAAACAAGCAAAGGGGACAATACTTCTATTGTTACTGATTTTAAAAGGTACACGATGATTTTTGGCAAAAATACATTGTTCACATCGCATACTAGAACTAGGAATATCCTTAAATAGTTTTGGAAATAAGTGTTCTAAATAAGAAAATGAGGGGTATACTAATCTACAATGCCATGGAAGGATTCTATCTCTAGGAGAAGACTTACTAACTACTTGAAGACCAGTACTAGCCTCTGTTTGCAACTTATTTGTCCCTTCCAAAAAATATAGTCCTCCTCTTTCTCTACTAGTGCCAATGGTCATCTTCGTTCGATTGTCTTGGAAGACACAATGAGAAGAAGTGAAGGTTACAGAACAATCTAGAATTTTTGTAATTTGACTAATGGATAACAGATTGGTAGAGAATGTAGGTGCAAGTAAGACAGAAGATAATGATAAAGTAGGTGAAAGTGAAACATTTCCGGCCCCGATAATTTGGGCAGGAGTTCCATTAGCCACCTGGACAGACTGAACAAATGAAGAAGTTAGAGAATCAATTGTAGAAGGATTGCAAGTAAAGTGATCAGTAGCTCCAGAATCGATAACCCAAGAGTTAGATATCGTAGAAGTAGATGCTAAACCAAAAACACATTCCTTAGGAGACAATCGAGCAACATGAGAGGCAGAGGAGGTCTCATGAATTAGTGAAATTCCAATCTCGTTCTCAACCATTTTTCAGTCTTGCAATTGATAAATTTCAATAATACAAGAGTTCACAAGGTAGTCAATAACAAGTTCCACAAACTATAACCTATAATGCACTTCCAGTAACTCTTCAATTTCATAAAAAAACCAAGAATGAACCAAACTATATATCCAAATAGAACTTATGCCCAATCAAAAACTCACAATATCTCTCAAGAGATGATTTCAACAGTAAACTCAAGGCTCATGACAATAAAACAATAGCTGGAAAAACGGATTTCTGATCTACAGGGGGACTTCGCCGGAGAACCTACCGGAGAAGGGTACCTAAGTCGCGCCGGAGTAGCAATCGAAGTCACAAGTCGCGCTGGAGCAGCAAGTTCGAAACTTGGGCTGAAATCGCGGGCAGTTCGAGAGCAGAGAGTCACGATTTTGAGAAATCCGATGATTCGAAGTTTCGATGGCCGGAGGGGCGACGTCGGCCTCTGGGTAAGCTTCGGTCGGCATCTGATTGGTCTAGGTAAGCTCCGGCAGTAAGGATTGGACGGTTAGCAGCTACGGTTTGGCTAGCAGCTAGGTTTTTTTTTTTTCCTCAATTTCCCTTGGCTCTGATACCATGTAGTTTGGAGAATTCTCACTTTTCATTCCATAATAGTTGGTTTATACAAATGAGTATTACACAATTATCACATAAGTCCCTAACATCTATTCTATGCTATATTAGTACAATAAGAAAAAATATTTACACATTTCAACACTATATTATCTCTTACTATAGTTGACCCTGAGTACTTCCACTGCCTTGACCGTTTCTTCATGTATATCTTCCTCTTGGTTTATTGGCCCAGCCTGTTACAATCACATGACTCCTCTTTATTTTCTGAGAAGTCTGCAAGTAATATCTCACCCATTTACATTGCTGATGGTTCTCATATGTCTATTAGTCATATTGGTTTCATCTCTACTCTACTCATTCAATTCCTGATACATTTTATGTGCCAAACTTATCACTTGATTTTCTTTTTCTTAGACAACTTGTTGATCTTGAACATTTTCTAATAAATGGTGTGATGTGCAGGATCAAAAGATGGGACGACTGGTTGGGACAGGGCATAAAGTTGGTCGTCTGTTTGAACTTTCATCGTTGCAAATCCCTAGTTCACATTCTATCCCGCCTTTTGCAGCTGCTGTTTCTTCCGGTCTTTGGCATTCTTGTATTGGTCATACATCTTTGTCTCGTGTTAAATCACAAGTGCTTAGTGGTCATTTAGGAAATGTTAGTTTTGAAGCTTTTGATTGTGGCTCTTGTCAATTGGGAAAACAAAAGGCTTTATCCTTCAATAATAGTGATTATTTATCTTCTACCCCTTGATCTTGTCCATTCTAATGTATGGGGACTTGCACCTACTCCCACTAAAAGGGGATCTTGTTATTTTATTATATTTATCGATAATTACTCTCGCTATACATGGATCTATCTTTTACTTAATAGATTTGAGTTGCTTACCATATTTCATAAATTTAAACAGATGGTCAAAATTCAAATTGATACCACAATCAAAGTCTTTTGCTCCAATAATGCTATGGAATATATGTCCGTCTCATTTCTTGACACTCTTAAAGAGGACGACATTCTTTCCCATCGTTCATGACCATTTACCTCCCAACAAAATGGTTGTGCAGAACGTAAACACCTTCATGTATTAGATTTTGTACGATTTCTGTTACTATCAACTTCCCTTCCTCACTCATTTTGAGGAGAAGCTGCTCTTACAGCAATACACACAATCCATAGAGTCCCCTCCCCGACCATATCTAATCAGTCTCTTTATGAGCTCCTTCATGGAAACGTGCTAGATTACTCTTTGTTAAAAGTTTTTGGTTGTGGCGTTTTGTTTTACTTCCACCTCGTGAGTGTACCAAACTTCAACTACGGTCTCATCTCTGTTCTTTCCTTGGTTATGGCATTGAACACAAAGGTTATCGATGTTATGACCCTATCGCTAAGCGCCTTCGCATCACCCGTCCTGTTCAATTTTAGGAAAACAAGACCTTCACTACAATACACTCCGTCACATCACAATCCCCGTCTCCTACTATCTTTTCTGATCCTAATATAGATGTCCTTTAGTATCTGATGCAGGTGTTGAAAGCTCATCCAGTGACCACTCATCACAAGTTCCTCTCAAGTCTTAACCATCTGCTGATCCCGTCATCGCTTCTGAGTCCACTGTCGCTGCAGAAAATCGCTAGTCTACTAGAGTAAGAACCCTTCCAGCCCATCTTAGTGATTATCATTGTTATTCTACTGTTGCCACTCTTCATGAACCTTGCAATTATTGTGAGGCCATTATTGACCCTCTTTGGCAAAAAGCTATCTCTGATGAACTACAAGCTCTCCTCAGAACTCATAATGGGAATTTGTTGTTTTGCCTCATGGTAAGTCTGCAGTAGGATGTAAGTGGGCGTACAAGATTAAGACACTAGCTGATAGGTCGGTTGAACGTTACAAAACCTGACTCATGGTACGAGGATCTACTAAGGAGTATGGTATTGACTACAAGGAGACTTTTGCACCTATTGGTTGTTGCTCACCTTACTTCTTTTCGATCTTTACTTGTTGCAACTATTCAACACTGGCAACTGTTTCAAATAGATGTTAAGAATGCATTTCTTAACGGTGATTTTGATGAAGAAGTCTATCTTAAACCTACTCCAGGATTTGAGCATCTGCCTCAAAAGGTTTGTTGCCTTCGCAAGGCACTTTACGATCTCAAGCAATCTCCTCGTGCTTGGTTTTCCAAGTTAATTCCATGTTGGCTCACTTCCGGTGCATATGATTCGGCTCTATTTATTCAACGATCTAAATCTGGTATTGTCCTCCTTCTACTTTATGTCAACGTTATGGTTATCATGGGTGATGATCTTCCTAGCATCTAGGCACTTCAGCAATTTCTACGTCACCAATTTGAAATGAAGGATCTGGGTTCGCTCGGTTATTTCTTGTTCTAGAGGTCTCAACCTACTCAGATGGTTATTATCTTTCACAAGCTAAGTATTCATCTGAACTGTTGTCTCGTACTGAACTAACAGATAGTAAGCTGGTGGATAGCCCTTTAGAGACAAATGCCAAGTTTCTTCTGGCGATGAAACACTCTTAGCTAATGCCACTCTTTATCGGCAGTTGGTTGGTAGCCTCATTTACTTGGCAATGATTCTTCTTGGTATTTCTTATGTAGTCGCCTTGGTTAGTTTATGAATTCTCCTCGTTCTACTCATTATGTTGTTCTTTGTATTCTTCGATATGTAAAGGGACTCTATTTCATTGGATTCATTTTTCTACTCACTCACCGTTGGCTCTTCAGGCATATTCTGAAGCTGATTAGGTAGGAGATCCTACCGATCGTCACTCTGCTATTGGTTATTGTTTCCTCTTGGCACAACTCTTATTTCTTAGAGAAGTAAGAAACAATCAGTTGTCTCTTGTTCTAGCACGGAATCCGAATACCGCGCCCTAGCTGACACCACCTCTGAATTGTTGTGGATTAGATGATTACTCTAAGATATGGGTGTTTTCTTTACTGATAGTTCTTCTCTTCACTGTAACAATACTAATGCTATTCAGATTGCCCACAATAATGTCTTTCATGAGCGCACGAAGCACATTGATATAGATTGTCATTTCATTCGTTATCACCTCAAGCAAGGTACTCTTCGGTTGCGTCATGTTTTTTATGCTGATTAGTTTGCTAACATTTTTATCAAGGCACATTCTCCTGGACGTCATCGTGATTTGGTTTGCAAACTTAAGTTGACATCTTCGCTCCCATCTTTTTTAGGAGGTGTTAGAATTTACGTTAGAATATATTATTGTTAGAATATATTATAACATATATTCTATTTATTATTTTTATATTATAGCGAATATATTGTAATTTTATATATATATATATATATATATGGTATTTAGTCCCTTTCTTCTCCTATAAAAGGAACGGACCCTCCTACAATTGATAGACAGTTGAATATACACATATATTTCTCTCTCTGGTTCGTTTATTCTTGACAAGTTTGACACTAACAAAACTTGTCAACGGTAAATAGGTAATGGGGAAACAGGCATAATAATTTCACAAAACTAATAGTACAAATTTATAACTCTGTACTATTTAACACTAAAATCACTGTGCCTGTTAAAATCAAAGCCTCCTACAACAGGTGAAAATTAGGGAATTAAACCATTATTGCATACTACAGAATTGACATTATTGGAAATTTCCAATATAAAACAGGCGTTTGCATATAAAAACAGAGGAAAAAGGAGGATGAATTGAGTAAACCTAGCGCAATTGGTTTCCAAATTCTCAAATCAGTCATGTCAAGATCTAAACATCCAGAATAGTAATATTATAAAAGCTCATTCATGCAAAGGCATTAACAGAACTAGAAGAAATATTATTATTATAACTATTAAATACAATTATCTAATTCAGTTTTGATACCTTACTGCAGAGAAGACGGCCTTAGAAGCTGCAGTGCACTCTTCTCTAATCAAAATGGAGCCAGGATTTTAAGATAAAAATCCCCTAGACTCGAAATTTAATGTTTCAAATGCAAATCCGAACCCCAGATAATAACTGTGATCGAAAAATAAGCACAAATCCAGCTGAAATTCTTAAAAGAATACCTAAAAACAGAACAATGCTGATCAAAAATTGAAGAGGAAAGCTCAAATCTACTTTTGTTTTGAGCTATGATTTAGAAAAGCCAGAGAGATAACACCAAGAAAATTCCGGAAACCCTTTTGTACAAGTGAAGAAGAGATGAAATTGGCCCAAGATCCATTTACTCGAGAGAGAAAAATGAGAAAGACGGAGAGAACGAGATGAAAGAGGCTCAGCTTATACACATAAAAATGGAATTCGGAAAAAGAAGCATTACATGGCAAAATCTGAGTAACAATCGACGAGAGATTTCAGGGTTGAAGAACACCTCATTTTCCATTTATTTGTAAAAACACATAGGTACCCTTCAATTTTTTTGGCAGGTATTTGCATGATTTCTTTGTTTGTATTTTCAAATTATGTGCTAATTCCAAATTCTGACCCCTGGGTATGAGAGAGACAGGAAATCAGAGTCCTCAAATGATGACATAAGCGAGAGAATGGGAACTGGAATTTCATTCTATCTTACCATTTTTGTGATTGAAGATTAACCTCTTCAAACTTATGACTTCAAGTCTTTAATGTAAATTTGAAATCATGTGTTTGGTAAACTTGAAAAATGGTTTATAAATCATTTTATAAATCACACAATTTCTTAAATCACTTTTTAATAACACATATTTTCTTTCTCCAATTTTCAATAACTATTTTTTAAGTTCAAAATCATAGATAACTTAGTTTAATCAAACAGTGTTACCAAACAAAGCTGTTTGGTAACTTGTAACTCAAACAATTTTTAACTATACATATTTCTTCAAATCACTTTTTTCACATATTTTACTTCGAAAATATTACATTTTTGTTTATAAACAAAAATATGTTTACCAAACAAAGGCTTGAGATTTGACAATTGTCAAACAAAGGGTTACTCGTCTCCTCACACAAGTGGGCCCCAATGTATGCGGGGGGAGGGCACCAATGTGCATTTGGTGGGTAAAGATGGCAATGGGGAGGGTACCAACCCGCCCCATCCCACAAGAAGAACATCAAATTCATACCCGCTAAGTCATAACGGGGGCTGGGCGGGTATGGGTTCGGGGCGTGGTATCTAATACCCGCCCACCCCGCCCCGCTGCGTTTATTTTTTTCTTTGTTTAAAAAAATTATTTGAACAATTTTTTTCACTTGTTTTATTGTTACATTTCATTTCTCCTAATTAAACAATTTTTTTTAAACAACATTTTTCTAACAAGATCCTACAATATATTTGAATACTCATCATAAACAACAATTAACAAAATATAATTTTTTCAAACTATATAGTAAAAAAAATTAATTATTTTCTTAATATATAAGTGGCGGGGCGGGTCAAACAAAACCCGCCCCACCCATCAACCCGTGGGGCGACTTTTATTTCGCCCCATTAGTAGGGTCGAGACTCGAGTACCCGTCGAGTTCGGGGTGAGAATGGTTTTTTTGCCATCCCTAGTACTGGTGGGTAAACCGTCACGGGGTTTAGAGCCCACTGTAGGTAATTGAGGGTGTAAAGTTGGGCCAAGAATGATCTTTGATCCTATGGATGGCAATGGGGCGGGTTCGGGGCGGGTCGGGGCCGCCCCGCCTCGGACTCGAAAACGCCCTGTCCCGCCCCGCTAAAGACCCGATTTTTTTTTTTAAATAAATAAATAAATTGGTAATGAAATTTTACGTGAAAAATTTAGACGTTAAACTAGTTAGAGTTTTTAAGTTTGAACTTTAAAAATAATATGTATATACTTGAAGAAAAAAATCAATAAACAATATAATGGTATAGTGGTTGTATATTCTCATATCCCTAAATTCCACAAATGTTCAATTCTTCTAGACTTCATCAAATTTATTTTAGTTTCTCATTTCATTATTTAATATTAAAAAAAAAAAAAAAATTTACCGGGTCACGGGGCAGGGCGGGGCGGAAAACCCGCCCCGAACCCGCCCCGTGGACCCGGCGGGACGGGTAATTTTCGAGGCGGGTCAATTCGGGTCCTCCGGGTTTCGAGTCCTTTGGGCTTTTTTGCCATCCTTATTTGATCCGTCTCATATTTGTTCACATTTGCTTGTTTGAGAAATTTTAAAATATTTTATCCCATCAAAATTATTTATATTTATTTTCATAAAGATTAAGAAATATAATTAATATAGTTTGTTAAAAGTTTTGTATTTAAAAACATGTTTTTTTATGGTGAAAAATAGAGAGAGGAAATATGTATAATTAAAAAGTGATTTGAGGAATTGTAAATATTTTTAAACATATTTGTCAAACAGATGCAATTATTTTTTCTTATGTATTTCAATATACCCTACATTAAATAAGGAGTAGTCAATATTTGTTGATAAAAAATTAAATTAAACATGAATATATTAAAAAAAATTAAAAATCAAGTACACATTCATTCAATAAGAAAAGTAACATTATTTGGGACGATCATCTATAGCACCACAATCTTGCTTTATCTATTCATGTACAATTTTAACTTCGCCTACTCGAAGATTAAATTGAGTAGACCAATCTCAAGTCCGGACAAAAAAAAAAAAAAGAGGTTTCAACTTGGTGTTTTTCTTATTTATAAAAAAATTAAATTAAAATCTCATTTTTCATCTTTATTCTCAAATGAGGAGGATTTTCGACTTGTCATTTATGGTTTATCTTATTATTATTATTATTATTGTTGTTGTTGTTGCTGTTATTATTATTTTTAAAGTAGGGCTCATGGGCCCGTATCACCTCAACCCACTAGCCCAGAGCTCAAGGACCAAGTCTCATTGTCGACTTATCGTTTAAACGTCCAGGATTTATCTTATTTAAAAAAAGAAAAAAAAGTAGGACTCGTGGACCAAGCTCAGCTCATCCCACAAGCCAAGAGCCATTGGTTCTTGGGTAACGAGCCGAGCACATACGAACCTTGAGCTCGACTCCGACCATTGTCATCTCTAGAATCGGCTAAATTTTCATCAAAGCTTTGGGGAAGGACTGTCATTTTTAAGACTCATTGTGATAGAAGTCAATTTGTTTGTAAAGATGGGTCCTCTTTGGAGAGAGAAGTCTACACAAGCTTATCATTTTGGTATTAAAAAATTGACTAATAAATTGTTGAATCAACTTGTCATGTAACTCGTTTGATAAACCTCAGTTTCATAATTATTTTAGGTCATATTGTACTAACGAGTCCTTTTATGGTGCCTCAAGGGGCACCATAAAAATGCCGATTGACGTGGTGGGCCTCGCCTGACACTCCTTCAATAGGGGGTGACAAATGCCCCCAGTAGGCAACATGCACTTTTATTTATTACATTACTGAAAAAGATAAAAAATGATTAATTTTCTTAGGTGTTAATCAATATTGACTATTGATCGGTATTATTTTTCTACTCCATAACTTTACGGAGAATTCCACGACCCGACCTGTTGAAGTCACGGTCTTCCCTTGACCGACCCCTCGAGGTCATGAAACTCCTTTAACCGACCTGTTACCGAAAGCTTTATGGTCGGCATATGGCCGACCTCTCCGCTGTTCAACAATAACCGGTGGTGCCTCCTTGATATACTCGGACTCATGAAGATCGGGGTCATCCCGATCTGCTTCATTTGGACAGTTGGAGATAAGATCGTTTCTTGCCTACCTGTGGCCCGTATTTGCAGGCTTCCAAACCTCTTTCATCACTGGGCCTCGTTAACGGGCCAAATACTTGAGTCTCAAGATAATACATGATCCATAAGGAAACCCTTTACAAAAAGGAAACCGAATCCTTATAAGTATGGAGTTCTTCTTAAAATGTAAGTTTATTACAAAAGGACTCCTTCCTTAAATACAGGAAGTTATGGGCTTTTTCAGCCCTATAAATACAGTTCTTTTCATATCAAATTATTCATTCACAATTCTCTACGTTTTTTCAGAAAACTAATTCTCACACCGGAGGGGCGACGGGGAGAATCCTCCTCGCCTTTTTTGCAGGTCATCCCAGGCGAGTTCATCATCTTTTCCAGCAATCAATTGTCATCGGATTCTGCCACGTCAAGGTTAGGATTTTTGACAGCATCAATTGGCGCCGTTTGTGGGAAGAGATACAACTAGCCATGGTTAATAGACGTCAAGCCCGTCCCTCCGCATCCACTGGTCAATCCCTTCCAGCCAACACCTCGGCTGAGGATGATAATCCTCCACCTCTTGAAGATGTTGGGGAAGAACAAAACCCAGAGGCCACTCCAGACAATGAACCTGTTAGTCAGGAAGATTTCAACGAACTTCAGCAGCAGCTCCGCAAACTTCGTCAAGCTCTTCAACAACAGAACAGTCATCAAGCGCAACCTGACCCGAACACTCCAGGCACAATCCCCCGGGAAGGTCTCCAGCCAGCTAATCCTGTGACTGACAACTCCCCGGGGATGAGGGGTGCCCATCCCATGACAGAAGGATCTGCCAACTTAACACAGCAAGAGCTCTCAAGAATCATTCAGGAAGGAATTGCTGATGGAATCCGACAGAACACCCAGGGTCGGACGTCATTCGTGAGAAGAACCCCCTTTACTCCTGAAATAACATCCTTTCCCTTGCTCGATCGATTTAAATATCCTCGAATAAAGGAATACGATGGAACAACAGATCCTAACAACCACTTGAATATCTACACTGATGTCATGGACATGCAGAATGCTCCCGATCAGCTTCTGTGCAAGGCCTTCATGCAAACCTTGACAAATTCAGCTCGAGACTGGTTTTCTACGATACCTCCAGGATCCATCTCTTCCTTTGCAGATCTTACTGAGAAGTTCACTGCTTTCTTTGCAAGTAGCAAAAGAATCAAGAAGACCGCCGCGTCCCTCATGCAGTTAAAGCAAGCTTAGAATGAGACGCTGCGAGAGTTCATGACTCGGTTTAACGCTGAAAGACTTCAGATTCCAGATCTTCATTTATCATCAGCAATTTCAGCCCTTACCTTGGCAATTCGAGGCCCGGAATTCAGAATGTCCTTGTCCAAGAGCCCACCTTCAAATGTAACAGAACTTCTTCGGAGAGCAGAAAAGTACATAAACATGGAGGAAACACTTTTGTCAGTTCGGGCGCAGGATCAAAGGCCACGATCTCACATTCTGATGGAAATCAAAGGACAGGAAGATTTACGATGGCCCAAGCCTATTAAGGGGAAAGTCGATGAAAAGAATCGACATAAGTATTGTGACTTTCACAAGAGCCCGGGTCATACCACGGATGAGTGCAGAACTTTGAAACAGGAGATTGAAGCCCTCATAAAAAAGGGGCTTCCTGGGGCACTACATAAAGAGAGACGATAAAGAGCATGGAAAAGGGGAAGAGAATACCAGATCCGCTGGCGTCATAAATTTTATCGTCGGAGGAATAGCATCTGGAGGTGATTCAAATAATGCGCGAAAGAACCATGCCCGTGCACTGAGTGATCGGGAAGAAAGGTCGGGATGTCATGACCATGAGGTCTCGGACAGCATCAACTTCAGCAATAATGACATGAAAGGGATTTCTTATCCTCATGACGATGCTGTTGTTATCAGTGCAACTATCGCCAATTTTGATGTCAGGAGGGTGCTAGTTGACAATGGGAGCGCAGCCAACGTTCTTTCCTTAGAAGCTTTCAATCAGATGCAACTTCCCAAAGACCAACTTCGACAGGTCATTACTCCCCTAACTGGGTTTGGAGGAGGAACCGTGAAATCCGAAGGCCTAATTGACCTTCCCACTTCGCTAGGATCAGAAGAGAAGCGCGTAACGAAGATGACTCCGTTACAAGTCGTCAAAACTCCTATGGCCTACAATGCAATCTTGGGAAGGCCATTCTTGAACAGCCTCAAAGCTATACTATCAACTTATCACCTGGAAATCAAGTTCCCAACTTCCACAGGCATAGAAACTATTCAGGGAAACCAATCGGTAGCCAGAAGTTGCTATATCAACTGCATTGGAAAATATAAGACAGATTTGATATCAATAGAACTTCGTCTCGAAGAAAGAATGTCGCCAGTAGAAAAGTTGGAAGAAGTTCATGTCTCAGAAGGGAAGGGCTTCACAATTGGGAAAGAACTCCCCAAGACGATGAAGGAAGAGTTGTCACAATGTTTAAAAAAGAATGTCGATGTATTTGCATGGAGTGCTGAAGATATGCTCGGGATAGATCCCGAGCTTTTCGAACACAAGCTAAACGTCATGCCCGACAAGAAACCCGTGAAACAGCGAAGAAGACAGTTTGCCACTGAAAGAAGGCAGATAATAAAAGAGGAAATAGATAAGCTCTTAAAAGCAGGATTCATCAAAGAGGTGAAGTATCCAGCGTGGCTAGCCAACGTGGTCTTGGTAAAGAATCCAAATGGCAAGTGGCGAGTTTGTATAGACTTCACAGATTTGAATAGAGCATGTCCAAAAGACAGTTATCCTCTTCCCAGGATCGACAGGTTGGTGGATTCCACATCAGGATCCGAACTTTACAGTTTCTTAGACGCATTCTCGAGGTATCATCAGATTCGAATGGCACAGGAAGATCAGGAAAAAACTTCTTTCATGGCAGATGAAGGAATATACTGCTACAAGGTCATGCCATTTGGGTTGAAGAATGCGGGAGCTACTTCTCAAAGGTTGGTTGACATGGTCTTTTCTAGACACATCGGGCTTAATATTGAAGTCTACGTTGATGATATGGTCGTAAAAAGCTCAAGAAAGAAAGACCACATTGCTGACCTTGAGGACATATTCAGTACACTTAGAAAACATCGGATGAAACTAAATCATGTAAAGTGCGCCTTCGGAGTAGGCTCGGGAAAGTTCTTAGGATTCATGATCACTCAGAGAGGTATCGAAGCTAATCCAGATAAAATCTCAGCCCTAGCATCCATGGAACCTCCCCGAAACATCAGGGAAGTGCAAAAGTTAACAGGGAGAGTAGCAGCATTGGGTAGATTTATGTCAAGGGCAGCGGACAAATGTTTTCCCTTCTTCAAAACTCTTCGAGGAAACAAGGACTTCAGATGGGATGAGGAATGCGAGGTCTCCTTTAGGAAGTTGAAAGAATACTTGGGAACACCTCCGATACTGGTAAAGCCGAACCCAGGGGACAATCTGTTCTTATATCTAGCCGTATCAGATCATGCGGTGAGCGCCGTTTTGGTCAAAGAAGATGAGAAGATTCAAAAACCAATATACTACGTCAGTAAGATGATGTTGGACGTGGAAACCCGATATACACTGGTGGAGCAGCTCGCACTTCCCTTGGTTACAGCAGCAAGAAAGTTAAGACCGTATTTTCAAGCCCATGCCGTAACTTTCCTCACAAATCAGCCCTTGAAGCAAATCTTACAGAAACCAGATGTATCCGGCCGTCTACTGAAGTGGTCAATCGAGCTTGGAGAGTATGATATCGAGTTCAAACATAGACCTTCTATCAAAGCACAGGTCTTGGCCGACTTCGTCGCCGAACTCTCACCAAGACCTCGGGGGCCAACAGGTCATGACAGGGAAGAGGCCACATGGACCTTAGAAGTAGATGGAGCATCAAACGCTGCGGGCTCGGGGGCCGGAATCATATTAAAGAAAGACGATGGTACAATGGAAATTCAGTGTGCAATACGGTTTGACTTCCCAGCAACCAATAACGATGCAGAATATGAGGCCGTAATCACTGGACTTCAAGCATCACAACATCTAGGGGTCGAGCACGTCAAGGTCCTAAGTGATTCACAATTGGTGGTAGAACAAGTAAACAGCACTTTTGAAGCAAATTATGAGAAAATGTCATCTTATAGGATGATGGTCTTAGACTTGCAAAGGAAGTTCAAGTCTTGCTGCATAGACAAAATTCCGAGGTCTGCCAATCACAAAGCAGATGCTTTGTCAAGACTTACTTCTTCGAATCTAGACTACTTGGAGAGAACCGTGTTTGTACGAACTCTTCATGAGCCTAGTATAGTACAACAACCCGAGGTCATGGATATTTCAGATCATGAGCCCAGTTGGATGGATCCAATAATTGAATATCTAACATCAGGAAGGTTTCCAGATGATAAAGTAGAGGCCAGAAAAACCAAAGCAAAGGCCCCGAGGTATACCTTACTGCAGAATACCTTGTTCCGCCGAAGCTTCACACTTCCTTATCTGCGATGCCTAACTCCAAAAAAAGCAGCTCTTGTTATGGCCGAGGTTCACGAAGGAATTTGTGGAGGACACCAGGGAGCAAGAGCTCTAGTACTGAAATTAATAAGATACGGGTACTACTGGTCGAACATGAAGAAAGATGCTCTTAATTATGTGAAAGCCTGTGACAAGTGCCAAAGATTCGCAGCCCGATTACATCAACCCGCGGAAGAACTATCCTCAATATTGTGCCCATACCCTTTCGCCCAATGGGGAATCGACATACTCGAACCTTTCCCTATAGCCCGGGGTCAAGTCAAGTTCTTGGCAGTTGCAGTGGAATATTTCACTAAGTGGGTGGAAGCCGAACCGCTGGCCGTAATCACAGAACAAAAGTTGGAAGCATTTGTGTGGAAATCAATAATTTTCCGTTTTGGTCTTCCCAAGACATTAATAACAGATAATGGGCGACAATTTGAGTGCCAAGCCTTCAAGCAATTCTGCAAGAATCTGGGGATAGAACACAGGTTTCCCTCCGTTTCGCACCCACAGAGTAATGGGTTAGCTGAAGTTACAAACAGACTCATCTTACAAGACTTGAAGACTCGCCTCGGCAGTGCCAAGGGAGATTGGCCCGATCTTCTCCCAGAAGTACTTTGGACCAACCGAACAACGTTCAAAATGGCAACAGGGGAAACCCCATTCATGCTTGCCTTCGGGATGGAGGCCGCTGTCCCAGTAGAAGTAACCATTCCAAGCTTTCGTACTATGGCCACAGGGTCTAGCGACCACATCGAAGGACAGAGAGAAAGTCTGGATCTTCTAGAGGAAGTCAGGGAAAATGCGTCATTGAGAATAGCAGCTTACCAACAGGCCATGTCTAAGAAGTTCAATATTCGAGTAAAGAAAAGGGAATTCAGAATGGGAGATCTTGTCCTTCGCCGCAGTGAGGCTGCCGGTCATCAACCAGGGAAACTTGGGCCTATTTGGGAAGGACCTTATGAAGTCATTCGAAAAGCGGGCAAGGGCTCATACAGCCTCCTCAAAATGGATTCAAAACCTCTTCCTCGGCCATGGAATGTGGCGAACTTGAAGCCGTACTACAAGTAATCATATTTCTATTGATATCAAGTCCTAGTAAGGTCGGGCCTGCGCGCCCATTTTTATTTTTGTTTTCGGACTTGCACGTCCATCAGTGAATATTATGGTCGGGCCTGCGTGCCCATTATTTTGTCTTTCTGTGTCAGGGACGGGTACTCTTTTTCCTTGTCCAGATTTTTTTCCCAATGGGTTTTTCTGGATAAGGTTTTAACGAGGCCCATCGTTCAGTCCCCTTTAATAAAAGTACTTCCAGAGAATTAGCACTACAAAGATCAAATATCGAAATAATTTACAATGTCTCATGGCAAGACTTTACAAATTATTCTTCCACGGATAATTTACAAGGTCTCATGGCAAGGCGTTACAAATTATTTCCCATCAGATAATTTACAATGTCTCATGGCAAGACTTTACAAATTATTCTTCCACGGATAATTTACAAGGTCTCATGGCAAGGCGTTACAAATTATTTCCCATCAGATAATTTACAATGTCTCATGGCAAGACTTTACAAATTATTCTTCCACGGATAATTTACAAGGTCTCATGGCAAGGCGTTACAAATTATTTCCCATCAAATAATTTACAATGTCTCATGGCAAGACTTTACAAATTATTCTTCCACGGATAATTTACTAGGTCTCATGGCAAGGCGTTACAAATTATTTCCCATCAGAAAATTTACAATGTCTCATGGCAAGACTTTACAAATTATTCTTCCACGGATAATTTACAAGGTCGTTCACATGACTTTACAAATTATTTCCCACCAAGTAATTTACAAGGTCGGGGTATCCCCGACCCCCATTGACCGACCTTTGTATAAACCACACCCGTTTTACTAAGTTATGGACACGACTCCATCCTGACAAGTTTATCCCACAGGTCGGCATAACCCGACCTTATCAAACAATTCTTGTGATTTTTGCCAAGTAAAAAGCGTGATCCTATCTTTGAGAAAATCGGCTAGAAAGGATCGGCTAACTACAATAGATGGTCGGTCGTTACCCGATCATATAAACATCAAGATATGGAATCAAAACTACTTAAAGGCGAAAAGCTTACAAAATCAAATTCATTCATTAAAAGAGTTTTACAAAGGCTACGGGGTATACCCCGGGCATTACAATAAGAATTTACAATTACTTTAGTCCTCGGCATCAGATCCCTCCTCTGCTTCCTCGAGCACCTCACAGTCAGCGTCATCTTCCTCCTCAAAAGGGCTGAGGTCGAGATCGTCAGCACCTAGGGGGAAGGCGGCCATAGGGCTCGTGTCTAGCTCGGGCATCTTCTGAAGGCACCAAGCCCTTGCCTGCTTTATTGCTTGGGAGTAAGAATCCAATGCATACGTGCCCAAGGCAAGCTTGTAATCTTCAGAACCCTTGAAGGACTCTATGGCTGACGCTTGGATTTGGGGCTCTCGTGCCCGAGCCTGCTCGAGCTCCCCTGAGTAACGGCTAGCTTCAGCTCGAGCATTGTCCCGCTCTTGGAGGGCGGCCTCGAGGTCTGCCTTAACTTTACGCAGCTCCTCCTCGGCAATATTGGCCCCGGTGGCTTCGTATTGAACGGAGTGCACTAGTTGACCCGCAGTCTCACCCCGCTCAATGCTTTGGTTTGCAACTCCCCGGGTAATGCTCAACATCTGAAGATCGGACGAATAAGTCGTACAAATTCTGTGTAAATATGTATATTCGCCAAAGAATGGCCACAAAATCTCAAAGAACTACCTGGAGAGCCGCGCTCATTATGTGTTCAACTCCCCGCTCCAGACCGATCTCATATTGATATTTTTTCACAAGGTCTGGATGCAGGGAGTCTTGCATCTTCCTCCTACAGTCGGCCAGAGAAGGGTTGTCGGCCTCAAGCTCGGAGTCAGAAGGAGGAGGTGCCCGACCCCTGGGTGGCCTTTCTTCCCTTGGTGGCGGGACATTCTCTTGAGATTGGGATGTTTGTCCCGAGCTTGAAGTGCCGACTCTTCCCCTCTTTTGAGGGCGCCTCCTGGTCACTCCATCAACAGCCCTCTTCGCCCGGGCATTTTGAGCCTTAGCCAGTGCGGCCTGCTTCAGAACCTCGGAGTCAAAAGCCATTCCTGAAACAAGGATAAGAAGGTTAAGGCCCCCTGAAAAGTCTATGAAGATAAGCAAAAGGTAAAAAAGGGCATTTTTAATTACGTAATTTAAGAGGCCGAACCCTACCGGGCTGAAGGTCAAGTCCGGCCTGGCCCAGAATGTCACTATTGGCTAGGTCACTGGCTTCCTCAGCCAGTAAACCAAGGTCACACACCCGGATAGCATCGGCCATAAGTTCTGTCACGGCCTCCTCACTCAGATTACCCATCCTATTAAAATTATCTACATCAGGTCTCCTGAAGGTCGGCCAGAATAGGGTCTCGCCCTCCTTGGGCTTGATAAAGAAAAACCTTTCCTTCCAATACTTTATAGAGGAAGGAACCTATGGAACCTCGAACCTACCCTTCCTGCACAGATACACAAAGCTGTTGCATCGGGGTAAGTACTTAAGTTCTAACAAACATTTGCAAAGGTTAACAGTGGGCTCTATTCCTAAAATCCTACATAATATGAAAAAATATACAAGGATTCTCCACCCATTGGGAGCAAGCTGACCGGGCAATATGCTCGCGGTTAGTAAGAAATCCACAAAAAAATGGTGCAGAGGAAACCTGAGCCCGGCCACCAAGGCCTCATGGTACACAACCATCTCCCCTTCCCGGCAATGATAAGAATATTCGTCCCTGTCCGGGACCCTGACAGTATATCTATCTACTAATTCGTATCTCCTCATGTCTACCTCGACCAAGTGTTCCTTCATTTTGTTGTAATAGGTCGGTAGCTCGAGCTCTGCCCTCCTAGGTTCCCTTACTACCCTAGGGTTATCCTCGACCTCCTCCCCATTGTCCGACTCACCCTCATCCAAGTCAGGTGGGGGCTCTTAAAATCCTAATGGCTCGACCTCTAAAGGTTCATCTAGGTCCTCTACCTCCCTAAGGTCTTCCACTGTCATACGTCTGGCCATACTTTTCTATAATAAATAATAAAAGAGTTAGAGGGGTCGAGATAGGCTGAGCGTACCTAAGATGCTAGAATTTTTTTTGTTGAAGTAGAGGTCGTGTGAGTCGCCCGACGAGTTCTCTGATTTCTCAAAATTTGCAAAGTAAATGAAAAGAGGTTATAGGGACCACATATATATAGGCAAAATAGGCGGGAAAAATTTCAAAATCCTAAAGTTACTTTTCTGCCATGTGTCAACATCCTAGGAAATTCTTTCATGGCAAAAGCAATAAATATGATGAGTTGGCAAATTCAATATAACAGCTGTCATGCGCCCAGAAATCTTGTCCCGATCTCTGACGCACGGGGGCCAATGATCGGTATTATTTTTCTACTCCCTAACTTTACGGAGAATTTCACGACCCGACCTGTTGAAGTCACGGTCTTCCCTTGACCGACCCCTCGAGATCATGAAACTCCTTTAACCGACCTGTTACCGAAAGCTTCATGGTCGGCATATGGCCGACCTCTCCGCTGTTCAACAATAACTGGTGGTGCCTCCTTGATATACTCGGACTCATGAAGATCGGGGTCATCCCGATCTGCTTCATTTGGACAGTTGGAGATAAGATCGTTTCTTGCCTACCTGTGGCCCGTATTTGCAGGCTTCTAAACCTCTTTCATCACTGGGCCTCGTTAATGGGCCATATACTTTAGCCTCAAGATAATACATGATCCACAAGGAAACCCTTTACAAAAAGGAAACTGAATCCTTATAAGTATGGAATTCTTCTTAAAAGGTAAGTTTATTACAAAAGGACTCCTTCCTTAAATACAGGAAGTTATGGGCTTTTTCAGCCCTATAAATACAGTTCTTTTCATATCAAATTATTCATTCACAATTCTCTACGTTTTTCCAGAAAACTAATTCTCACACCGGAGGGGCGACGGGGAGAATCCTCCTCGCCTTTTTTGCAGGTCATCCCAGGCGAGTTCATCATCTTTTCCAGCAATCAATTGTCATCGGATTCTGCCACGTCAAGGTTAGGATTTTTGACAGCATCAACTATTATTATTATCTACCCATCTTTTGAGAAGATAGAACTTCGGTTACTTCATTTTTTCAGGATCGGCAAATCAAATGATATTTTGGTTTCAATTTTTACTTCTTCTCCCTTTGAATCAAAATTTTTCATGGCAGATTTGAAAGAGAATTCAGTGCTTCTTGATTGTGAATATTTGAACTGATTGTTCACAATAAAAGAATTCTTCTTGGGACAGTTCATATGATGATACATAGTTTTTTTATTTAAGATTTCAATTATTTCGTGTTTCAATGGTAACATATTGTTCAATGGAGCTAAGATTCAAAATATGGAAGAATCATAGTTAGGGCTGTCAAACCAACTTCTGTATGAGCTCCAGGCCATTCATTCATCTGGCCACAAGGGTTAATCCACATTGAAATTAGACTGTGCTGTAGCACAGCATAGCATGACCCAACTCTAGGTGATCCAAAATTTTAAAAAATCTACATCTATCCAAATAGCCCAAACAAAATTTTAAATCTGGAATGAGTTCAACTATTTTAAAAATAAAAAAAATATTGCGTAAAATTAAGTGTAACTTTTTTATGAAAAAAGTGACTCAATAAAAAGTAACATTGTTTCACTTTTTTATTTATTAAAAATTTACATCGTGTTACTTGGACACATTAAAAAAGGGACAAATAATATTTAACACTAACCAAAATATCATAATAGATCCAAATGATTTATACTCCCTCCTTTCCACAAAGATAGTCCACTATTCTTTTTTCATTCGTCCCAAAAAGATAGTTCACTTTTTTTTATTTTTAGAGTGAAGTTAATATTTTATGTTCCATTTTGCCCTTATTTAATGTATTTTTTATTAGTCCAAATGAATTTATACTCTTTCAATTTTGTGAAAATTACAAAATTTATTAAGAATATATTAGGAAAAGAGATTGTAAAACTTATTTTTCCAACAACATTAATTGACATTTCTCACTCTGTGTGAAAATGCGTAGGGGTTATCTTTATGGGACGGAGGGAGTTTTTCTTCCACATTGTGATTATGTGCTCATTAATCACTCCAAACTCTTTCATTTTCTTCCCCACTCCATTAGGCTAGTCTTGTAAGATTTTCCTGAGAGGTTCTACATATTGTCTGTGGAGGTGAAGAAGGTCTTGTCAGAGTTATGAGAACCATGGTGGGCTTGACGAAAAGAACTACAAATCAATCCAAACAAAGCTTCAAGCATGTTCGAAGAACTTCAAAGATCAAACAATGCGTGAATGAACAAGGTTCGAGGCTAAACCAAGTGAGCAAGCCAAGAGACAAGCCGAGAATCAGGTTGGAAACCAAGAAGATCAAAAATTTATGCAAAGGCAAAATTACAGCCGTAACCAAAGAGTCTCACGGCCGTAAGTCACTCTCGGATCAGAATGAAGAATTCCTGGTTTCCAAAGTTACGGTCGTAAGTCATATGGTCACAACTGTAATCCTTAAGTAGAAGTATAATTATGGCCGTAAGTGATGTTGTCATGGCCGTAAGTTGAGTTTATCACGAATTATGCAGATTTTTATTTCCTTTTCGTGTTTTAATTCCTTTTTCAATTTTAGCTATTTTAGGTTAGTTAGAACTCTATTTTGAGTCCATTACCGACTAGGGTTTTATTTTGCTTATTTATTGCCTTTTGATTCATTGTAACAATAAGTTTTCGATGAATGAAATATATTGAGTGTTTTTACTCTCTAAATGTGAGGATTCCCTTTAAACCCGAACTTATCAAATATTGTGAGATATTTGTGGTGTTCAACAAATCGAACTTATCAAATGAATTGGACAACCATTGTGGCGTTCACTCCATTATGATTCTTGTTTCCACATCGTAACGGGTCTTTGGTTTAATATACCTTGGGTTCTTGCGTCGTGAGGTTCGGGTTGTCGTGTTATCATCCGTTCCAACCTGAATTCGGAACTTTCCCCACGTTCTTCGTATTATTCCGCGAGTTCGACGTGATCCGCTCTCATGATCGCATCACTTGATATCAGAGCTGCACTCTGGATTCAGTTATTCTTTTCTATCCTAGTTTGATTCTGCGTTTTTATTATCGAGTCTACACAAAATCATCCATATCCTTTTTTTACTTTTTTTTGTTGTCGAGTCTTTATTTTTGGTTCTTTGTGTTCTTCATCATTTGTTGAGTCTTTAATCCAGAAAATCTAAAAAAAGAAATTCACAAGTTATTTTTGTGTCCATTTTTCATCCAAATTATGTCTCGTTAGTTTTTCCGTATTCGTAGCCGAATTTTCGGATTTTTTAAAAATATATATATATATATATATATATATATTTATTCCGAAAATTTATCCACAAAAAAAGAGTCATTCCAAAATTTAAGAACCACTTTATTGAATTTCCTCAAATTTTTGATATTCTTTTCCTTTTCAAGCCAAAATTATTTCCTTCTTGCTATTACCAATATCTGGACCCTCTTATTTTGAGTTTCTTGAATTCTTGAAATCCTTATAAAGGGGTGAATTATGAAGTCGATCATACCTTCAAGACTAGATGTCATGTGAGCAGTAAAGTGTGCAATGTTACTATCGATAGAGAGTATTTCACTAATCTGGTTAGTACCACCCTGGTTGAGGAGTTGAGTTTACCTCTACTACTACATTTCAATCCTTATAGGATGACGTGGTTAAAGGAGTATGGGAAGGTAAATGTAACCCTTGGGGTTAGGGTGAAATTCACACTTGGGAGATATAGCAATGAACTATGGTGCGATGTGGTGCCTATAGAGTCTTGTCACATTTTGTTGGGTAGACAATGGAAGTGTGAGAGGAAAGCATTCTATGATAAGGGTAGGAATGTGTACAAATTTGTTAAAGATGGGAAAAATATTAAGTTTATGCCGTTAACCCTGGAACAAATACTTGAAGAAGAAATGTTGTGACAAAATAGGGATGAGGAAAAAATAGTAAGAGATGGTGGTTGGGGATTAAAGGATGCATTCATGGAGATGGAAAGGGCATTACTAAAGTTAGACGAGGAAATGAAGGCACAAAGAGCAAGAAAAAAAATTGGCTAAGTTGAAAGAGAGGGAGAGTGAAGGAGAGGCTGATGATAAATTACAAAAGGAGAGTGAAAGTGAGATTGTGGCTGAGTTAAAGTTAGGGCCTCGGGATAAGGTTGTTGAGAAGAAGGAGGGCGAGTTGAACATTGATATAGTTGAACAAACCCAGCATCTTGAGGTAAAAGATGAGGGATTGGGTGGTGAAAAGGTGGATGAACATGAAGTTAAAATTATTGATGAGGTACATGAGAAGAAAACTGATAATCTGGGAGAGATGGTTGAGTGTGAAAAGTTAGAAGAGGTTCTTGATAGCAACACAATAGAAGAGATTGAGCAAGTAGTTGCAAAGAAGGAGGGAGACAAAGAGAAGAGCCTAGTTGTTGGGGAAAATAAATTGGAAATAATGTGCCATAAGTATAAGGACCCATATCTTGTACTTTATGAGACTAACATTCCCCACCCACCCTATTTTATTTCAATCTTTCTTGCAGGTTAATTACACTTGGAATCTCGAGTCACACCAACCTAAGCCAATTAACCTTGTATCTCAATATCTTCTTGTCTACCAATTGGAGAAGCACCACTTATTGAATACATGCCACGACGTCCATAACTTCTTGTTTGATCCAGGAGGTGCAATGAAACATCAAGAACAACGCTATGATTCGGGACGAATCATCCTGAAGAAGGAGTGAATGATGAGAATCATGGCGGGCTTGACGAAAAGAACTACAAATCAAGTCAAACAAAGCTTCAAGCACGTTCGAAGAGCTTCAAAGATCAAACATTGCGTGAATGAACAAGGTTCAAGGCTAAACCAAGTGAGCAAGCCAAGAGACAAGCCGAGAATTAGGTTGGAAACCAAGAAGATAAAAAAATTATGCAGAGGCAAAGTTACGGCCGTAACCAAAGAGTCTCACGGCCGTAAGTCACTCTCGAATTAGAATGAAGAATTCCTGGTTTTCAAAGTTACGGCCATAAGTCATATGGTCATGGCCGTAATCCTTAAGCAGAAGTATAATTACGGTCGTAAGTGATGTTGTCACAGCCGTAAGTTGAGTTTATCATGAATTGTGCAAATTTTTATTTCCTTTTCGTGTTAAAATTCCTTTTTCAGTTTTAGCTATTTTAGATTAGTTAGAACTCTTTTTTGAGTCCATTGCCGACTAGGGTTTTATTTTGCTTATTTATTACCTTTTGATTCATTGTAACAATAAATTTTTGATGAATGAAATATATTGAGTGTTTTTACTCTTTAAAGGTGAGGATTCTCTTTAAACCCGAATTTATCAAATATTGTGAAATATTTGTGGCGTTCAACAAATCGAACTTATCAAAAGAATTGGACAACCTTTATGGCGTTCACTCCATTACGGTTCTTGTTTCCGCATCTTTGGTTTAATATACCTTGGGTTCTTGCATCGTGAGGCTCGGGTCGTAGTGTTATCATCCGTTCCAACCTGAATTCGGAACTTTCCTGTCATTTTTCGTGTTATTCCGCGAGTTCGACGTGATCCCCCTCTCGGGATCGCATTACAGAGTATGGAACTTCTTCCCGTACTTTGAGAGGCTTAATGGTGGAAAACAGGACGAGTTGCTCGACTGGGAAGTGTTCATTTGCTGCAAAGAACCAAATGAATGCCAATACTAACAAGTAACAACGATGAGGTAACTTACAAGCTTAAGGCTTAGTAGTATACTATAGTTTCTGATTGTGTTTATCTATTCTTCTTTTAATATTTGTTATCGTGATATATGAAATGTATAGTCATAGAAACTTTGCTTTTGTAACTTTGTTTTTGTTATTTTCAACTTATATTTTGAGCCATTTATTAGCACGCTTCCTATTAAGGAAGAGAATCCTACATAATCAACTGAAGGAAGAATCCCACAGAATTAGTAAACAAATTGATTTAGTCTTCTGTCAGTCATTATCTAGTTGTATATACATGATTTTGCTTGATCTTAGGCTTAGATTATGGATATAATGGTCGTGTATTTTGTATAAAGTCTGTAAACCAACACAGAGAATAGAAAAACAATATTCTTCATCACATTGATTCTCTTTATGGTATCAGAGTATCGATCTGAGGCATAACACATGAAACAATCAAATCACATTGAAACCTTCATGCCAAGGACGAAGATCATATGATCGTTGAGCACGGCAAGTCTTCAACTACTTTGAAGATGTCAGAACACTGGAAAAATCCCAATCATCCTTTGTTCATCCACCATTCAGATCAACTTGGCAAGGTACTCGTGCCACAATCCTTGGTGGAAGATAACTACACAACATGTGTTCAATCTATGAACATGACCCTCATAATCAAAAACAAAAAGGGATTCATTGATGGAACCCTCAAAAGGCCAATTGACAAAGTTGAAGAAGAACAACAATGGAATCATTGCAACACTTTGGTTAAGACACGGCTGCTGGGACCCATGTCAAAAGAAATTACTGGTAGCGTCATTCACTTCAAGGATGTAAGAGTTATGTGGCAGGAATTACAAGAGGTATTTTCCCATACTAATATTGTGCAACTAATTCATATTGAAAATGCAGTACATGACCTTGAGCAAGGGACCAACTCAGTATCATCTTTCTTCACCAAACTCAAGAGTCTATGGGACGAGAAAGATGCACTCTGTGAGATCCCTCCACGTAGTTGTGAAGCATCCATAGAGATCAAAGCCTATGTGGATAATCAAAAAACAATGAAGTTCTTGATGGGCCTCAATGACAATTATGCCACAGCTTGGAGCAGTGTTGTGAACATGGAGCCTTTCCCCCACCATAAACAAAGCATATTCAATGGCACTCCACCACGAGAAGCAAGCAGTGATGTCAAGTGGAAAAACATTGGCACAACCATAAGCGGCTGCATTTTTTGTGAGGATGGACAACCGTAATTTCGAATATGGAGGAGTAATCACATGTGAAAAGTGTAACAAGACCAACCACTCCACCAAAAAAAGTTGTGCACATCTAAAATGCACCTTCTGCAATGGGAGATATAATTCCTGAGTACTACTAGGGGTGGGCGTGGGCGTGGGTTGGGTTGGGTCGATTTTTTGCCCAACCCGAACCCAACCCACTATGGTCGGGTTGAGAAAAAATCAACCAAACCCAACCCAAATATGAATTCAAACCCAACCCAACCCAATCAAGTTTCGGTCGGGTTGGGTTGGGTTGGGTGGTTTGGGATTTGGTCCAATTAAATAATTTTTTTAGAAAATTAAAAAACTATGCCCATAAATCAATTATTAACTCAAATAAATTATGTACAATACAATAAGCTCAAATATAATAAATTAAATACTTGCTAATAAAACTAAAATATATTCAAATTATATTTGAGTTTCATCCAAATTAAAAATAGATTTAAGATTTTTGAAATTTAAATGGTCTTATATTTTTAAAATTTTGATTGGGTTGGGTTGGGTCGGGTTGGATTGGGTTTTTCATCCAACCCACAACCCAACCCAACCCAAACAATTTTTTTTTTATAACCCAACCCAACCCAATTTTCATCAAAACCCAACCCAGCCCGATCGGGTTGGGTTGGGTTGGGCGGTTTTGGCGGATTGGGCGGGTTGATGCCCACCCCTAAGTACTACCACAAGAGAAGGACCATCATGGGAGAAGGTCAAGGAAGTTCGAAGGGAAATAATGTGGTTTCTTTACATGACAAAAAAGAGAATGCCATCAATTTTCCCTTATCTCAAGAGGACTTTCAACGATTCTTAGGTCTCATCAATAAGAACAAGACCGCTACTGCCACTGTAAATCAATTTGGTAATGTTCCAAACTATGAGGAACTCTCAGGTAAAGCATTCAATATCTCTAAAAATGGTAAATAAACCATATGGATATTAGATAGTGGAGCTAGTGATCACATAGTTTTCCATGCATCCCTTCTTATCTCATTGAAATTTGTTGCCTCGCGTGGTTAAATTACCGGATGGTACCACAACACAGGTTACTCACATTGGCAAAGCTGTTTTCTCTCCTAACTTCATTCTTCATAATGTCCTATATGTCCCATTATTTTACTTGAATCTGGTCTCTATTAGCAAATTTGATTTTGTTTCCTTTTATATCACCATTTTCTCAGACAAATTTGTTCCATACAAGGTCTACGATTGGGGAAGATGATTGGGATGGGAACTGAGGAGGGACTCTACTGCCTTGATCAAATAAAGAAAGGAACATGCAATGTCGTTCATGGCCGCACAAAAATCCTTGGCATCAAAGGCTCGATCACCCTTTGAGCAATGTTTCTTTGTTTTTTCCCTTTCCTACAAATAAAGCTCATGACGCAAGCAATTTTTCCATTTGTCCTCTGGCTAAACTGACCAGAATTCCGTTTTGTTTAAATATTACCTCTAGTGAATCTTGTTTTGATTTAATATACATGTTGACATTTGGGGTGAATATCATGTTCTCTCCCTTTTTGGTGCACAATATTTTCTCACAATAGTGGATGATCACTCTAGGAGCACTTGGGTGTATCTGATGAAGCATAAATCTAAATATGAAATTTCCTAGTTAATTTCATTCACTTTGTAGAGAATTAATTTGATAAAAGAATCAAGATTGTGCCTGGTGACAATGGTCCAAGTTTAAACTCAAGCAGTTTTATTTGTCATAAGGGATAATCCATCAAACTAGTTGTGTCAACACACCACAATAAAATGGTGTTGCTGAACGCAAACATAGACATTTGCGCAATGTGGCTGGAGCCATTCTTTTACAAGCCTATCTACCTAAACACTTTTGGAGGGATGATATCTGATGAGATTCGAGAAAGTCAAACCTCGATGCACATGCCGATGAGACCCATGACGAGATCTGATGCCAAAGACGTTCAAGATTCGAGGCTAAACCAAGTGATTAAGACAAGAAAAGAATCTAAGAATCAAGTTGGAGCCAAAGACATGAAGTTGGTTGAGAATTTGGACTTAGCCAATTTCGATTGACTAAAAATACTTCCAGTCGACCGAAACTCTGCAGGATTTTTGGACCCAGCCTCAGTCAGGATCGACTGATCAATGTTCGACCAAAAGGAACATTTTGATTGACCATGTGATCGACTGAAACTATTTCGATCAACCGTATCGGTTGACCGAAACACGCTGAATTAAAAAAAAGGGATTTTTTGTGCAATTTTTCATTTTCTTTATTTTCCCCCAATTTGTAATATAAATAGCATTTCTCTTCAAACCCTAACAAAACTTGGAATGTTCATATGATTGTTCTTGTGAGACTCCTTTGAGGTAAGGTAACACCTTCTTGCTCTCTGTAATTCTTGGAAGTTCTTCAACTATACTTGAGTGTATTATTCTTGTGTTTATTGTTGATTTTTCGCCATCTTGAAATTTACTTATTTCTATCCATTGGGTTAAGGTTTGTTAACCTTATAATTTTGGCTAGATTAAGTTTGGGTCAAGGTGTTTTATCACTCATTTTACAATTTTAGCTTTCTTAGGTTTGGTATTAAATTGTTGTAGGAATTTCGGTCCAAAAATCAAAGGGGTTAGTATTATTTGGTATCAGAGCTTGGCTCTAATTTGGTAAACATATTTTTACATTTCTTGTTGTTCTTGGTATTCTTCATATTAAAAAAATGAAAATTAGAAAAAAAAAATTGGGAAAATTCATGTTCTTGATCATCTATTGACTTCCACATATTGGGTCTATTGTTATTGTCATATTTGAGTTTTTTTGGGTCATCAAAATAGCCATACACTACCATTTCTATTCTATTCAAGGTGTGTTCACAAAGTGTTTGGTAAAATGCCTCAATGAGATCTACTCTATTAATGTCTTGTTATTCAATATCCATGTCTTGTTAAATACTTGTGGTTGCTCATTTCCATTGTTGAGATTGTGTTCTCAACATCTTATCCCACATATCACTTGTTTCTTACATTGGGTATTATTGATCATTCATTTCTTTTCACATTTGAGTTGTTGGGGGGTTTTTCATCTATCCACAATATACACATTCAAGACCATTTAAAGATTGAGTACAAAGTATTTGCTAAATCTCCTCATTGAAAAATACACTCCTTGTGCTTATTTGCTCTACATCTTTTTCTTGTCAATAATTGTGGTTATTCAATCTCATTGTTGTTGTGTTCTTGACATCTTATCCTACACATCACTTGTCCTTTTGAATATAACAACCACATAAATTCCACTTGCCATTATGTCTACTTTGCTTCTAAATTTTCCTTGTTGTTTGTGAATTCTTTGACTTCACAAGAATTAATTTTCTTGGTTTAGTTGATTACTTTCCTTGGAGAGCTTGAGAAAGGAAACTCTGAGTGGAAAAAGGCAAGAGTGGTGAGCTCATTAGAGGGTAAAAGCCAAATTTGAGTGAAATACGAGAGACTTGAAGGAGATGTTGCAAAATCATTCAACCACCATGGCTAGGCAATTGGAGAAAATAGGGGGAAGGTTGGAAAGGTTAGGAATAAGAGTGGAGAGTACATCAACTAGTGGTGATGGAGAAAGGAGGGATAAATTTGGGAACGTTGCGTATAGAGATGGGATTAGGGGAAAAAATGGGAGAAGGGAAAGGAAAAATGGAAGAGAAGTTAGGGGTAAATGTGGGGATGTTTTGGGTAATGAAGGGGATGATGAACAAAATTGGAGAATGGGTAGAAAAAGAGAAGAATGGGTTGATATGAGTAGATATGGAATGGATGAGAATATTGATAGTGTGAAAATGAAAATTCCATCATCTCATGGGAGGAGTGATAGTGAGAAGGGAGAGTTGGAGATGAATGTTAGGCCACCAATATCTTTGGCCCATACTAATGAGAGGAAGAAGTGTGAAGAAAATACTTTCTACACTAGGTTCCTTGTGGGGGATAAGGCATGTAGTCTCACTATAGATGGAGAGAGTGACACTAATTTGGCGAGTGCTAGTAGGATGGAAAAGTTGGGGTTACTGGTAATGAAACATCTCAATCCTTATCAATTGCAAAGGTGGAGTGACAATGGAGAGGTGAGAGTACTCGCATAATTTTGGGAAGACCTTGGCAAAGTAATAGGAGTGTGAAACATGATAAGAGGAAGAACCGATAGAGCTTCCAATTTAATGGGAAAAAGGCTATGCTCCTATTTTTGAGTCCAGAAGAGGTATGCAAGGACCAAATGAAGCTTAAGAAGGAGTTTGAGGAGAAAAAGGAGAAGGAAAATGAAAAAGAAAAAGAAAAGAAGAAAGAGAAAGAAACTTCAATTGAGAAAATTGATGAAGAAGCAAAAGTGAGGCAAATTGAGAGCAAGAGAACTTGGGGCCACGACCCTAGAAAAAGGTGATAAAATGAGGAATGGAGCCACGACTCCAGAAAAAGGAGAGGTGAGAGTAGAATCGAGAGTTGATGTTCCAACATCAGAAAAAGGAGGAGTGAAAAGTGCCACATAGGAAATTGAGAGAAGAGATCACACAAAAATGTTCTTTACTCTCAAATACTCTAACATTTCCCTCTCTAGTTTGGTTACTTCTTTGTTGCAGGAAATTGTGAGCCCGACCTATCAAAGCAACAAGGAACTTCAAAAGCATGCCAATTGGAAGAAGTTCATGGTAACATTTTCCTACAACAACAAGTACAATCAAGGTAAATAAAATGTGATAACCGATACAATATCGAGGAGGTATGCTCCTAACACTTCATTGAATGCAAGGTTATTGTGTTTTGAATATATTAGAGGGTTGTATTATATTGATGTAGACTTGACAAGTGCATTTTTGACTTGTGGAAATGTTGAACGTAAAGATCATTGGCATGATGGGTGCTTAATTCGTAAATTCAAGTTTTTGTGTGTGCTTTAATGCCTAAGTACCCAATCAATTTGTTTTGAATATGCTAAGGGCATACATACTAATAACCCAAGGTTGCTTAACATTTATGCATCATGTGGGGAGCAAGATTTTGATGACTCCTATTAGCATGATGATTATTTGTTGGGGAAAATTGGATTGTTTGTTCCTAAATGTGCCATGCGAGAGTTGCTAATGAGAAAGGCATATATTGAGTATTTGATGGGACAATTTGGAGTCAAAGGGGGCATAGAGCTATTAAATGATCATTCTCATTGGCCTAAAATGGAAGTTGATATTGTTCATGTTTATATTTGTAGTAGACACATCACTTGCACAATGGCTAAATCTAAGTTTTTGCCCCAAGAATTCTATGCCTCATTGTCCATCCTGAGTAAACCTTGGCTATGAATTTTATATTTGGTTTGCTTGGAACAAATAAAGAAAATGAAGCTATTTTTATGGTCGTTGGTAGAGGTATTAAAATATCACATTTTATTACATGTTATGAAACCAACAATGCTACCAATATAGGAAATCTTTTCTTGTGGGAAGTAGTTCATTTGCATGAAAGTGACCTAACAAGTTGGGGAGGAGGTCTACCTTTTGTTAAATTTGCTAGCAACATAATTGATCATTCTTTAGCAAATTTTCTCCGCTTAGGGTTGCTAATGACTTAAGCCTATTAACTCTTTAGGATTTGATATATTTGTTTATTGATAAAAGAGTTAGTTTCAATGGTCGAGCTTCCATCTGGGGAGCATGGTGAACAATGTATTTTCAACCTAAAGGCTAAACCAAGGTCGAGCTCAAGTCATATTTGATCCGGGCGGTTGGATATGGTTCCTTTTGAGGAGAGGATGGGTTTCCAAACAAAGAAAATCCAAATTGCCAATTAGTGGTGTTGGTCCATTTCGAACTCTTGACAAGACCAAAGACAATGCCTACAAATTGATCTTACCTGGTGAATATGAAATTTCAGTTACAATTTTTGTGCCTGATTTTTTCCTTTTTCATTGTAGGTGTCGATTCGTGGTCGAATCTTTCTCAAGATGGAGGGGATGATGAGAATCGAGAAAGTCCAACTTCATTGTACGAACCCATGGTCCACAATGCAAGATCAAAATTCAAGGAATCTCACGATGATGCATTCAAGCAAGATTAGGTATCGAATCCTTTTCAAAAGGGAGGGGATGATGAGATCCGAGAAAGTCAAACCTCGATGCACGTACCGGTGGGACCCATGATGAGATCCGATGCCAAGAGGTTCAAGTTTCTTGGCTAAACCAAGTGATTAAGTCAAGAAAAGAAGCCAAGAATCAAGTTGGAACCAAAGACATGAAGTTGGTTGAGAATTTGGACTCATCCAATTTTGGTCGAACGAAACTTTGCAGGATTTTTGGACGCAGCCTCAGCTGGGATACGCTGATCAACGTTCTACCGAAAGGGACATTTCGGTCGACCATGTGATCGACCGAAACACACTGATTTCAAAAAAAAGGGTTTTTTATGCAATTTTCCATTTTCTTTTATTTTTCCCCAAATTGTAATATAAATAACATTTCTCTTCAAACCCTAACAAAACTTGGAATGTTCATGTGATTGGTCTTGTGAGACTCCTTTGAGGTAAGGTAACACCTCCTTTGCTCTTTTTAATTCTTGAAAGTTCTTCAACTATAACTTGAGTATATTATTCTTGTGTTTGTTATTGATTTTTCGCCATATTGGAATTTACTTATTTCTATCCATTGGGTTTAGGTTTATTAACCTTCGAATTTTGGCTAGATTAAGTTTGGTTCAAGGTGTTTTATCACTTATTTTACCATTTTAGCTTTCTTGGGTTTTGTATTAAATTGTTGTGGGAATTTTTGGTCCAAACACCAAAGGGGCTCACATCAATATCCTTACTTCACCTTACCTAATCAATATGACACCCACACCAATCCTCAAAGGAAAATCACCTTTCGAAAAATTGTTTCTTAAAGTCCCAAGTTACTCGCACCTACGAGTGATAGATTTTCTATGTTTTGCATTGACTCATCCTCTCAAGCCATCCAAATTTGATGCGCATTCAACTAAGTGCATTTTCTTAGGCTACCCCCCCCCCCCCCACGATCAAAAGGGTTACAGAGTTATGACCTAAACAGACATAAAATCTTTGTCTCACATGATGTTTTATTTTTGAAGATTGCCTTCCATTCCAATCCAATTCTAATTCAAGTTCATCAACTCACATCCCTATTTTTCAGCTGCGATCGCTTCGACACTCCCATCATACTTGGATGATGAATCTCCTCCTAACACTCGAGTTTCCATTCTTGAAATACCTACAATGACCAAACTTCTGTTGCAAACCATTACCTCATGCATCATTGAACTCAACCATTCCCTTGTCTGCGGATCAGCATTCTGCTTCACCATAGTCATATACCGCCACATCACTTCCTTCACCACCATCAATACCGTGCCGCTCTACCAGACATACCAGAACTCCTTCGTTTTTGCAGGACTTTCATGTCGAGGTAGCTCTCCCCTCCCTACTTGTACCATCATCTTCAACGAACGAGGTCATTCCCCAAGGTATCGTTCATTCTCTCTCTCTATTGTATTTCTTATGATAGACTTTTTCCTTATTCTAGAGCCTTTACCACTAAGCTCACAATCTAAAAAGAGCCTACTTCATTTTCATAGGTAGTTCAAAGTCCACAATGGAGAGAGGCAATGCAAAGGGAATTCAAGTACTCCAAGCTAATCACACATGGAGTTTGGTATAACTACCACCTCATAAACGACCCATTGGTTGCAAGTGGGTTTATGAAATTAAATTTATTCCATATGGCTCGATAAAGAGGTACAAAACTCAATTGGTCGCTAAAGGTTATGGTCAGACTACAGATTTAGACTATCGTGAAACCTATCCTCCTGTGGCCAACCTAACGATGGTGAGACTGCTTCTCAGTCTCACAACTATGAATAGCTGGCATTTGCATCAATTAGATGTGAACAATGCATTCCTTAGTGGTGACCTATATGAAGAAGTATACATGCAGGTACCTCATGGGTTCAGTCGAAAGGGGAAGACAAGAGTGTGCAAATTGCAGAAGTCAATTTACGATTTAAAACAGACTTTACGGAAATAGTTTATCAATTTTTCAAGTGCTCTCAAGTCAGCACGATTTCATCAATCTTGGTCGAACTATTCCTTGTTCATCCGAACTCGTCAGGGGTAATTTATAGCATTGTTAGTATACGTGGATGTAATTTAGCAGGAAATAGCTTGAAAGACATTTTGGACACCAATCAGTTTCTTTCTTGTCATTTCAAGTTAAAATATATGGGGTAGCTTAAATATTTTCTGGGAATAGAAGTGGCCAGATCAAAGTAAGGTATTTCGTTATGTCAAAGAAAGTATGCTTTGAAGATTCTTGAGGACACAAGTTTTCTTGGTGCCAAGCCCTCATGTTTCCCTATTGAATAAGGTTTGTCACTCACTCAAACAGATGGAAGTTTATTAGATAATCCTTCTCAATACTACAGGCTTGTAGGATGACTCATATATCTCACTATTACGAGACTGGATCTTGCCTATGTTGTCCACATATTAAGCCAGTTCATGGACAAACAAAGACAACCACACTTTGAGGTAGCACATAAGGTCTTGAGATACATTAAACAAGCACCAAGGCAAAGAATTCTTCTACCCTCCACAGGATCATTGGAGTTGAGAACATTCTATGATGCTGACAGGGCTCATTGTAGAGACACAAGGAGGTCCATGTCAGGTTATTGTGTGCTTTTCAAAAATGTACCAATAAACAAAGAAGCAAAGTACAGTGGCACGCTCAAGAACGAAGGCAGAATATCGTTCTATGGCCACAACATGTTGTGACGTGACTTGGTTATGTAATATTTTGAGTGATTTGAACATACATCACAGCAACCAGTTAAGCTATATTGTGACAACTTATATAGTTTCAAACCCAGTGTTTCATGAGCGTACAAAGCACATAAAATTGACTATCATGTGAGAAAGGTGCATAGAGGAGTGATAAAAAAAGCCCACATTCGAACGAAAGAGCAGCCAACTGACTTGTTTACCAAACCAATAAGTATGGCACAATTTAAAACATTGCTTAGCAAGTTGAGTGTAACCAATATACACTCAGGCACGGAGCCATGTTAGGCCCAGTGGGGGCCATGGCCCCCACTGGGATTTGAAAAAAAAATGAGCCCAGTTTCGGTTTGGGAAACGGCCCAAAAAAAATGAACTCCCTTCTGTTTCTTTATTATCTAAACCAGACGGAGGGAGAGGAAGACCAGACCACCATCAAATTTTTTGCTAAATGGAGCCTCCACGCTCCTGCTCGCCTGTACTGCCGTGACCTCCATGACTCCGTCCACTCACTGCGCGTCCTCGCTGCTTCGTCGACCGACGCCCTCCCCTGCCTGCGTCTGCGGACCGCTGCCTGAATCGCGCTGTGCCTCCTCCACTACTCCCAGTTGGTGACTGCTGCGCTGCTTCCTGTTGCGCCTGCGTGTGCTAGCACCTGGGAGCGCTGCTACTATTGTGCCTGTGTGCTGTCTGAAGTCTAAAAGCTGCTAGCTACTGCTCAACTCGCCTATCTCTCACGAATTAACCGAAATCAGTTTGGCTGTTTGGGTGCAATTTTTCCAAGTAAGTTTGAAGTTTAACTAATTGATAATTGATAATCATTAACGATAATGTGGTGATCAGATTCAGTAGCTGTGTTGTGTAAATTGTGTTGTGCCACTGCCACTGTGAATTGGTTAATTTGGTTGGGTGAGTTGTACAGGCTGCAGCTTGTTATTCGAATGAATCTTCTGATCTTAAGTGCATTTTACTTCTGTTTTTTAAATTTAAGATTTTGTTTCAGACTTTAAAGAAAATGGCTTAAAATTGGGAAATTTGCAATTGCGAACAATGTAGAATTGATTATTGATGATGTATTGTCATATTTGGTATTTCAGATTAATAGATTATGGAGAGATATTTAATAAAAAGACATCGTCAAGAAAATGTTGTAAATGTTGTTGAGGAGAGTTCAAATAGAGTTGAGAACAATGAGAATGACTCAAACACATTTGTAGAAAGTTCGAAATCGGTTGAGAGGAGCTCAACTTTGATTGAGGAATTCGATGTTGCACAACTTCCCTATGACCCCAGATTAAGAATTCTAATTTCGAATTATGCTCCTAAAATTAGAGATCAAGTTCGAAGAGCATATTTATTGAAAGGTCCTTGTCAACCATTGAATCATTCATTTCCGAAACGAAAGTATGGAGAAAAAACAGTTAGAAGATTTAACCCTTCTTGGTTTAGTGACTTTGGTGATTGGTTGGAGTATAGCATATCTAAAGATGCCGTCTTTTGTCTCTATTGTTATCTATTCAAATCTGTTAAAGGAAAACAATCAGGGGGTGATGCTTTTGTTGGTGAGGGATTTAATCCTTGGAAACATAGTGAGAGGCTTAAAGTTCATATTGGGAAGCATGATAGTGAACACAATGGAGCTCGCACGAACTGCGAAGCATTGATGAATCAAGATCTCCATATTGAAACGATTTTGTACAAGACATCAAAACAAAATAAAGATGATTATCGCATTCGACTGAATGCTTCAATTGATTGTATTTGACTTTGTTTGCGTCAAGGACTACCTTTTCGGGTTAATGATGAATCATAGAATTCTCTTAATCCAGACATCTTTCTTGTTTTTTTGAAATTTTTAGATGACCATGTGGATCATGTTAAAGCCGTGACATTAAGTAATGCTCCAAAAAATTGCAAATTAACATCACCTGACATTCAGAAGGACATAACTAGTGCTTGTGCTACTGAAACAATCAATATAATTTTGAAAGATATTGGTGATTCATTGTTTACAATTCTAGTTGATGAATCTCGTGATGTGTCATTAAAGAAGCAGATGTCCATTGTTTTACGTTATGTAGATAATAATGGGCATGTAAAAGAATGTTTCATAGGAATTGAACATGTCACAAGTACCACAGCACTCTCACTTAAGGATGCCATTGATAAGATGTTTTCTAGATACAATATGAGCATATCTAGATTGCGAGGACAGGGTTATGATGGAGCTAGCAATATGCAAGGAAAGCTCAATGGATTAAAAACACTCATTTTAAATGAAAACCCATGTGCATATTACATACACTGTTTTGCTCATCAGCTTCAGCTAGCACTTGTTGCTGTTGCGAAAAAGAGTATTGCAGTTGCTGAGTTTTTTCGGGTGCTACTGATTTGGTAAATGTTATTGGAGGATCTTGTAAGTGGTCTGATATGCTTAGAGAATTATAATCCAATCATGTTATTGAGGCATTAGAAAGGGGTGAGATTGTAAGTGGTAGGGGACCTAATCAGGAAAGCAGTCTTTAGCGCTCCAGTGATACACGTTGGGGTTCACATTATAGATCTTTGATCAGCTTGCTTGCCTTATTCTCTCCTGTGGCTGATGTACTTGAAATGATTTCTGAAGATGATTCTTCTTCTTCTAATCAGAAAGTTGAGGCATTCAATTTGTTGAAGTCCATGCATTCTTTTGATTTTGTGTTCAATTTACACATGATGAAAATTATTTTGGGAATTTCGAATTAGTTGTCACATGCATTACAAATGAGAGACCAGGATATTGTGAATACGATGGACCTAGTGAGAGCTTGCAAGCAGAACTCCAAATGTTGAGAGACAATCGATGGGATTCATTTTTAGAAGAAGTTTATAAATTTTGTCAGGATCATAACATTGGTGTTCTCGATATGGATGACATGTTTATGCGCATTGATCCCTGTGGTCGACCACAACGTAATCCACCAAAGGTAACAAATTTGCATCACTACCGTGTGGATTTATTTTATGCTGTGATTGATTTACAACTACAAAAGTTGAATGATCGTTTCTCGGAGGTTAGTACCGAGTTACTACTTTGCATGGCTTGTTTGTGTCCACAAGATTCATTTTCTGCTTTTGATAAGAAAAAACTGATCCGATTGGCTAAGTTTCATCCACAAGATTTTGGAAAATTGGATCTTATCATCTTGGGGGATCAACTTGACACTTATATTATTGATGTTGGCTCTATTGTTGCATTTCAAGAGTTGAAAGGTCTTGATGATTTAGCAGAGAAAATGATTCAGACAAAGAAAAATATTCATTTTCCTTTGGTTTATAAACTTTTGAATTTGGCTTTACTTCTGCCGGTTGCCACTGCTAGTGTGGAAAGAGTGTTTTCTGTAATGAAACTTTTGAAGGCTAGTTTGAGCAACCGAATGAGTGATGAATGAATGAACGATCGTCTTATTGTTTATGTTGAGAAAGAGATATTTTTGAAAATTGATAATGATGTTATTGTAAAACGTTTTCAGAGTATGAAAACACGAAAAGAACAATTGTAAGCAACTTTATTCGTATGTGTGTATATTATTGAACTTTATTATAATTTCGGTTTTCGGAATTTTTGGCCCTCACTCAAGCGGAATCATAACTCCATCCCTGATACACTCCAACTTGAGGGGGAGTATTAAGGAAGAGAATCCCACACGATCAACTGAGGGAAGAATCCCACATAATTAGTTACAAATTGATTTAGTCTTCTGTCAATCGTTAGCTAGCTGTATATATATGATTGTGCTTGATCTTGGGCTTAGATTATGGATCTAATGGCCTAATGGCTGTGTATTTTGTATATAGTCTGTAAACTAACACGGAGAATAGAAAAACGATATTCTTTATCACATTGATTCCCTTTACTTCCTCTTTGGCGCTCACCATTGCTTCTCGTCTCGAGTTGCACAATTTATTCATAGGTGTTTACTTGCAAATTATTCATTCTCCTGCATATTTTGTAAAAGCTATTTTGCCTTTTACATTTCACTTCTCTCTTCTTGCATAGTTGGAGTTGGAATATACGTTTCATTCTCCTGATGGTCATCTAGTTGCTTCTAGAAAATAATTCTACAGATACTAAGGTGGCGTTCTGTTTGTATTTTATTTTGTATTTTTATTTTCGAAAATATTTTGTGTTTTGTGTTTTCATTTTTGTTTTCAAATTTGCTGAAAACGCGTTTGGTTTGTCATTTCTGAAAATTGTTTTTGAAAATGAAAAGCTGGAAAACACGTTCTGTTTGAAATTTTGCAGAACATTATTTAAACTATTTTTAATTAATTTGCTTGCAGAATACTACTAACTCCAACTCAAATTTTCTTTCACAATACACTAAAAATATGGTTACATGCAACACACTAATGTGAGCATTAAGAGTCTATATTAACACAGCTTGGTCAGGTTCGGGACTTGAGAAAGCTCTACTTCTATTAAAATCCAGAAAATGCAAATTCTTTCAAAACCACCAGAATCCATTTATCATTACATTTTTTGAAATATAATAACAAGAATTCTCATTTAATTTTTTTTTTTTTTTTTTTTTGTAATGTTGATATTGAATTGAATAAAACTTTATTTAAACTAAGTTCCAAGTTAGGATAATTCTCAAAAAAAAAAAAAAAAAAAAAAAAAAAAAAAAAAAAATTCTTTATTTAGGCTTAGTTCCAAGATAGGATAATTCTAAAAATAATAATAAAAAAATAAAAACTTTATATTAAGTTTAGTTCTAAGTTAAGATAATTCTATATATATATAATAAAAAAAAATTCCCAAAACGCATTTTCCGCGTTTTGGACATTTTTTGTCGAAATACACACAAAACGCCCAAAACAATGTTTCGGGCGTTTTCCGTTTTGTGTACAAATTTTTTTTTTGTTTTTCAAAATGCGTTTTCGAAAATGGTAAAGAGAACGCGTTTTTAGCGTTTTCGAAAATAAAAACAGAAAACGACCTCAAAACAGCAAAGAGAACATGGGCTAAAAGTCTGTTTGATAATGGTGGAAAAAATGATTTAAGAGAATATATGGTTGAAAAATGTGTAAAGTGGTGGATCTCACAGAAATGTATGGTTGAAAATGAGTTTGGTTAAAAAATTTGAAATTTTTTGCGGAACCAAATAGGCCCTAAGACTTGTGGTTGGGGAAGGCTATGAATCAGCTTCATGAATTTAGCGTAAGTCTATCGTTTCCACACACACATTAAGGTGTGTTTGGTAAGAATAATTAGATAGCGCTGGATATTATTAAGGCGAAGCTAACATCTCTACACAATAACATGTACTATAAGATATACGTATGGTCCAGTACATCAGTCATCAGTGTAACGTAGTATTTTACGGTTTTTTGTTGGCAGGCACAATTCCTATGAAGGTGTAATACGTTTGAACTTAGACTTATGAACCTGTTTTTGTGAAGTATTCAAGCATATTGGGATGTCTTGTTTTACCATTTAACTACTCATACTCATCCATTTAGAATGATATTTCCTATTAATAAACAGAACTTTACCAACAAAAATTTAATACAAGAAGTATAAAATAGTAATATCAACAGTTTTACACCAAATGAATACCTCATCTATCTCGGGATCTTTGCGTGCTTAAGATCTCATCTTTACACGCGTGATGGATGAAGATTATAAGCTGGATCATCTACAAATTACTTGTAAAAGCTGTTCTCTCTCATGGCTCCATGGATTCAAGAACTTCATTTTTCTCATTTAGACATTCCAATAACCTTAGAAAATATTTCTTCGATCATGACCCCCGTATCCAGCCGCGAGAGCCTTTACCTCTCGAATCTTGATGACATGATTGGAGCACGTGTTTTCACTCCGACCGTATACTTTTACAGATCGAACGAGTCGCATTTCCATCATGAACCGATCATGAAAGTACTTGGAGATGCTCTAAGAAGCGTGTTAGTGCCATATTATCCTTTCTCAGGGAGGTTAAGGGAGACGAGGAACGGGAAGCTAGAAGTATTTTTCGGGCCCGATCAAGGTGTACTTGTAGTCGAGGCGCGTTCAGATTTGGCGTTAGCTGATTTGGGAGATTTAACAGTTTCAAATCCTGCATGGATTAAATTGATATACAGATTTCCTAATGAAGAACAGTACAAAGTTATTGACATGCCATTATTGATAGCACAAGTGACTAAATTCAGATGTGGTGGATTTAGCCTTGGTTTGAGGATTTGTCATTGCCTCTGTGACGGGCTTGGAGCAATGCAGTTCCTAAGTGCATGGGCTGCAACCGCGAAAACCGGGTCGTTGGTTGTAAACCCGACCCCTTGCTGGGATCGAGAAACTTTTCGACCCCGTGATCCGCCAAATGTTGAATTTCCACACACCGAGTTCAAGAGAATCGACGATGGTTCAAGCCTAACAAAGAGTCTATGGGAAGTCAAGCCCCTGCAGAAATGCTACAGGATAAGTCAAGAGTTTCAAATCCATGTGAAAAACTTGGCACAACCAGATGGAAACATTTCTTGCACATCCTTTGATGCAATGGCAGCTCATGTGTGGAGATCTTGGGTTAAGGCTTTAGACGTAAAGCCTCTCGACTACGAGCTTCGTCTAACGTTTTCCGTCAATGCACGTCCGAAGCTCAAAAATCCACCTTTGAAAGACGGGTTTTATGGCAATGCCTTATGTGTAGCGTGTGCAACAAGTACGGTCGAAATGCTTGTCAATCGACAACTTTCAGAGACAGCCCGGTTGGTGCACGAGGCTCGACTAAGCGTATCGGAGGAATATTTGAGGTCTACAATAGACTATGTCGAAGTAAGCAGGCCAAAGAGGTTGGAATTTGGTGGGAAATTGACAATAACACAATGGACAAGATTTTCAATTTATGAATGTGCTGATTTTGGATGGGGAAGGCCAGGATATGCTGGTCCAATTGACTTGACACCAACTCCACAAGTTTGTCTATTTTTGCCAGAAGGAGAAGAATCCGAGTCTAATGGGACAATGGTTTTATGCATATGCTTGCCAGAATCTGCTTGCAATACATTTAGGGAATTTTTGTATCTCATGGATTCAACAGATAATTCCATGAAATTGCTATAATGCTGATGTTCACTTTGTTCATTCATAAAATGGGGTTCACCAAAGCACTTATGTAGCAACTTAAGTTAAATATTATATATCTTTTCATCATTCCAAGATTTCAATAACATTTCTTGTCAAATAGTAAATTATATCCTACAAGGCCTAAAAATCAGGTGAGTCAATCCTAGTAATTCAATATCGAGATCCGTTCATTGCATTTTTAAATGGAACATTTGGGTCAAGGTCATTACTAGAATCAAACAAAAGTTTTTAAAAATATGTCCGAAAATCAATTTGACAACACTCGTACCTTGGAATACCTAGAAAACATTTCTCGGGGTGGGGGGAAATTTTTTTATCAAAAACTCTGAACAGCCGCAAACTTCGATCCAGGACATATGTGTACGTACAGTTAACACTTAACATCAAGAGAAAAGTCAATGATATTGCTAATAGCTAGTGCTGTCAATTGATCGGATTTTAATATTTTAATTCGAAATCAGATGAAATTAAAATGAGATGGATTAAAATTTCAAGTCGATAACTCGATAAGAATCTAAATCCAATAATCGGTTAACTAAATAGAACAAATATAAATCAATCCGATTCTATAACCATTCGATCCGAATTTTTTATAATAATATAATATATTTTATAAAGTATAATTATAATATAATATTATTATATTATAATATTCATTTTAAAACTTGTAATATATAAATATTGTTATAGTTTTTTTTTTTTTGAGATATTATGGTTTTATTTTTTATGAATAATATGAAATTATAATTAATTATATGATTAATTTTACTCATTAATATATAAAAATTAAAAAAATTATGTTAAAAATAAAATCAGATCGAATATCTGATAAGGTTGTAAATTGGATATGAATTTCTACCTATTTTTTATTTTCACTATTATATACAAGATTCACTTCTATTTTCACTATTCATAAGGACCAAATGCATCTTTAACTTTAAGGAAAAATACGTTTTTTCCCCTTCCCAACAAAAAGAGAAAATTACGTAACTACCTAGATGTAATGTATTGTAATTGAAAAATACCAGATTTTCGAACTATTTGTAATATTACTGAATTTCTTGTCATAACTTTAGAAAAATACCGGATTTAGAAGAGAAATAATGTAATATTTGATTGACATGATTAACCAGAAATCCTTTTATTTAGGAAAATTATTACTAATTATTTTGCTAATTAAATTTGGAAATTTCAAATATTCTGGAATTTAGCCACACTTTTCCTTTCTTGCCAGACTACCACCTTATATATTTATGTACTGATTAATCCCTATCATTTTTATATAATATTACATTGTTATTACTAATATTATATATCGTGTAATGTAATGTAATACATATTGTCATTACAGTTTATCAAATATTCGCAAAATGACGGTATTTTAATTACATTACAAAGATTGTAATAGTAGATAAAGTGAAATTAAACTCATTGAAAGACTTTGTGCATGTAATTTTGTCTCATGAATCCATAGAGTGTTGTAGTATCACTGGATGTAATATTACAACAAATGTAATACATAGTGCAAATGTTGGGGTTGCTCGTAATATTACATTCCATGCAATTAATTAATATTTGTAAAACATTACATTGGATGTAATTCTGAAGCAGGTATATGATTTTATCGAGTAAATTTCATGTAACGCCAATTTGAGGTATGTTAAATTGCATGTGATTTTAATTAAATTACATAGCTCGTAATATCACGTCCGATCTAGAAGATGACTTTCCATATTATTAAACCAATTTAATAATTGTAATTTTCATATTATTAGTTGATTTTAAATGTAATTACATCTCTAATTTAATCTCTTAAATAAATGGTAACTACATCCCTAAATAATATGTTCCATAATTAATGGGGTCAATCAAATAATACAATCTCTCTCTAATAGAATCCGGTATTTTTCTAAATAATTTATAAATAATATATTTATCTAAGAAGGATTGAAGGAACTAGTGTAGAGTCTAATTAATCCCAACAAAAACCAACAACCATTATGCTTTCTCTGCCATTTCTTCATCTAGAAACTTCTCTTTCTCTTCTATTCACTTCTTACAGTGTGTTCGGCAAACTTTTATTATAATCAACACAATTTCCAACATCACTTTTTAACCATATATCTTTTCTTTCTCCAATTTTTAACCACACATTTTGCCTAGAAAACACAAATAACTCTAATCATCACCTGTTATAGCATTTGCCGCAAAAATGAACGGTGACCATTTGGGCTAGAAACTTCCACTCTCTCTTCTCAGTTCTCTCCGCCTCTTCCGCCGATTTCTAAGGTTATGGTATATCCTTCCATTTTCTACCTCTGATCTGCTCGTTTTCTTCGGACTTTAGAGTGCTTCTGTTGCTGGGTTGGGATAAGCTCTTTACCTTATAATTTTTGGTGTGTTGACGTTGGAAATCTTCGTGAAATTAGTCTAGGAGACTGGCTTATATGTTCATCTTCGAATTGGTCCTTATAGTTGCGCGAATTGAACTATGGGTAAATAATCTTGTCTACTGCTTCTTTTAATATTTTTTTTGAAATCCCTATAAATGGAAGTACTTTTGAGTATTTTGTTGCACTCAATAAAACTGAGAGAAATGAATGATTCTGTAATACTAATGTGAGTGAATATTCTATATTGGAACAGAGGATTTCCTCTTCGGTTGCATTTCATACCTGGAATTATGCTTCGATCTGATAATGAACCATCTAAGGTTTCTCTTTTTCCTATTCAGAGATTCTCTATGCATTAAATATTTTAAGCTATTTATAGTTCTTTCTTGTAAGTAAACAAGAGCTTTTCATTTTAGGCTGAAATGCAGCGATTAACGGCCAAGATTGTGAACCTTAAACTGTATGTCCAGATCAAGAGATATACTTGGTGGGTACCTCTAGATAGTCAGATTGATAATGACGATAATTAATTATTATTATATATTTTTTTTAATTTCTTCTGAAGATTTATCTTCATTTTGTGGAGTAGATTGCAGATGACCATCATTCTCCTTTAGTGCACCTTTTGTTCTATCACTTTGCTGACGTAGATGAACACCTCATGATGGAGGATGTTAGTCTTGTATGAACTAGCAATGATGTGGTTATTGTTCTTCAGTACCAAAGTGATAAGATATCGCTGAGGTTATTATTCTTGCAACTTCTCTGCTGCCATTTTTTTACATGCTCATATGCATCTAATGACTGTATGATATCATTTTCTTGGTTTCATGATTTATTCTGCTATTGTTAATATTTATGATTAAGTTAAAGATTTTTTGGTATTTTTCTTGATTTTTGAATTGCAGAATGGTGCAGTTTTGTCGGAGTTACTATGAGTTATATTCTTGTTTGGTGATGGTAAGACTCTATTTTCAAATCTTAGTTCTAGATAACTTAAAGGTTTTGTTCCTTTAAATTGAATGAAAAACATTTCTCCATGTTTGAGTTTCAATTATATATTCATCCTATATGTTTAAAGGATTATAAAGATGATATTTGATTGGCTTTGAAAATATAAGAAATAGAATTGGTTTATAATGTTTCTGGGATTAACCATTAAACTTGGTTATTTCACATTTATTGAGGTTGAAATATTAAGTAAATAATTTTGCTATATTAAATAATTGTGTGAAAGCTCCAAGAATTTATTGGTTAGTGGTCAATTACTTACTAATATACATTATAGAGGTTTCTTAGTTCTTAAATAGCAATGCAATCTTGTAAAACTTCCTCTTGACAACTTTTGAGTTTCAATTTACAAAGCTTGTTTCTCAACCTACGGATTTCTTACCATTTATGATTTTATTCCTCTTTGTTAGTAAAAGATTTCTTAGTTATTATTCTTTTATTCGAGATTATATTTATAGGGTTGCTGTGTTTTTAGAGCTTAAAATGACCAAGCTGGTCATACATGTTCAAACTATGGTTTGAAATAATTTATTTGCTAAACTGAAGTTGCTTGTGTTCATGCAGTTAATTGCCTAAATGATTTTTGTTGTTGGATATTTACTTGTTTTGATATAAGAAAGTTATATCCCTTTGTTGTGTACAATCTCGTAAAAAGTCCTTTTTTTAGCACTCAATTATTATCATCTATGTTTTGTATAATTCGTTATGCATTTTTGCTATAGAAGCAATTATGGTTTTGCTTTGCATTGTAGTTTGATAGTTGTCACTACCAACGTGTCTTTGGGATTGATTTGATTCTTGCTTGATGTGTGACTATCATTTTTGCAAAGAATTGTGGTAATTGACTATGGTCTAGATTAGATTTTTTAATCTTCTTAGTCCCATCAGAAAAATTAGGATAAGTAGCATGAAATATTGTGATTAAAAAAGGACCAGGACTTGCCTGCAAAAATCCTTTTACTTTTACTTCTCATATATTTATGCATTGTTGGATTGTGTTGTTCCCTCTATTCCTGTAACACCCAGGCCAGGAAAGGTTATAAGATTTGATAGGTACTACTCATACCAACAAGGTGCACCTTCTTTTCCAGAAGTCCATCGTTAGAAACTCCACAGTTAAGCGTGCTTGGCTTGGAGAAATTCTGGGATAGGTGACCTCCTGGGAAGTATTCTCAGGGAGCGTGCGAGTGAGGACAAAACATGCTGAAAAGACTCGTGTTGGTACAGTGAGGACAGTACACTGTCATCTAACGGCCGGGCTAGCCCGTTAAGTGGGACCTGGATCGTTACAATTTGTGGTATTAGAGCTAAGAGTTTTAAAAGCAATTCTGCAGAATTTAAAAAAAAAAAATTGAAAAGGTTCGGGTATTGAGTCACGCCTCAAGTGCATCCTCCTCGATCATCTGGTAAGGTTAAATTTCTGTGTAAGTTATTAAATGCTTGGTAATGTTTCGAGTATTGTAAGTTCCTACTTGTTACTATGTAATGTTGTAAATGAGAAGTTTGGAGTGTTAGTATTTACGACAAGGATATATTGTTAAGTTAATGAAAAAGTGGTAAGGTAATGGTTTTTATAAAATTTGGGTAGTGTTCATAAGTCCCTACGTGAGAGATAAGAAGTGAATGTGAATAGTACATTGAGTCACGAAGACTATACCGACACGAGTGTATTCAATGTCCAAGCGAGAAGTCGATGATGCGTCGAACGTAGCAGGCACTGTATACATGTTCGAAAAACTTGCAACTGCCCTATTCGATTCTGGGGCTACTCAATTCTTTTGTGAGTCATGCATTTACTGAAAGATCGAGCTATCTATCTCCGCAACTGGAGACCCATTTTTGATTTTTAACGCCGTCTAGCGCTATGTCAAACTCAAGATATATGTTGAGAGATTTCCCGAGCATGGTGAATGAGAAGGAGAGAATTATAAATCTCATAACACCGGATATCCACGATCTTGATGCAATAGTAGGAGTAGAATGGTTATTACGGTAGAAATATTCAATCGACGGTCACAATGAGGCGTTGTTTAAACCTTCAAACGAAGCCCCATTTTGCTTTGTCAAAGTTGAGAAAAACCTTTTATTCCAATAGTATCGACAATGAAGGTTTGTCAGTTGATGAATAAGAGTTGTAAAGCCTACTTGACTGAATGTAGTTGAAGTGAATAAGACAAACCTCTCTCTCGAACTATTTACGATCGTTCGAGAATATCAAGATGTGTTCCCAGAAGACCTTATTGATTTACCACTCGAAATGGAGTTGAATTTGTCGTTGAGTTGGTATATGGAACAAACTCGATATCGGGAACAACCCCAATGTTTAAGGGACCATATCATATGGCTCTTGCGGAACTTAAGGAGCTCAAGGAGGAAATATAAGATCTCATGGATAAGGATTTTGTTCGATCCAGTTTCTTGACATGGGGTGCTCCTATGTTATTCGTGAAGAAGAAAGACGATTCTATGAGACTTTGCATAGACTACAAAGAATTGAACAAGGTGACAATAAAGAATAAATATCCATTGCCAGGAATTGAAATTTGTGTGATCAGCTTCAAAGTGCAGGGTATTTTTCCAAGATCGATCTGCAATCTGATAACCATCAGTTGAGGATCGAGGAAGAGGACATTCCAAAGACAATTTCCCATACTAGATATGGGCATTATGAGTTATTGGGGATGCTGTTCGAGTAACAAATTCTCCTGCGACATTTAGGAACTTAATGCATTGAATTTTTAAAGAATATCGAGATCAATTTGTTACTGTTTTCATTGATGACATAGTAATATATTCAAGGTCCGAGTAAGAGCATGAAAGTGTTTTGAGAATCGTGCTTCAGAAGCTTAGAGAAGAGAAATTATTTGCTAAGTTAAAGAAGTGTGAGTTTTGGCTAGGTAGAGTGTTATTCTAGGGACATATTGTTTCAAGCGAAGGTATTGAAGTGGATCCGAGTAAGATTGAGGTAATTTGGAACTGGCCGATGTATTCTAATGTTAAGGAAGTCCGCAGTTTCCTTGGGTTAGCGGGTTACTATCGAAGATTTGTGGAAGGGTTTTCCAAGATTGACTCACCGTTGACTAAGTTGACTAGAAATGATACAAAATTTCAGTGGAGTTCAGATTGTGAACAGAGTTTTGAGGAGTTAAAAAAAACACGGTTGACAACCGTGCCCATTTTAACTATTCCACAAGGAAATGAATGGTTGGTCATATACAGTGATGCTTCATTAAAAGGGCTCGGTTGTGTTCTTATGCAATATGACAAGGTGATAGCCTACGCTTCTAGGCAACTGAGGGAGTAAAGAATTGTAAAATTTAAGATTTATTGAGATTGAGAGATTGGTATATATAAGATTTTAGTGATTTATTGATGTAGAAATGTTCATGTGATATATATGATGGTTATTATACTGTGATCTTAAGGAGATTGATATGATTAAATATTGCGGTCATATGGTATGGTGATAAGTGGCATGTCATATGATTACCACAAGTTTGGTGAATAGATAGTTAATGAATGTTATGATTGCCCTATGGAAGAATAGTGTGATGATATGTTTGAACTAATTAATCTTATCTTGATCAATTGTTTGTTTATTGCTAAATATGACCTATGGTCGGGAAATTTCATTTGTTTATGATAAGATAGATGAACTTATTTAAAATTTTGGTGATGTAGTTGTGATTACTCATTGTTGGTTGTGCATTAGATGTGAGTAAAGTATATTATCCATATTGAGATCTTCATGGAATATACATAAATTTGGATTGTTTAAAAATCTAATGATCATTAGTGTAACTTTTACTTATCGTGGAATTATATCTTTGGGTTAAGTAAACTTGATGATGAATCCTATATGAACCGCAAGAGTCTTATTCATTGGTGATAGGTCAATGATCTATTTATAAAATACTTTGTTAGAGTATTGTTGAAATATGGCATACATTGAGGTTTTGGAAAAAAAAATAAAAAATAAAAAAAATTGAGAACTTCATATTGATCTTATGATATTTTGAAAGCATGGATTCTTAAATTTGTACCGTAGCTTTAGTTTTAAGATGAGTGTATGATGCTGAATACTTGATTACAATATATAAGTATGGGTTACGGGATTTAAGTTTGATCCTCCGATTTTAAAAGAAATGTCAGCATGTTTAGAAAGGATTTCGTTTGTAAATCTTTCTAGAAAGATTCTATCAAAGTTTTAGTATTTTTACTGTATATTTTGGTATGGACGTCAAGTTTCACTAATTCTGGATTATGAAGTCTTATTTTGGTCAATCTTCTTGATTTTAGTTTTAAGAATGTGATCAATCAATATATATATTAAGGTTTAGACGTTAGAATAGATCCTATGAAAGGCTGGAAATAGAAAGTTAGTGAATGGATTCATAAGTGGGATAATGTTGGTTGATGGTCTCCTACAACAATAGCTATCAAACTTCGATCCGTATTGAGTACTATACGATAGGAAGTGTAGATCGTCAGTTCACGAGGGTGAGCAAGGAGAAAGAAAGTTATTGGGTCCAGAAATAGTATAACAAACAGTAAAAGTTGTTGAAAGGATTCGTCAGCGGATAAAACTACACAGAGTAGACAGAAAAGCTATGCGGACAAAAGAAGAAAATCTTTGAAATTCGCCGCAGGCGATATGATCTTTTTGAAGGTAGCTCCAATGAAATGAATTATGAGGTTCGGGAAGAAAAGAAGGTTGACCCTTTTTGTTGGCCCCGTGAGAGGCTAGAAATGATGAGTCACCTAACTTATCTGATTGCATTGCTACCAAAACCATCTGGGATACAAAAGGTGTTTTACGTCTTATTGCTGATGAAGTATTATTCAGACTCATCTTATATTCTCATCTATGAGTAATTAGATCTTCGTGAAATTGATATATGAATAGTCGCATGCGAGAACCTTAGAAAAGGCTAATAAGGAACTTAGGAGAAAGAAGGTAACATTAGTTAAAGCCATTCGGAGGAATCATGCAGTAGAAGAGGCTACTTGGGAATGCGATGATGAAATGCGTGCCAAGTATCCACACCTTTTGGGTAAATTTTAATTTCGAGGAAGAAATTTCTTTAAGGAGGTAAGTAACTGTAATACCACTTTTCATTTTCGTGCCCTTTTTAAATTTCACGTAATATTTATGTTAATGTTATTTGAAATTTGAAATTTAATTAATTCTACGTCAATGTTTTGAATTATTTTGCAGTGGAAGAACTTGGACGCTGTCTCGTTCAATGTGCCTAGAGATGGCAAAAAAACCCGACCCGAACCTACTCCTAATGGGGCGAAAAAAATTCGCCTCGCGGGGCGGGTATAGGGCGACTTCCCCCGACCAGGGTGGGTCGCGGGGCGGGTACGGGTTTGGTTGTCCCGACTCGAACCCGCCCCGATTAAATAAATTAATAAAAATTAATAAGGAAAAAAATAAAAAAATACCGAAAAAATAAAAAAAAATTAAACGGGGCGGATAGGTTGACCCGCCCCGAACCCGAACCGACCCGAAATTCGCGGGTCGCGAGGCGGGTTTGAAATTAAAAAATTCTCGCGGGGTGGGGCACGGGTCGGGGGGACCCGACACGAACCCACCCCGTTGCCATCACTAAATGTGCCAATTAGAAAATTATAAATTTTTTACTTGCAATTTATGTGAATAATTGTTTTATCGCTTAAGCTTGCTATTTTCTATTTTATTTTGTTAAATTGAAAATTTGAGGAAAGTTTTGGTGGCAATTAGAGAGTAAATGGAACTTATGGACTTAACTATATACATAGAGAGAAATGAGGGGTCAATTTGCAAATTTCAAAAGATTATACTTAAATCTAACCTAACCAAATCTAATTACCTCACAACTCTCTCTCTCTCTCTCTCGTTCGATACCTCACGCTCGGCCTCTCATCTCTCTCTCCCGCTCCTCACACACAACCAGCCGCCAATTTATCTTCGTGGCTCCTCACCGGCGACCTCCCCTCTCCCCCCTCGCCGGTAGCCAGCTCCTCACCACCGATGGTAAGCCCTTCCTCCTCCCCTTTCCCGACACACACGCACACACATATGACACAACACACGTACACTGTCCATCGTGCGCACACAACTCACACATGAAAATTATTATGTGTACATATATGGAATTGTATATATATATTTGTGTATATGAATGATCCTATGTATAAATTTCAGATTTGGTTTTGGTTAAATTTCGAATTTTTAAACTGTTAAACTCAAATTGGGGCAATATATGTGTGTGGGTATTTGTATATATATGTGTGTATGTTTATGCAATTTCAGATTTATGGATTTCAGATTTCGATAATGAAAGATCTACATATATAAATTTCAGATTATATATATATATATATATATATATATATATATATATATATATATATATATATATATATATATGTATGTATGTATGTATGTATGTATGTAAATTACGATCCAAAGTTTTAGTTAAAGCTTTAGATTTTGATTTTTGCTTAGATTTTAAAATCATAGATTGTCAAATTGAGAATTTGGGTTGGAACCTTGATGAATTATTGAAATTTTAGTTGTAAATGTATAACGTTAAAGCTGTGAAAATTTGGAGTTTAGTTAACGACTTTTTGGTAAAGTTTGTGATAAATGGTTATTTTTAGATTTGTGAACTTGTTAGAATCACAATTAAGCAATTTTGTAAAGTTATGAACTTTGAGTTTGAGTTTGAATTTAAAAGATGAGAAGACCTTCTAATGTACATTGAGGTTCATTCCTTATCTTGAATATGGGTTTTAAGTGTTGGTCATATCCTAAGGTCACACTTAGGTTAATTTGAGACTTTGATCTCGATCGGACGTTCTGTTATTATCAAAAAGGATAAGGTGACTTTGTAATGTTCAGTGAAATTCTATTGTTCGTTTTGAATATGGTATGCTTGGGATTGGTTAGCATTAAAAAGAATTTCAAATGTGTTTCGAGTCAAAAGTCATATTTATTGATGAATGTGAAAGTTAGATTTAGGAATTTATGTACAAATTATTTACAAACCTCAGAGGGTAACAATGCTAATTTTAACGTTGACCTAAAATTGTAAATCTTTAGTTTTAGGTTAATTGGTAACCATGTTGGAGATTTTTCTTTAGAAGTAAAGAATTTTCCTAAGCCTTGTATTGGAATTGATTGTTTGTCTCGAGAGTGGTGATTAAATGTAATTGTTATTGATGTGATCCGGGATAGGAGTTCAGTGATCCGGGATAGGAGCTCAAAGGAGAAGTCAAGTCACGGACGACGTAACAACATTTGACATAGGGAAATGAACAATTTTCATGTTGGAAGCTAGTCGAGACGACGAGTGGATCAACCTCATTCAAACCATCGAAGAAAATTATGGAATTTCAAAGTTTACGGCCGTAACACCTATTCGTCACGGCCGTAACCATACCACTGAAGAAAATAGAGAATTTGAAGAAATTGACTTACGGCCGTAACCTGCGTCTCACGGCCGTAATGGTTAAGCAGAAAACGTCTTACGGCCGTAAAGACGTTAGTCACGGCCGTAAATGAGCAATTGCGTGATTTTAGGAATTTTAATTGTTTCCTTATTTTTAGCAATTTCTTTCCTTGTTTAATTAGAACTCTATTTTGAGTCCATTAGCGACTAGGGTTTTATTTTCCTTATTTTTAGCAATTTGTTTCCTAGTATAATTAAAACTCTTAAACTAGGTTTTGACCCTATTTATAGGGATGTAATTTTCATTATTTAGGGACGCAACTTTGATATTATAATTGAGAGGCTATTTTGATTTCATATTCTTATTCTTTATTGAATAAAATCCGAACTTGCGAGTTAATCTTGTTTCCGGGATAGGAGCTCAAAGGAGAAGTCAAGTCACGGACGACGCAACAACATTCGACATAGGAAAATGAACAATTTCCATGTTGGAAGCTAGTCGAGACGCCGAGTGGATCAACCTCATTCAAACCATCGAAGAAAATTATGGAATTTCAAAGTTTACGGCCGTAACACCTATTCGTCACGGCTGTAACCATACCACTGAAGAAAACAGAGAATTTGAAGAAATTGACTTACGGCCGTAACTTGCGTCTCACGGCCGTAATGGTTAAGCAGAAAACGTCTTACGACCGTACAGACGTTAGTCACGGCCGTAAATGAGTAATTGCGTGATTTTAGGAATTTTAATTGTTTCCTTATTTTTAGCAATTTCTTTCCTTGTTTAATTAGAACTCTATTTTGAGTCCATTAGCGACTAGGGTTTTATTTTCCTTATTTTTAGCAATTTGTTTCCTAGTATAATTAAAACTCTTAAATTAGGTTTTGACCATATTTATAGGGATGTAATTTTCATTATTTAGGGACGCAACTTTGATATTATAATTGAGAGGCTATTTTGCTTTCATATTCTTATTCTTTATTGAATAAAATCCGAACTTGCGAGTTAATCTTGTTTGTTCAAATCTTGGGTGAGATTTACTTTTATTGTGATCAAGAGGTCAGCATATCTATTGATTGTGTTGGTTGCTTGGTTCAATTAATTTGAATCAATCTCTAAATCGTGGTTCTTTGGCGTTCTTGGGTCAATTCCAATAATTTGTGGGTTGCGTAGCTACAATTGCTACGTGGTTTGCATCAGTTATACTGTGAAGTCACATTTTGAATTAGCAGTTGCACATTATTGATTAATGTGAATAATTAGTATTTTTGGGCACTTTGACATCGCGGGCATCTGAGTCTCTTTTACTTGCAAGTCAAGATAACGGTAAATACTAAAGATGTCAGATAAGTAAACTTCCCCCTATTTTTATCAAAGTTGAATGTAAATGTGAAATTAATGTGTAAACGACTGTCTTGCAACTTACTTGCTTTGATGAATTTCATTTACTTTATGAAAGTATATGTTATTAAGAAGAATGTTCAAGCATGCACGTTATCATGTCAGTGCATCACCAAGCATGCATTGGCATCGAAAATTGGGAAGTCAAATGTTTTTAAATGAAAGAAATGTGTCAAGGTGCAAGCTTGTTCAAAAGGTATCCCAAGTTTTTAAGAAAGAATGGGTGTACTTCTAGTTTATGAAAGATGTGAGTGGGAAATGGGGCGCGGGGGACCTGCGTACCCGAATTAAGTCGCTTTTTGACGGAATGTTCAACCGTTTTACGGTGGACTGTTAAACCGCTTTGCGGTGGAAAAGTGAATGTTAAACCGCTTTGTGGTGGAAATGTGAATGTTAATCTGGTTCCAAATAAGAATTACTCAATGTTATCTGATTGACTAGAAGATACACCAAGTGAGCTCACGATGGAAATGAAGTGAAATTTTTGAAATGAAGTGAAAGTTTTGAAATGTTAAGCGAAAGTTTGAAAAGTTTGAAAGTTCTGGAAAGTAAAGTAAATGGGGATACATATATTGAATATTTAAAGCATTTCATGTCATAAGCATGCATTACATGCATAAAGTTTACTTACTGAGCTTTAGCTCACCCCAATCCCTCCCCAATGTTTCAGGTGATGAAAGCTAGATGAGACGAGGAGAAAGCTAGATGAGACGAGGAGAGCACTCGGTGACAGACTAAGGCTATACCTACCTTCAATCTTTGAAAATAAAGTTAAATTAGAATTTATTTAAGTTTCTCATTTATTATTCCTTAATTCATTTATTAGTGTTAATTGTTTGGTTGAAATTAGCTTTGAATAAGTATGGGTGCAGTATTAGAGGTTAAATTACCTCCTATTTCATTTGTTAAAGTTTATTTACTTAGAATTATATTGTTGAGGAGTTTGAGACTTATTGAGATGGTTTTGAAGAAGTTGGGGATTGAATGAGTTGAGCTGTGTACTTTGAAATAGATTTAATGTCCCTCTACAGGTTGGTTATGTCCAAGTTATAGAGGAGACTCTGACGAAATTTTTGTAAAACTTTATAATAGAAAATGAAAAGGTTGAGGTTTTAAATGATTTCTTTTCCGCATTTAAGTAAAGAAAAGTTAACACGCCTAGGTTTAAGATTTTGAACTTGGGGTGTTACAATTTGTGGTATCAGAGCCGGTCGCCAGCCGAAAATTGGGAACTAAGTGCTACGCCATAGGGCGGGAGCCACCTCTAGAATCCCTACGTCTGGCAAAAAATCCTCAGATGGGTTAAGCGCGACGAGGACGTCGCGAGTCTAACGAGGGGTGATTGTAACACCCAGGCCAGAAAAGGTTATAAGATTTGATAAGTACTACTCATATCAACAAGGTGCACCTTCTTTTCCAGAAGTCCATCGTTAGAAACTCCACAGTTAAGCGTACTTGGTTTAGAGAAATTCTGGGATAGGTGACCTCCTGGGAAGTTTTCTCAGGGAGCGTGCGAGTGAGGACAAAGCATGCTGAAAAGACTCGTATTGGTACAGTGAGGACAGTACACCGTCATCTAATGGCCGGGCCAGCCCGTTAAGTGGGACCTGGGTCGTTACAATTCCATAAGATTGGGCTTGAAAAATATGCATATTATATTATTAGTTTAAACTATTAAGTTTTTTATAATATAAAAAAATGGTACCTTCGATATTCTTCTCTGTACAAAAGATTTCTTTGGAGTAATAAATCATGATCAATTTAATTATTTTACTTGTGGAAGCATCCTCTCATTGGACGACACTAATCATATTTCAAACTTTAATCATTTGGATGGCCCATTTGGTTTACTTACGCAACTAATTTATTATTATTTGTTTTCTCGACCATATGTAGATCTCATTTTTATGTGATGATGCTTTATGTTATCAATTTTGTTTTGCGTCCTCCAATTCAAGCAATCAATGAGATGAAACAGATTGAGTTCAATTAGATACATGAAAATAAATAAACTTAATTAAAGTGAAAAATGATTTGGAATTTTCGGAGAATTGAATGTATCATACCATTTTATGGGCATTGGAGATATGTCAATCCTTGCTTTGAGAAATCTTATTGAATTCTCAGTTGGGTACTCTTGAAGTATATTTTTTATGCTTATGAATTTATAAAAGTTGAACTCATCATATGGTGTGAAAAGTTTGTGTGAAATTATTCATTTGTTTTATTTAAGGTTCTGTATTCTAGAAGGCAACAAATAGGAAAAAGACGGCAGAAGGAATCAAATTTGAGCACACGTACATTTTGCAAGCAATGTTGGTTTAAAATAAATGCTTATTTAAGATTGGGTCTTTTGGACATAGAGGGTTAAATATAGTGATGGCATATGGTGAGCACTTATTTGGAAATTAGAAATTATGTTGTTTCTTATAACGAGAAATTTGTTCATGTTTAATAGGTTATAATACCAATATGTATTGAGATTTTTATTTGTTTGTTCTTATGTATGCATAGGAGAACATAGTTTTTTTTAGAAGGATTAACATAGTTCTCTGTATTTAATGTTGTATTGGTTATTAACTAGATTTTTTTTTTTCTATTAATTATATATTTTTTTCATTTGTTTTTTGGATAGTGAGGCAATATACTTAAGTTTCTATAATGTTCCTATTATGGCCGAATATGTTGGTAAGCGAGAAGGTAATGTTTTTTGTATTACTTTTTTATTTTTGGGTGTTGTGGAACCGTATGAGGTGCTAATCAATGATTTATCATTTGTAATGCAGTCTTTGAAAGTACAGTTCAAGTAGTCGTGGACAAAAGTTCTAATTTGTTTAACAACATTTATGATATGTTGAATGTTGACTCTAACATTATTGAGGGTTTAGTGATGAATGAATCAGGTTAACTAAAATACATGTTTATTAAACTCTTTTCATCTAGGTGCCGATAATTTGTTGTCTAATATTAGTGTGTAACATTTTTTTTATATTAGCCTCTGTTCGGTAAAGTAAGTTTATGGGTTTTTTTTTTTAAACCAATTTTTAAATTACACAATTCCCCAAGTCAATCGATAACCCTACACATTTTCTCTCTCCAATTTTTAACCATCTACCTAAAAAACAACAAAAAAAAAAAATTGTTTTTAAATTCTTGTTAGCCGCCGAACATAGGCTTAGAAGATACAAATTTGCTGAGCAGGTGAAGAAATTACCTGAGTCACCAAGGCTACAAAGAAAAGTCTAAGACGCAATTGTGTCTTAGGTGTAAGTCCTCTCTCCATTAAGTTTTAATTTTAAACTATCATCTATTCTTTCTATTACCTTCCAACAAGCACGTCAATTTCAATATCATGAATATTAGTGTGTTTCCATTAATCTAATTATCGAATATTAATAGTCAGTTCTATATATAAAATAACATTTTACCATTTATTTTAAAATTTCCATATGAATTTAAAGTCTGATCAAATTCTCCTATAAGTAAAATCGCATGATTCTTAACATTAATCTTTAATATTCGAATAACATTTTTTCCAGTTACAATGTCACGCGATTGATCACAAATATAAATCGTCACGTGCAACGCACGTGTTCATCCACTAGTATTTTTTTTTTCCTACTATCTAAAAAGAGGCAAGACCATAAATACTGTTCATAAGCCGCTTTATGTTTTTCAAGCCGTTTAACTCCAGCTATTTTTTCAGCCGCTATGATATTTTGTCAGCTTCCTTTTTTTATCAGCTTTGATATTTTGCCGATACACGTTCAATAAAAGATGAATTTAGGGTTCCGTTCATTCGCTCGCTCTTTGCCTTCTCTCTGCCCTCTACGCGATTTCCCCCCTTTCTTCGAGGTTGTCATTCTCCGACAAACCTGCGTCGTCTACCGCTCCACCACCACCGTCAATCCTTCGAGCACCCTTCTCTCTGACATCCAATTTACGCAAGCTGAACCCCTACCGCTTCATTCACTCGCTCTCTCTTTGCCTTCTCTCTGCCCTCTACGCGATTTCCCCCCCTTCTTCGAGGTTGTCATTCTCCGACAAACCTGCGTCGTCTACCGCTCCACCACCACCGTCAATCCTTCGAGCACCCTTCTCTCCGACATCCAATTTACGCAAGCTGAACCCCTACCGCCCGCCACTTGTCCATGGATTCTAGCAAATATCTAACGATGGCGAAGACAAAGACAAGAGAACGGCGACGAACAGAATGGAAGAGAAGGTTACTGTAAACATCGGTTCTTTTCTTTCTTTTAATTTTTGGTTGTTTAGTTCAACCATTTCATACTGTAATTGCTATTTTCCGCTAATGATTTGTTTGTCTTTCACATGGGCTTTTGAAGAATGATTGATGGCGACGACATAGTCGAGAGAACGGCGACGAACGGCAGAAATGGAAGAGAAGTTTACAGTAAACGTCGGTTCTTTTTCTCTTTCAATTTTTTTTGGTTTTAGTTGAACGATTTCATACTGCAATTGCTATTTTACGGGATTTGTTGTTTATCCTATTATTATGTTAATGTTATGTTCGTTTTTCACATGGGCTTTTGAGGAGTTATTGATTGAAACATGGTTTTTTGTCGAAACCCTTTATTTTCATCTTCAATGTGTTCTTTTCTGCCCAAAGTTTTATAATTTTCCTCTGTTTTCACGTGAGTTTATGGTGTTGGAGAATGTTTAGCCGTGCTTAGATGCAGGGTTTTCAGTGATTTCCGAAAGCATAGGCATGGCTAAACAAGTTTTATGTCAATGTTTAAAGATTTGCAGAGGGGTTATAAGAATCTCCATTTGGGTTGAGTCTTGGGACTTTGTTCTTACACATTCGTCTATGTTTTTTAAGGTTTATAGGAACACAGATTTGGTTTACAGAGGAGGCAACATAGGGCATATGAGTTTAGTTTCACAAGTGGTTCATGATGGTAGTCGGTTGAGTGAATATCATTTTTCTTGTATTCTAATTCTAATCCTTGAGTTTTGGGGTCTACTTTTACTTTTTATGGTTAATTTATTTTATGCTCAATTGATGTGTTTTGACTATGGTTTGCAATCTTTATAATTCTTTAGTGTGCATTTTATGAAATGATTAGAGAAATAATGTACATGATTGGAACAAAGAGCACGATTTATTAATTTCTTTGTTTCTTTCAGTTGGAAAAAGCTTATGATAAGATCATCTTGTCACAATTAATGAAAAGGAAGACATTTGGTTTATTTCTACTTACCATAAATCCTAAATTAATAATATGATGTAAAAGTTTAATCATGTCATTTGCTAATTTCTGTACTTTATAGATTTTTTTTTTTTTTTTTTTGTGAGCTATTATTAGTTTTAGTTGATTTATTTCATTTTCTTTCCCTTTCCCTACCGCAATTGGATTTATCGTGGGAAAACAACATAAAGTTTCAAATTTGAATTCAAGGTATTTTACATGATTCAACTAATGATACTATTCTTTTATTTACTTGATATCTCATAGTTAAGTTGGATCAACTTGTTTGTTTGTGAAATGAAGGGCGCCCAAATGTGCCAATAATTCTTTAATCTGGTCTTCATTTCCAACACCCCGAGACACCTGCTTGGATGTGCAAATTTGTCCATGAAGGAAAGCACATTTGACGGTGTTCATTTTTCTCTAACCATCTTTTCATTAATTGCTCCCTTGAAATGTGTACATTTGATTGGGACTGATCTTTTGTTTATTTTTTATTTTTTTTAAGGGAACGTCCAAGGTGGTTCTGTTTTAGAACATGGTAAGGGTAATCAAAATAACATAGTTTGTTCTTAGGCACTGATTGCAATTGAGTTTAGTTCCATAATGAGGTCTATTTTATAGATTTACTGCTTTAAGCTTCTCTTTTCATTGGTAAGTTTAGTTCATTTTCATAAGTTTCGTTAGATCGAAAAACCAGAGATATATATATATATATATATATATATATATATATATATATATATATATATATTGTTAATCATTCTTTTGTGTTTTTATTTTTGGCACTTGCTGCTTGTGTTCACCAACATGATTAGAGTCGAAAGTAGGTCATCACTTTTTTAATTTTTTGCTTCGATTGCATGTATTTGCAGACATATGCCCAAGTATGTCCCTGTTTTAGCAGAAATTGGAGACAATCATGAAGAACAAGAAATTAGGTACCATATCCTTATTTGTATATCTAATTCAATTTTCATATCCACTCTGAAGTTTTTGATTGGTTACTGCATCTTACACTGATTTATTTGATGGGTAGCTATTGTCCAAACACGTTTTGCAGTGGAGATTTAGAATTTTAGTGTTTCGAATTTGGTATATGCTTTTTCCTATTTAAAAAATCCAGGTTTCACTTTGGGCTAAAATTTATATGTTATGATATTTAAATAAATTCGTCCCACTAATCTCAAATCTTTGCTCTAATATTTCATTTGCCTCTCTTTTTTAGGAAATTAATTAAAATCTATCTCAACATTTTTTTGTGTGTTTAATTTTGGTTTCTTATATGGTTTTGGTTAAATTCCTCTTTGTGGCAACATGAACTATTAAAGAATAGCATACTAGAGAAAATTGTGGAAGCAAGAGATGAATATGAACTTTAATTTGGGCAGCAGATAGAGTCATTCATTGATAACTTGAGAACTAAACTGCATCTTCGTGAGGAAAAGATTCAAAGTGTTGGCTTCAATTGCTTATTTTTTTATGATTTATACACTTATGACATTTTTGGATGGATTATGCATACTAAAAATGCACTATATGAGTTATGACTTATAATTGTATTTTGGTGTTGTATTATATTATTTCCCTCTTGCTTGATTGGCTTCTGTTTGCTTTCATAGTTAAAAGTCGTGGTGTGAACTTGCATGGGAAAAAAAAATTTTCTTTTTAAATTTTGCTTAACAGGAAGAATTTGAATTTTTTGTATTGAGATTTATAAGATTGTAAAATGGGATGCGGTGCAACACTAGAATTTACTTGATTGACATGTTACTCAATTCTTGGGTTAAGTTTAATTTAAATGATGACATATTTTTAGTTTTACGTGTTAATGCTGCTTCTCCTTTTGCTAGCATTGTTAAATGCCTTATTTAATTGATCTTAGATGTTCTTACATCTATGTTGCATGTGTCATGCTGTAATGCTTTTTGGCATTTCTGTAGGATTTTTTTAACGATGAACTATATAGTGTTGAATATATTGACACAATCACTGAAGAAAAGCTTGAGGCTATTTTTGTCAATTCTTCTTCTACCACAACTTGGATATGCTGAGAGCAACTAGGTATTTTAAGTTGCACCAGGTGATTTTCTGTTCAAATTAAATATGTTGGTGTTTTAATAGTATCTAGATGTATAACATGTTTTTCTAATTTTTTTTTTTTGGTGGGGAGTACACCATGGGATAGAAAGGCATATGAAATTGTTGAACAAGTTGCTCTGTCTTTCAATGGAGAACTAGCTGTATATGCCTTCAAGACGCGGCTAAATGTGGCAATTTAAGTTCGTATTGAAAGACTTACAAATAAGTAAGCTACCATTAAAAAGATGTTTCTAGGAATTTTTATTATAAAATTCTCTCATTTTTTTCTTCCAATAATCGATCGAAAATTCTGAAAATTGAGATTCTTTCTCGCGTTGAGATTCATCCCTTTAATCTGTAAGTTCATTTCAAGATCCTTTTAATTTTATTGCATTATGTCATTATTTGATTCACTTTTTTTACGTCGTACTTATATTCTCTGTATTTTGATTCGTAGAGTTTTCTTTTTTCAATTGATTTGTATTATGATTTAATGTATACTCTTCAAATCTTTGTGACATTGTGGTTTAATTTATTTTTACGGGTTGAATTTGATTTCTTCTTCAAAAAACTCCCTCCCTAAGAACTGATTTTAAGAGTGACAAATCAAGAATATTGAGAGGGTTTAATTTGGATATGAGTTCACAAGTTTTTTGGGGGTGGTTGCTGTTCATTTCCTATGGGTCTTGAATTTAATGTATGTTCTTGTTTTAACTGAATGTTGGTTGAAACTTCTCTTTGTTTATATGTACGAGTTTTAATGAATCCATTTCAGATGACAATTTATCATTTACAACATAAATATGCATATATATGTGTATCCCAGTTTTCATTTTTAAAATGTAAATGGTTGACTTTGAACTGAAATTTTTTGGAATTAAGAATGAAAGATTGCTGCAATGACTGCGCATTCTGGTTTCTATGCTGATTTTGTTAAGTTCTGGAGGCCTTTTTGTTGAAATTACTTATCTTTAGACTAATATTGCAAAAGGAGAATGCATAATTCTTGTTTTATATATATATATTTTATTTTTTTAATATATATATATATATATATATTTGCTTTGTTTCCAGTTTGTTTGAATGGCAGTCCACCGGCTTATCATTTGAGATTAGCATAACTAATGTGAATGCTTGTTTGCATAGACAATGAAACTGTAACAACTTTTCAACAACATTCATTTCGAATTTCTCTATTTCATTTTATGCAATTGATGATTTACTTTGCCTAAGCAATGTTGATTGTCTTTTCTTATTATCTCTTCTGTTGCCATTGTTTTGGTAGCAAGAAATTTGATTGAAGAACGAAGAGAGATACAACGATATGAGTTGGGATGATTTTGAGAAATTTTATATAAAACTTGAAGAAATTGAATAATGAGAATATATATATATATATATCAAGCCAATGGTTTCATTATTACACTACTTGATCTTCTTGTGATACTTGCAGGTACAATCTTTTAGACTTTATTTTCCGCGTTCTGTCAACCAGAATGAAAAGAAAAAACTATAGATTTTAATTCGATTTCTCAAGCCCTGTAGAACTTTGGGATTTCACGTGACAATTATATTTATTGTTTTTTATATATGATAAAATCAAATGCCTGACATAGACTTTTGCCATCTCTGTTTTTATCAATAAAATGAGCAATGGAAAGACATTTAGGTAGTTAAATTTCAGTCTATATGATGTTCCATTTAAATAATATTTATATTTTATTTGCTTTTGTGGATAACTTTTATTTTTATTTTAATTTCTGATATGTTGTTGGGTTAATGTCATGTTTCAAGGTTATGGTTACGGTTGCATATTACTCCATGTTTCTGTATGATAATCAAGTTTATTATTGGATTTAGCTCTAACAGGTAGAATTCAATTATTGTTTTGTTATCCTTCTTCCTTATGAATCAATTATAGTTTGTGTTCTTTTTAAGCTTATTATATTATGTCAATGCTAAATATAAATAAATATGGCTTCGCATGAATTTATTTATTATATTCTGAACTCTCGTATCCACATTAATTGGTCATGGAGAAGCAGAGACTAAGTCATGATTATCATGATTTATTCCCTTTCTTGTGATATTATTTCATTACCTTCTATCCTACCATCAAGAGGCATATGTATCTTAAAGTTAAAAAATTCTCAAGTGAAAATAACTCATAACTTGCTATTAGCTGATGAGAATATTTAAATAATCTCTTATCTAATTTCTGACAGGAGATTTCCATGACTTTTCTTGGCACAATTATAGGTGTGTCACTGGAGCAATTTACAACTATACAAAGCAGCTTCAGTAAGCTTACCATGATTCTGATTCATTAGGATTAAAATGTAGGAATCAATAATTAGCTGGTTGGTGACACCATAAAAATTTGACACTCATTTCTTTTAATGGCAGAGAAATTACTAGAGGCACTCGTGTTCTTTCGCATTTTTTTCGTGATGTTGACCAGGTTAGCTCATCTTTCGTACACCAAATTGTTATTTGAAATTATGAATTTGATGGTGCTAAGCAACAGAGATTGTAGAAAAATCAATTTGGCCTCTGTTTGATTCCCATTGTCTAGGGAATTTTTTTTTTTTTAATAATGATTTATGTGTTTAATTTTTATTGTTAAAATGTGCGCTTAAAATTGAGTATACTGAAGAAAAAAGAGTTAGAATAATGTGGATCAAACATAGAATTAATAACAGTGACATTTGTATTCAAAAAATACTGAAGGAGCACAAATTTTGTTGAGAAATATTGACATTTGAAATTTTCTTTTGCTTATAATTTGAATTTTACATTGTGTATGTAGAATGAAAAAATTGTTAATAACGATGATATTTGGCATATAATTAGTTAAAAATTTGTATATTATGGTTCTAAAAACTACTTCCTTTTAACATCAATACTGTATGATATCGCTCCTTGATATTTATCAAGTGAAAATGTCATGTTCGTAATACATTAATATTGACCCCTGCTTGTACAGGTAATTTTTTTTCTTGACTACATTTATTTGTTGGTCGTATTCTATAGTCCATTGCTTTTTTGATTTTATTGAAACTTGGATTCATTTATTACTTTCCTTAAATTTTACAATAATTGCAAATCATTGTTGTCATATATTTTAAACCTCTTGATTCTCCATTAGGCAGCCCAGAATTGCACGGCTATGAGTCTGCATTGTTTTTAGTACTTGATATTATAAGTACTAAATAGGCATACATTTTATATTCTTCCTTTTGCCTCTTCATTAGGTACAACATACCAGAATTGGTTAAAAAATACAAAATCTATGCTCTATATTTGCTCGCGCTTCCTTGCACCAAGAAGGCACTTATTGAGAATGAAGCCTTGGTATGTGAAGACAAGATTGTGGATTTAATGAAGGTGATAGTTCAAAAACCTTTATTTTGATTTTTACCTGATTATTACTTCATATTTAGAACACTAAGAAATGGGGGAAATTAGCAAATTTTTATTTTAACAAAAAGAAAAACTAATTGGTTTGATGATATTTGAGGTGCAACACAATAGTTTTTATTTTTATTTTCTTGATAAAGTTGTGTAGTTCATATAGAGCCAAGTTTTATTTTCTAATTAATTATTTGGATGTATTGAAATACTGAATTAACAATGCTTGAAAAATGACCTTTGTACATTTGTGCTATGAATCAGACTTTAATTTCTTTCATTTCTGGAATCAATTATACTAGGTCTTCTTTGGCTTAATTGTATCACTATAATTATGACACCAAATTTCTCACCAGGCCATCATCATTAATTTTTTTAATTAACCTCTATTTTGACAACACCTTCACAAATTCTCTTGAATGTTGGTACTCTCCTAAAGACCTTTAATGGTTTCTAATCCATTGAAATTTGAAATAGATTACTTGTGATTTTTAGATTTTTTTTGTGAAACAAATGAACTTTTCCAATTCCCCACCCCCTTTCCACAAAAAAAAAAAAAAAAAAAAAAAAAAAAAAAAAAACAAAAGGAAAAGAAAAAAAAAAATCACCTAAGATCGAATCTTGAAAAATCAGATTTTCTGATGTTTGAAGTTTTAATGATGATATACATGTAAAGGTGATGGACTACCATCTTTACCCTTTATGGGATAAAATCAATCCGAAATTAGATCTTTATACTTATTTGTGGTATGTAATTCATATGAAGGAAGTTTATTTGACCAAAAAAATATTTTAAAAAAAACTATTTTAAGGAACATTTCAATGCACGAATAGTTCAAACTCTCCACTAACTATGTATTTTGTCTTTTCATTGTGAAACTACTGCAGATACAGACAAATCAATAAAAAAACACCAGCAGAAGTCGGGATTTGCTGGTAAGAAGAAAGACTGAAGCAGCTAAGAAAAATGTGGTTCCAATGAGGAAGAATAGAGGGGTAATCTTTGTCATGTTTAGTGTGCTTTAGCTTTTTATCTGGGTGGTAAGGCCTACGTGTATTTGGAATTTTGTATATAGATGACTTTGCATATGTGAGATTATGCTAGCAAACCAAATCATAACTCTCTGAATATAATTATGCTAAAGAAGAATTGAATCCTGTTAGTCAAATTACTTCTAGCAGAATGCATGTTTTCAGTAAATACTATACAAATAGGTGCAATGAAAAATAACTCTTTTATAATGGCATTTGTGAATTTTAACTCACACCCGATGGTCTTGAATAGGTTCTTTTATAATGGCATTTGCGAGGACTTCTTTATTTATGTATACTTTTGCCAGTTTCTTTTCAATTTTTTGGTATTTTGTATGCAGTTTGTTGCTACGATTATTAGTTGTTCTAGCATTACTACTAATTTCTTGTGCTACTAATTGTTTTCAATTGTTCATGAGACTTTCTGAAAACTTACTATGAATCTTTCAATTATTTGAGAGTGATGTGAGTATAGTTATTAATGTATTGTCTACAGTCATAAGAATTTCTTATATTTTTAAAGTGACATGTATTTTACTGCTCATTGTGGTATTTGAGTATAGTTACTGCATTTCTTTATTTATTAATGGTTCATATAGGTTGTCATTTCAATTCCTTACTGAATTATCAGAATCTTATCAATACTAACCCAAATCTCTCTGTCGTGCAGCGCACGCCTAGCACTAGTACATATAAAAGAGGAAGTTCCTATCTACTGTTCATAAGCCATGTGAACATCGGCTTGAGCCATCGAGCCGCACTATTCATTTTTTTCCCTACAATATTCTAATCACCATGTATTTTATATAAATAATAATAATAAAATAATAATTCTCAAGACAAAATATCTTGGAGGACCATGCCATGCACAGACTACTGAGCCTAGCCATACTTTATCTTTTTTGCTGTCAACAATCAGTTCTTCACTCTTTTCATACTCCTTTCTGTTCAAAGCTATCCAGTTCTTCGTCGAGTATCTCAGTTTTATATCTTTCGATAATCGGGTAAAGGCTCTCCAAATTCAGATTTTTTTCACATTGAGATTCATCGCTTTAATCTGTAAGTTTATTTCAAAATTCTTTTTCTTTTATTGCATTATGTCGTTATTTGATTTGTGTTGCTTCGACAGTGCTAAGATTTTCATGTATTTTGATTCCTAGAGTTTTTTTTTTCTTTTTTTAATCTGTATTATGATTTAGTGTTTATTCTTTAGATCTTGGAGACATTATGGTTTGATTATTCCTAAGCCTTTAATTTGATTTCGTCTTCGAAACATCTCCCCAAGTACTGATTTTAAGATCGACAAGTCAAGAATATTGGTAGGATTTAGATTAGATCCGGGTTCACAAGATTTTTGGGGGTAGTATTGCTATTCATTTCATATGGGGCTTGAATTTGCGGTATGTTCTTTTTTTCGCTGAACGCAGACTTAAGTTTCCTTCGTTTATATTAGTGTTCTAAAATGCGTAATGCGTTGCGATGCGTTGAGGTCGAGAATCAAGAATCAAAAGTTTAGACGTGTCAATGCGAAGAATAAGCGTCATAATGAGTTTTGTATTTTTAATATTATTTTAATTATTTTAAGACATTAAATATATTTTTATATAAAAAAAATAGATTTTTTACCCTTATAAAAAAAAAAAAAAAAAAAAGAACCGCATTAGGCGGCGCCTAGGCGGGATTAGGCGCGCATTGGCGGTCAAAAAAATCGTTGACCGCATTTTTTCGCGCATACCACTTATTCGACTCGTTTTGGTCACGTATCGCGCCTAGGCGGCGCATTTTCGCGCATTTTAGAACACTGGTTTATATACTTCTACAGAGCGAAAAATATTAACAGGTGTTAAGCACTTGGTTCTGTTTTGTGTCTTCAATGAAATCACAATTGGTTTTTTGCTGAATTCCAATTCAAGACTACAAAAATTAATTCAAAACATACTTTGTGAACAAAAAATAATCTTGCGTCTTTTTAAAAGTTTGAATTTTTCCTTTTTGAAATTAAGATCTTGGCTTTTATTGCACTAATCGTTTTCCTCCCATTTTTTAATAACCCTTTTAGTTTTATCCAGGATATGTTCTTGGCCTAATATTCTTTTTTCATTAAATTTAAGGTGCAATTTTAATCTTGAAATGTATAAGAATATTCAATAGTTGGGCTCCATCAAGAAATATTATTCCAGTAATAACTTTGATTTGTTTTATCTAATATATTTCTAAAATGATCTTAACCAAGAAAATTAAGGATTTGTTTGTTTACTGATGAACATCTACTGTTTCTTGATTTAAATAAAAATAATAATATTTTGTTAGTGTTCCCTTTTGGGAACTTAGTCAAATTGTTTGAAAAAAATGTGACCGAGAATTTCATGGATTATCTTCGTCTCAAGGTAGTCAAAATTTTGAAATAATGGTAATGCTTAAATATTTTTCTTTTTGTACTATTAAATTTAGACTGGGAAATTATATTTAAAGTATGTACTAATAATTATCTAGAGGTTGAATTTTCAAGTTATTGGCTATAAAGTTTTGTTGCACTATTTTTATACATATGATACAATATATATCACATATTTATAGTTTCCCTAATAAGGACTTATGTAAGTAATATAGTGTGCAGTGCAAGTATGAGTACAAAAATAACTTCAGAGTAGACCATCATGATAGTACTGAATTGGATTTCAACATACATACGCTAAAGAGAAAATCTCAACGTTTTGTTAGACTGGAAGGTATATACACCTAACGATAAGAGTAAGATACTGTTCTCGCTTTTTTTATTTTGACTTGCATGAATTCTTTCTTTTATGTATACTTTTGTTCAATAATTAAAGAATAAACTATTTTGCTTCGATATTATATTTTTATTCCTTCAACATTACAGAAGTATATATTATTTTTTTTTCGATAGTTTATTCTCACAAGGAAAATGTATTTTAATGCAATTTTTGTTCCTCTTTTGTACCATTACCTTTAAAGTAAGTTATTTTGAGAAAAGTCCGAGGTATAAAATTATAGATTTTTCTTCAAATTTCACGCTGTCTACTGATACAATTTCGTGTCATTGTTAATGTATTGTTTTTTCATCTTGTATAGATTTAGAGTTTTGTATGCCAACAGAAAATGACGTTCTATTTGTATTTTATTTTGTATTTTCATTTTCGAAAATGTTTTGTGTTTCCGTTTTCATTTTTGTTTTCAAATTTGCTGAAAACGCGTTTGGTTTGTCATTTCTGAAAACTGTTTTTGAAAATGAAAAGTTGAAAAACACGTTCTGTTTGAAATTTTGCAAAATACTACTTAAACTATTTTTAATTAATTTGTTTGCAAAATACTACTAATTCAAACTCAAATTTCCTTTCACAATACACTGAAAACATGGTTACATGTAACACACTAATGTAAGCATTAAGAGTCTATATTAACACAGCTTGGTCAGGTTCGGGATTTGAAAAAACTATACTTCTATTAAAATTCAGAAAATGCAAGTTCTTTCAAAACCACCAGTGTCCATTTATCAGTGAATTTTTTGAAATATAATAACAAGAATTCTCACTTAATTTTTTTTTGTAATGTTGATATTGAATTCAATAAAACTTTATTTAAACTTAGTTCCAAGTTAGTATAATTATATATATATATATATGCTTAGTTCCAAGTTAGGATAATTCTAAAAAAAGTAATTAAAAAATAAAAAAATAAAAACTTTATATTAAGCTTAGTTCTAAGTTAAGATAATTATTAAAAAAAAATCCCAAAACACGTTTTCCGCATTTTGGACATTTTTTGTCGAAATACACACAAAACGTCGAGGTTTTGGGCGTTTTGCGTTTTGTGTACAATTTTTTTTTTTTGTTTTCTAAAACGCATTTTCAAAAATGGTAAAGAGAACGCATTTTTAGCGTTTTCGAAAATAAAAACAAAAAACGACCTCAAAACAGCAAAGAGAACAGGGGCGTAGATTTTGCGACTATTGGTATGACAAATTCAGATTCTGGTACTCTTTTTCATTGTCAGGATGATGGGGGATGACGGAGGTAATAAATTATGTTATTTGTGCTTTTTGCTTGTTCCATGAAAGACATTTGTATAAGATCATTTGTTAAAGAAGAAACTAGTTAATTTCCATCACCTTATAATTTTTTCATCCTTTTTCAAATTTTTTATTATTTTTTTATATTTTTTTTGCTATGCAAATACTCAAAGCGATTCAAAATCTATTGATTCATTCGACTCTACTGAAGATTACTATGACGAAGCAGGTAATCATGCGTCAATTGTAAAACAAAGATATTTTTCATATATTATATCGTATGAGAAACATTTTTTTAATTCTCCGTTTAGATTGTTTAAATGCTTAGGTGGCGTTCTATTTGTATTTTATTTTGTATTTTCATTTTCGAAAATGTTTTGTATTTCCTGTTTTCATTTTTGTTTTCAAATTTACTGAAAACGCGTTTAGTTTGTCATTTCTGAAAATTGTTTTAGAAAATGAAAAGCTGGAAAACACGTTCTGTTTGAAATTTTGCAGAATACTAAAACTATTTTTAATTAATTTGCTTGCAGAATACTACTAATTCAAACTCAAATTTCATTTCACAATACACTGAAAACATGGTTACATGCAACACACTAATGTGAGCATTAAGACTCTATATTAACACAACTTGGTCAGGTTCGGGATTTGAAATAGTTCTACTTCTATTAAAATTCAGAAAATGCAAATTCTTTCAAAATCACCAGAGTCCATTTATCAGTGCATTTTTTGAAATATAATAACAAGAATTCTCACTTAATTTTTTTTTGTAATGTTGATATTGAATTCAATAAAACTTTATTTAAACTTAGTTCCAAATTAGGATAATTCTCAAAAAAAAAAAAAAAAAAAGAAATATATAAAAAAATAGAAAACGACCTTAAAACAGCAAAGAGAACTGGGGCTTATTTTTTAAAAAATATTTTTCTATTCAATTATACAGGAAATGATTTTATTTTTAATACTCATTTTAATCAAGTTCATAAGGATGATTTTGGACCAAGTAAGGTTTGTTGCCATATTTATTTCGTCCAAGTTTAATTTATAAGCATCTTCTTCTTTTTTTTTTTTTATTTGACTTCTCTTGATTGTTTTAGGTTCTAATGTGGTTTCAACAATAGATGACTATTTAGCTACTTATAACCGTGAGGATGGTGTTCAGTCACAGCAAATGCCATTGATGTTGGCAGGAAATGGAGGTTCGTTTTCAATACCAAACAACCCATATGTATTGCCTTACCCTATGTTATGTGAATATTGTGGAGCTTTAAAATTTAAGACTGAACCTAAAGGTTTTTGTTATTGTGACGGAGTTATTAAATTGAAAGCAAATGATACCCCTGGTGTATTTTTTCAGTTATTTACATCAAATTCTGTTGAATCTATTAACTTCAAAACTTACGTACGGACTTACAATAGCAATTTCTCATTCACTTCATTTGGTGTCCATTACGATAAAGATTTGTGTAAAAGTAACAAAGGTATTTACACTTTTAGAATTCAAGGTCAGATATATCATTTTATAAATGAAATCCTTGTACAAGATAATCGTCCTTATATTTGGTACTTGTTCTGTCTATTTTGTCCTATTAATCTAATTTTCTCTCATGATTTTTTAAAGAAACCTAGCTATCATCCAGAGGGATTTTCTATGAGCACAAGATGTGCCTATTGAACCAACAAACTCAACCACTCAGCTGTGACATGTGAACGAAAGATCCCCGAGGATATTATACCCATAAGGAAAACAAAGAATGAAGATATCATGAGGGCAAACTCGGTACTTGTGCAATACCAATCTTCAGTGCCAATATTTGTGTAGTTTATTTTGTTCCGTTACTTCAATGCCAATATGTCTTTTACTTTAAAATTTTAGAGTAATTTGTACTCTAATTATAATTTTGGATTTGTTTGGTCGTTTGGAAATGAGTATTAAAGTATTTTGATTATCTGCACTTAGAACTCTATTCCATATTATGTTATCATCTAATATTATGTTTTGAACAAGAAAAATGGGTTCATATTCTTTAAAAACTCCTACATATGTTCATTGTTGAATTTAAACTTTTACACTACATAGTTCGACCTGCACGAGACAAAAAGTTTCCTTTGGACTCCACGCTATTATATACACAATTTTATCAAGTCTCGTGCATCGCACGGGCTCCACAAGTAACTATAAAATATGGAGTACTTGCACAAATATCCTTATTTTCGGGACTATTTACGAATATACCTTTTAAAAAATTTTAGTACGTAAAAATAATTTGTAAAATTTGACTGCCACTTTTTTAATACTTTTGTCACTTTTTATCACTTCTTCTTTTAACTAAAAAGTTATACAATGTCACTTTTTATTACTTTTTCTTTGAATTATAAAGTGTTATTTTTTAGTAAAAAAGCGACGTTTTGTCTCTTTTTCTTTTAACTAATGTGTCACTTTTTATAACACTTTCTTTGAACTGAAAAGTGACATGACGTCCTTTTAAAAAAAATGACACTTTATCACTTTTTTTTACTTGAATGTTACTTTCAATTTTTACACTTTATCACTTTTTTTTACTTGAATGTTACTTTCAATTTTTACAATATCCATTCTCCCTTCGCAAACATTGAAAATATTATTCATACACAAACACATCATATAGAATCAGTGACTACTAAAAAATATTGCTGTAATTTATCAATTTCTGCTATCTATTTCAGCTTTTATCTTCTTGAGATTTTCCCATGAACTCTGTGCAGTGGAATCTTGACATCTCATGAATAATTTGCTTACCGTGTATTTTGTACAAAACAAAATCAACCATCAAGGACAAAATAGCAACAAAACTGATACATATATATTCACAATTTATTTCATAAATCAACTCATAATTTACAGTTACCACTGGCCTTTGGAATCAAATCTATGTGCTCTGAAAAATGAGGAATTTCTCACTCTCTCTATCTCCCCCCCCCCCCCCCCCCCCTCTCTCATGTAGTAGTAACATCAAGATTCTTGGTGGATGGACGATGCAACTGTTCGAGCACAGTATTTGATATATATAAGTTCTTGGAAACCTCAGATTCAGTAATGGAGAATCAAGTCTCCTAATTAGCCATGACTCAGATAAATATGGCCTCATTATACCTCTATTCTTATCATACCAGATCATACGGCGCCTAATAGACTGCCTGAGGGAGAAGAACCTCCCGGAGCAGAGGAGAAAAATCGCCCATTGATGGAGCATGCGAGAGTTGATCGGAAGGGTTTAAGGATTTTGTCTGGGGCCTTTTTTTGCTTAACACCGTAAAAAATACGGTGTTTATATTTTTAATTAATTTTTTAATCACCGTTACTTTATCTTCTAAAGCATCAAGGGCAATAGAACATCTTTAACCAAAAATTTTAAAATACAGTCAATTTATTTGATTGGATCCAATTTCCATGAAAATATAAAATTAAAGGAATTTATTTTCCTTCTTATGTGTTTGATACATAGATTTGTCATGAAAATTAATTTCTAGTACAATCACGTGATGCATGTTTTAGACCAACTTTTTTGAAATTTTTTCCCATGATAGGAGGTTGGAAAATTTAGAGGGATATTTTCCTTCGGACCTTACTACTCGTACAAACTGGTTTACAAAATGGATTCCTCCCCCCTCCAAGCGAGGGGGGAGTAATCCAATTTGTAAACCACATCATGTACAAGTAGAATTATTCTTTTCCTTTTCAATTACCAATCAAATACACCCTAAAATGCAATTTCTCTTGTTCCATCCCATTAATTCATCCCTGACCCAAAATTTCAAACTTCACACCAAATAAACAAACTGTGATTCGTTTGGTAACACTGTTTGATTTATAAACTTATTTATTTGTGATTTTGAGGTAAAAAGTAATTGTTAAAAATTAGATAGAAGAAATATATGTAGTTAAAAGGTGATTTAGAAAATTTTGTTGTTTATAAACAAAAATAATTCTTTTACAAAACGGATGCTTAATTTTGGTTATTATTTTATTGACACTATTTATCTTACAATTAAAATAAAAATCTTTTTTCCTGGTTCAATCGCTACCCTTCAACAACACCTACGTACTTTCTCTCTAGATTCTCTCGATCAATTGCCATATATACACAAACACACGAGTTCACAGACTCATTGACTTGTGAAGAAAAAACGGAGACTAAGAAGTGTAAACCCTCGTAACATCTCAAAAACAGAAACTCCTTCAATTTAATCCCTATTAATTCCACTCTCCGCAAGCTTGCCTCCTCAAAACCTCCAAATTCAATTTTAAAATCAAATTGAAGTTCAGAACTGAGAAGTTATGTTCCGATTCCGACATCAAGTCCGGTCCCAGTCTCGGGTCCTTCAATGTTAGAGCCTCCAGGAATTCGTTCAATTTTCGAAAATGGAGTTTTACAATAGCATCTTCAACAGTGCATTGCGCTGCACTGTTTAGAAACTTCAAAAATGGAGCTCTAGAGTTCTCCGGTTGGAGCCGATTTCAACCGCAAAACCCCTTTTTTTTTTGTAGTTTTAGAGTAGGGTTGGAGTTTGAAATTCCAGTGTTCAGGGAAAAATATGAAGACTGGTACATGCAGATTAATTTGTTAACATAATCCAATTGGCAGGAGTTCCATTCAAATTTAGATCCTAGAATAACGAGGTCGCAACTTTCTAGCTGATGGTATCGTTAGCACACTCGTAGAAAGAAGAGTTATAAAACAAATTTTCATGTGTTGAAGTTGCTTCGAATGTCATCGATCATTTTGGCATCGAAATATCCCACAATTGTTTTACATTATTATCGAATTTATTCACAATTGTTTTACATTATTATCGAATTTATTGGATATCAAAGATTCAAAAAACTAACAAAAGTTCAATCGACCGACCTTATTCATAATCCTAAATTTAGTGAATATTTATCATTTATGTATTACACACTCACTAATTAAAATTTATTAATATATTTCATAAAGTAGATTGGAATATATCAAATAAAGATGGGATCCATTTGTTGAACTTGGGTATACTCATTGTTGTAAATGGTATTTATCATTTTCATATCGAATTAATCATCATTTTCGTCTAGATCCGTTTGTGTGTGGACACATTTATGGTTATTGATTTTGAAAATGATGTTATGAATACTTTAAAGATGTTTGTCAAATGATACAGTATGTGGATTTTATTGGAATAGCCATGTGAAATCTTTGTTTTATATAAAGGGTAAATATATTAACATCACACTTTTTGTTATCCACACCACATTTTAATTGCAATGAAGATCCCTAATTTTCCTTATTTTTACATTTACCCATCCAAGTTTTTTTTTTTTATCATCAACTTTTTATTAATTTTCACATCTTGTCTTTAAAGAAGGTTTTCGTTCAAAATATTTGTTACGAGTGCGAAAAATATTTATTTATCTCTCATACGTTTAAATAATCAACATAAATAACTAATACAAAAATTAAACAAAATATTTACACATCTTTTCAGTGCAAATTAACAGAATGTTTGAAAAGAAATCGTGGTTAGAAACAAAATATGTTAATTAATTGAATATTATAAATAATAATACAATTAAAAAAAAGTTGAGGACGCAAAAGCAAAAGTAAACAAACAATGAATATCTTTCTTGCAATTAAGATGTGGTGTAAATATAAAAAAGTGTGGTGTGAATATAATTACCCTTATGTTAATGGCCATAAATGTATATTTTGTCTATTTTACCCTTAATGAAGTAGGTTATTTTCTTTGCAAGATACATCCCTAAATTTAATTTGGTTGATTTAATTCAATATTTCTTATTATATTCATATTTTTTAATCTTTTAACTTCTTCTAAAAATGTTCTATATTGTGATAATTTCTCAAATGATTTAGGATGTTCTTTTTTAGTTATATATCATAATGTTATTCCTTCTGAAACTTCTTTTTCTATATCTTCGTATTCTTCTATAATTTTATGAACTGTATTTATATTCTTTGTTGTTTCAATAGAATTAAATTCTATTATATTTAGGATAGCATAGTCAATATCTTCGTATATTTCTTTTAGTTTAGATTGTCCAATAGAATGTATATTTTTAGATTTTTCAACAATAGCTAATAAAAATGAAATTTCTTTATTATCTAAATATAGTTTATGATCACAGTTATTAGAAGTTGATGCTTGTGAAGTATCCATAGATTATCGAGTTGGTAAATTATTATACAAAATTTTCTGGTATAAGTCAATTATTTGATCTAGTAAAATACAATAATCTGCAATATATTATTTGTTTTTCTCTAAAAGTTTATTATATTCCCCAGAAGATATGTTTTCATTTTTCATTTAATATTTAATATCTTCCATTTTATCTTTCAATTTTTCTAAAAGGATATCTAGTTCTTCTATTGTATATCCTCGCATTATGTTTGGACTGTATTTGTCATTATTTTATTTTCTAATTCTATTTTAAGCTGTAATTTATCAGAATAATATATAAAATATTGGTCATGATTTTCTAAAAGTATATAATATTGTTCAGATGCTTCATCCATATCTATTAATTGAGATATAATGTTATTTATTTTTTTCATTATTCTTTCTAACAAATTATCTAATCATTTAATAATATATACTGGCATTGTAAAACACAGAAGTATAAAGTAATTATAAAGTTTCAAGTAACTTTTCAAATTCTATCAGTGTTTGGGAATTGATAATATCTATGTCAGTCATTATATCTATACTTGGTTCAAATGGTATATTATATTTTGAAATATTTTTCTTTTTCTTTTCTAATTTATCAATTATATCTTGAATATCTTGTATTATTATAGATATTACAGTACCTCTAACAAAGTTTTCTATCAATTTTTTTTAAAACTATTTAATATATCTTGTGATGCATAGAGTTGTTCTTGGTATCCTATTTTATCAATTTCATTCTCATATTCAATACATTTTTTACTTTTGATATTATTTTTAACTTTATATGGACCTCTCTTAGATCTGGATTTTTTCATGATATAATTGCTTTCATTCATGATATTAAGATTTTCAAAAACTGGTAAAGAAAGACTCATCTCTTCCATCACAGTCATAATCTATTATAGGATTATAATCATTATCGCTACTAAACACATATCCTAAATATAATTCATTATTTATTTAAGTATTATCACTATCACGCCAGAAGTAAATAATTGATTTTGTAATTTCTAATCCTAATAATCTTTTTAATGTTGGAAAGATAACTGACAAACATGGCATATAAATATGATATAACATTTTTATTTCATTATTTGGTCTAGTAAATTACTTATGCATGAATAAATGTTCAATTATGCTATGATATTCATCCTTATAAGGTCTGTTTTGATAATTAAATTTAACAATTCTGAATTTTGTCATGTTAAAATCTCTTCTTCCTCCTAATTCCATAAATATAGATATATTAAGAATACGAACCTCTTTTCATGTTCTCAGTACCTTTATATTTTCCTTCTATTGTTAGTGACCTTCGGGCTTATAGGTTTCTGCTCCACATCCTTCAATGACCTCTTGCCTTTATGGGTTATTACCTAAACCTGGATGCCTTCACTGTATAACATTTTAGATGGAAAATATTTTAGGACAGCGTGTATGGAGTTTTCTTAATAATATATCTTCTTTTTGGAAATAGGATTTAAAAGATAAGAATTTAGAAACTCATCATAATTTAATAAGTAGATTGGGATTTTATTGATAATATGAAGATTGACACAAGATTGGTATGAGAATTTTTTCAAAGATAGAAGATTTTTTGGCTTTCTCACAAATTGAGTGCTCAAGTAAGTTGTCTTTCAACTAGCCCGGAGGCATCAATTTATAATATTACATTGGACACAATTACATAATTGATCTAATAATTTTACATCTTTTTATTACATAAGGACACACTTGTCCTCTTTTATTTATTACAAGGACACACCCGTCCTCTATTATTTATTTATTCACACGACCCTTACATTATAGGGACACCAATCCCTCTATTATTTTCAGTCTTCACATGGTCCCTACATTGTACTTCCTTTTTTCATTAAAGCAGATTTATCAAGTAGCTTCCACCTGTCCATCAATTCTGTTGGCATGTGGGGGCAATTCCTGGCTATACATGCCTCTTACAAGGTAACAAGGCTTCCATAAATTTGATGAGTGTCAAACTTGTTGATGCATTCTTTCAAGATTGTTGACTTTTCTTTTCCTCCATTAGTGAGGAGAGTCCATCCATTATACTGGCATATGCATTTGAATTTTTTGTCATACAGGTTTTTGGCAATGTTGTAGAGAACCTTAATTCCCAACACACTTCGAGATCTAAATCATGATCTTGTAACATTTGGTACTGGCTTCGTATTTTTTCCAACTTCAATTTGAAAATTTCGAGCAACATACCCAATCGTGATAATATGCTCAGCAGGATAATATATCCTTCAATCAATTTCAGGACTGATCGAATAAAATTTTAAATATATGGGTCTTCCTTTGGCAAACTTTGAAATTTCTCATTTTAGTAAATCATCAAAATTTTCAATTTCTTTTAAATCTTTTCCTAGGTAGATAAGATCCAAAAATTCATAATCTGCTGCCATTTTTGTCATAACGGGATCTCCTCCCTGAGTAACGATCAATCGTGGGTATACATGATCTCCATATGAAATGTAATAACAATCACATTCTTGGAGTTCATATGTAACTTTGACAGTAGTTTTATATTCGTCTTCTTTTGGTAAAAAAGGGGAATCATCTTCTTCCTCAGCACTAAATTTTATTACCCTTGTATGTTCGGCTTTGATTGTCACTTTTCGAGGACTGACTTCATTTATGGTTACTTTCTTTGGACTTGGTTCATCTCTTTTAATCTTGGTCCACCACTGCTTTCATAAGATGTACATGTTTGTATTTTTTATATAAACTGTTTGGTATCACCCTGTTTGGTAATTAACAATTCAAACTAAAATTTAATCTCAATTATGTTATCGTTCAATTCTTTGGTATAATTGTAATGAAATTTTGAGATTTCCATCAATTGCTTGAAACTTCCCTGGAGAGTTTCTGCTAATTGCTCAATTCTAAGTTTTATATCTTCAGCTTCCTCTGTGAAGAAGTTCATTCGCTGTTTGGCGTCTATCAAGGATTTTTTGATATTATCCATCTGCAAATTCAATATTCCTGCTTAAAGAATCTGCAAGATAATTATTGACACCTTTAATATGAACTATATCAAAATTATAAAATGCCAGATATGTTTGCCATCTATGGAGCCTTCTATATTGAATCTCTGGTGGCAACTTATTTTTTACTAAGCCTATAACTTGAGAATTATCAGTTTCAACAATGAATTTTTTGGATAATAAAAATAATAAAAACTTTTTTATTCCTCTGATAATTGCTAATAATTTTTTCTCATCAGTAGTATAATTTATTTCTACTTGGTTAAACGTTCCATTGGAATATCTGCAAATTTCATTAAGATCTACTTTTAATATTGTTGCCCAATATTTATCCGAGGCATCAGTATTAACTATTAGATTATCTTTTTCATTTGATAATCTTAATTTTGGTAAATTTTTACATTTTTCCTTAAGTGATTTGACAATTTTTGTATGCTCATTACTCCATAATTTGGTATTTGTTTTTCTAAGTAAAATCTGAACTTTATATCTCTTTTTTGAAAGATTTTCATAAGTCCTTCTGCATAATTTAAACATCCTAAAATTTTTTGTATTTATTCTTTAGATTCTAATTTATCTAGAAAACTTTCTATCTTTTTAGATATATGGGTTTGTAATTTTATTCCTCTTTTATCTATTAATAATCCAAGAAAATCAATTTCTTATTTTTCTATTATAGCTTTATTTTTTTAAAGAATAATTCCTTCTTTTTTGCATTCATTTATAAATTTTATCAAATGACTTCTATGTTCTTCTATATTATTAGAACATATTAATATATCATCAACACAGACAATTAAGAATTCATTAAATTTTCTAAAAATATTATCCATTCTTCTTTGATATATTTGTGGCGCATTTTTTAAATCAAATGGCATAACCGTTCATTCATACTTACCTTGAGGTGTACTAAATGTTGTATATTGAATACTATCTTCTTCCATTTTTACTTGCCAGAATCCTGATTTACAATCAAATTTAGAGTAATATTGTTTTCCTTTTACAAGATATGTACCTCTTTATTTGGTAAAAAATATCCATCAAATTTAGTATATTTGTTTAATTCTTTATAATTTATCACCATTATAGTTTTTCCTCTTTTTTGTTCGGAATGTTTCATGACCATAAAAGATGGACTACTATGGGGTTCATTACTAGGTCTGATTAATTTTTGATTAAGTAATTCTTTTATTTGAGTTTTAAATTCTTGTGTATCTTGTATGATATACATTATTGGTCTAACTCTTATAATAATATTTTCTGTTAATTCTATTTTAGCTTTTGGATGATGTGGTTTCCAAAATAATAATGGATTCTCTCCACAAATTTTTTCTAATTGATCAATGATTTTTTCCATGCTTATTTGTATGTTTGTTTTTAAGACATTTTTTATACATTATTCTTTTATTTTTTATTTCATTTTGTGTAATTGGTTTTTTGTCCCATTTATCAGCACGCTGTGTTGGCTGAACTCTGTAAAGTCTAAATTCACTTGATATTTTTAATAAATATCCGCAAGGTGTTTGTAACATTATCATGTAATTATTTTATTTGTAATACTAAAATTGTTGGACAAAGTCATTTCCTAGTAATATATCACATTCTAATTTATTATAACTATATATTTTGTTTACTTCCTAGTATTATATTAGTTTTATCAGCACTATTAATTATTTGAGTACTTTCTCTTGTAACTCCTGTTATTTTTATTTTTCCATTAGTATTCCATGATTTTATTAAGAAATTTTTAAATATTGTTACATTCATGTGTCAATTAATGCACATGTTGTTATATTTGTCTCTACAATGGTAACTTGAATATAAACAGCTAATGAAAAATTTATTTGGTTATTCATTTATTCAGTTTTTCAACATAGTATAGTTTGACCATTATGGGTTATATATAATCCTTCACGTTTTATACTATAATCCTCTAGTCCATTTAGGAAACTCATTCCTAACATTATATGAGGATTTACCATACTGTTATCTATATGGCATAGTATTAGGAGATTTATTCCTCCTATCTTTATCGGGACTTTAACTTCAAGTTCAGTAATATGTAATTGTCCATAAAAAATTCATATATCTATACGGATCAGTTCTATGAGATATTAATCATTTATTCTTGTTTGAAGCTATATGACATTCCCTAGCTCCTATATCAATTAATATATTTGATCCTTTCACATGTTATTTTCCATTAAAATATTCACCTTCTATTTTCATATTTCCAGTATTTCTGTGAAGTTTTTTTCTATTGTATTACTAGTTTCTCCTAGTTGTTTAGGTATACTTGCTGATCTTCTAATCAATCTTCCATCTTCAAATATTATTTTGTTATTAGGGTATTCTTCTTCTCTCAATTCTATTATTTCTAGTTTATTTTTTGTTATAGTAAGTTCATATTCTTCTGGGATTAAATTTATTTGTTTATTTGGTTCCACTATTTTACTAATATCTTTACATTCTTTGTAAACCTCAATAAATGGTTTTTTAGAGTAAATATTTCCATAATTAGAATTAGTAAATGTGTATAACGCTCTATATTCTATTGTCATGATTTGGTCTCCTGGTTGCATTATATATCATCTCTGTGTAACTTAAAGTGTAGTCCTAAAACTTCGTTAAAGTTCCTATCTCTTAATGAGACACAATATTTTGGATAACATGTAAATATTAGTTTCTGATATGCTAGATTTCCTTCTATTGTTCCTAAATGACTATCTTTTAGATTTAATATTCTTCCATCATGTAAGCTTATAGTTAAATGTGAGTCTATACCTTCCCTAAATAAGAATTTAAACATTATTTGTATTCTTGCTAAATAAACATATTGAATCTTTTCACTTTGGTTTTTATTAATCTTTATTAATAATTCTGCAACTGTATTTTTTGTTAAGAGATTTAATTTATGAGTTCCTGGGTTGTTCTAACATCTATTGCTTTTTCAATCTTATGATATTCGTTTATTGCTACTCTTTCTCTCTTCCATATTCTATCCAATATTTCCCATTTTCCTACTTTTAAATCTAAAGATAATTTTTGTAATTTCTTGAACTTATTATTATCAAAAGTTACTTTTAATCCATAACCATATATTCCTTCATATTCTTGTATATCTATATTATTGTTTTCTGTTTCTTCTATTTCTCTATTCTGATTCTAATTCATTACTTTCTGAATCTGTTTCACTTATATAGACTTCTTGATTCTTGATCATAGTATTCTTCAATATCAAATATTTCACTTAGTTCACTTTCTATTTCTAGATATTCTTTTTGTAATATTTTAACTTTCTTTTTGTTACAATCAGGGATTATATGCCTCATTTCTCCACAATTCCAACATTTGCATTGACTTTTGTCTTTCTTATAAGTTTTATTTTTTTTGTTTTTTATTTGGATTATATCTTCTTTTGTAATATCTTCTCTTAGGTTTTATATATCTTTTCCTAAAGTTTCTAAATTTCTTAAACTTTCTATTTTTATATTTTCTTTTATTATTTTTTTTTCTTTCAGGGTTACATTTCCATTGGGTTGGTTTTTCTATATCTTCACAACATATTCTAGTCAATTTTCCTGATTTCTTTAATAATTGTCTTTGTTGACATATATATGCTAATCTTTCAAATATGAATTTTATCCTTGATCCTAATGTTCTAAGTGTTCCAAGGTTAAATTCTATTTTAAAATATATTCCCCATGAACCTGATAATTTATTGTAATACATATCTCTGTATACTTCTTGATTTTCATTACTATAAAATTGGATATAATAGTATTCTTTGAATTCACAAGTGTATTCTTTGATTTTACACATATCACATATTGTTAGATTTATTAATCTTATTCTTACATTATCTTTTTCTCTAATTAATTCTGCTTCAGCATTACTTATCCAATTTTCTCCTAAAAATTCATCCGCAATATAATCTACTAACTTTTCTATACCTTTTCTATCTGATTTTATTAGTTCTGTTTGTACATTTCTTCTTATTAATGCTTTTGTATCACTACTTATTCATTCCCACCAATTCCTAACATGTCCTTCAAAAGATAATGTTAAAAAGTCCATTATTCTCTCAGCATTTTTTCATGTGTCATCTTTATTGTATAAAAATAACAATATCATTGAATCTGCCCAAGTTAATAAGATTTTTTAGTATCTATTTTACAATTCAAATCTAGTTTTGTTCCTCCATGATTAATAGGTTTTTCGTAATTATTATTTGGTTCAAATCTATCTTTATATTTATTCCCTTTAAGAGGCTGTCTATCTCTGATTCTATCATAATATTGTCGATGTGATTTACTATATAAGGGTGCATAACTTTCATACGAACCTGGTAATTCTTGTTTGGAAGTTCCTACTGGAGTTGGGTTAGGTGCTCCTCCAGTATTCATTAAAACTTGATATTCATTAAAATTTTCTTGGCTTAATTGGTCAAAATTTTCTATAAACAAATCTAATTCTTCATTCATTTTTATCTTGTTCTTGTTCAGTTTTTTCTCCAGCTTTTAATTTCCCTAAAGTTTTTTCTATGGATTTTTGTAATTGTAATTCTTCTTCTAGTATTTTTGGTAATATGTTTTTTTCTAAATTCATCATCCATACTTCCTGTTTCTACTATAATTTTTCTTGCTCAAAGTGTTTTTTTCCTATTCTAAGTATTTCTTTTTTATGAGTTTTTTTTTTATCTATTTTCTTATCTTTATGTTTATTATTTCTTTGAATTGTGTAATCTCTAGTTTTAGTATATTTATATTATTTCTTACTTCTTTTAATTCATTTTTTACTTCTTGAACATCACTTATTAGTGACTTTATTAATATTTTTAGATCTTCAATATATTCACTTATCGACATTTTACGCTCTTGGTTTAATAGTCTGAGTTTTTTGTACCTTAAATAGTTTTTCATACATATCATCTATTTTTATTTCTAATTTTTTAATTCTTTCTTCTATCGATATGATTCTTTCATTATCATTCTTTCTTATTTTCTCATTTATCTTATCTATTATTTCTATAATTATTTCAATTTTATCTTGATTAATTAATTCTCCAGATTTTCTTTCAAATTCTTTTAAAATTTCTTCATCTATAATTCTAACTTCTCCTATCATATCTTTTAATTCTTTATATTGTATTGTTAGTTTATTTTGAATATTCTGTAATTTTTCTTTGATATTTATATCCTATATATTTAATTGTTGTAATTCTTCAATAGCTAATTTATCTTGTAAATTTATATTTTTTATATGTTTACCATAAAAAGGCACTTATCTAATTTAATTGCATATTGAGAAATCCATCGAATTCTCCCCATGAGCTTAATGGTTGAAAAATAGTTGTATTAGCTCCTTTTATTTGATAAGATCCAACGAATTCTCTTTGTATTTCAGTTTCCTGTTTTCATTTTCGAAAATGTTTTCTGTTTTCCATTTTCTGTGATTTTTTTCGAAATTGCTGAAAACGCGTTTGGTTTGTTATTTCTGAAAACTGTTTTCGAAAATGAAAAGTTGGAAAACGCGTTCTGTTTAAAATTTTGAAGAAAATTATTTTTGTATACTTGTAATTATATTATTTGTGAATATAAATGAAATAAAAATATCATATTTGAGTTGCACAACAAAAATAAATGAAATAACCCCTATCACACAATTTGGTTATACCAAAAAAGTTCAAAAAATCATGTTGCCCTTCTAAAGTAATCGTTCCACATTTGGGTAGTAATTTTCCCTTCTAAAGTAATCGTTACATTTAATACTTTATATAGATGCATCCTTTTAGTAAGCACTCATAACATTTAAAATTTAAGTTTCAATAAAATTTGCAAAAATCAATTTACGTTAATTAATGATTCATTTACAAAATAAGTATCTACAATACAAAAGTAAAAAAGAAATGTTTAATAATTAAGCATATGATACATCATCAGAAAGATGGTTGAATTTGGAGTTTGACGCAAAAAACAGAGTGCAATTCGGAGTTGTACATCAAAAGTTATACATGTTTGAAGACAATGATTTATAAAGCAAATACGAGAAGGACTAAATTGAAAGAAAAGTAAAATTTGTGAACTAATGTGCAACAAAATCTGAAGTTGAGGGACCTAAATTGCAAATAAATTAGGGTATTTTAGAAAGAAATTTCAAAATTTGAGGATTAAAATGACAAGTTTTGAAAATCAGGGACCAATAATGTAATTAAAAATGACAAATTTTGACAAATTTCAAATTTTTTTTATTATTTAAATTTCTTTTAAGTGGAAAACGCGCGTTTTCCACTTAATAGGTATAAATTTCGGAAAACGCGAAAAACGTGATTTTCACGTTTTCCATTTCCTTTACAAATTTTGAAAACATTTTCAAATTTTTTTTTTCCGCAAGAGGCGCAAGAGAACGCTTTTTCCGCGTTTTCGGAAACGAAAAACGAAAAACGGCTGGAAAACGCCAAAGAGAACGCAGCCTTATATTTTCTATTATTTTTTTTTCAAATTTTATTTTTGAAAATTCTATCATTAATTTCTTCCTTTGATATGTTCGGTTTCTAGAATAAGTTCTCTTTCATATTTTGCTTCTTTATAATTCCTTATTTGATATACACAGTATTCTTCTATTGATCCAAGCATTAATTTTCTATGATATATTCTATAATATTTTAGATAGTCTTCCAATGTTTTTGTTTCATCGTATTTTTCTTTTCTAGTTTTTTCTTTGTTTTCTAAAATCATTTGTATTTTCAGTAATTGCTTCAAAATTTTATTATAATATTCTTTCTTTTTCTCTAATAATTTTAATCTTAATTTTTCTTGTCGTTTTATATTTCTTTCTTCTATTATTTGATCCGTTAAATTTATTCTTTATTCTATTATTAAATCTAATTTTTCATTTGTTTCTATGTCTAGATATCTAACTAATTGAGGATCTGCTCTATGATAATCCATTTCTATAATCTTTATATAATTCTTCTAGTATATCTTTTTGGATTAAATCTAATATTTCGTTTATGATAAAATCTTATTTTATTATATCGAAATTTATTAGATCATAAATATATCTTCTTATATATTTATCTAAATCTTTTAGAGTTCTCAGGATTTCTATTTTATAATTATTGGGTAGTATTAATGTATGCATAATTATAAATCTTGATGTATATATTATATATTCATTTTTATTTTTTATCATATAATATTTATCTTTTAGATCTTCCATATGATTCTGATATCAATTGAGGGGGTGCTACTGTGAGTGAACAAAAATCAAATAAAATCATATAAATAAAATTAATTAAAAGTATATAAATGTAAAGTTTTAAGGATTAGGTTGTAACTTTTCTAAATTCTAATATGCTTAGTTGAAATATGATATTTAAGGTTATTTTTGATAGTTCCTAATATCTAAAGCTATTTCTATGAGTTGGTACAATTTTTGGCTATTTTCATAAAAGGCCAATTATGTTTGGCCATTTCCATTTCCATGCTATCCCACATGCAGTATGTACAAATAAAGAGCAATCTAAGCAAAACATTCTTTTCTTTTTCCATGCAAGAAGCTATACCAATAACTCCATGCACAGAAAGAATACCCCAAATCTTCTTATCCAAGAAACAGATGAAATATCTTCGCAAACACCCGGAAAAGAACCATCTCAAACAAAGGTATATCTAATTTCGAAGAAATCTAAAGCGCACTAATGTATGAAGGAACACGAATTTTGAAGACACGCACAATGTGTTTGTTTAAATGTCCCATAGAACTCATCTTTGTACACCATATTCTTTTAAACTCGTTTGTATCCCATATTTGGTGAGTATTAATTGTTAAGGGTCTTAATTCTTTGATTGAGATATCAAAAAGTAATTTTGCTAACATTTTTCTCTTTGAAAACAGAAAGTCTGCAAGCACTTGGAACGAAAACAGATTAGATGGATTCCAAGACGGGAGCTGCTGCAAATTATCAAATCAGTTATTTTCAACCGGCAAGTGAATTGATACAGGATGGAAATTCCGATGTTCTCATTTTAGATCTGACTGGTGTGTCCCTTATAAGCTTTTGATTTCTAAATTGCATTTAGTCATTCTTATTGCCACTTTCATCAATCCATAAGAAATTTTGTACTAAATCATCCTCTCAAAGATGAGTCAAACTAATCTGGTTCTATGTTTTCTACATACCAGACATGGCATTTTTTTTTTCATCGCTATATTTACCATTATATTAATAAAAAACGGTTCCGAAAAGTATATCTGAGTTAGTAGGGAACGGAAGAGAGTCTGGTGAAAAACTTATATTGAATGTTATACAAGAGTAACGAGCTCTAGATTGACTTTGAGTGAAACTTGTAACATGGGCTACTCGTACTTTGTTCTTTTTGTATACCCCTATTTGGTATAGATTAAAATAAGATTTTTAGTGATTTTGATAAAAGTTGATGATATATGTGGTTGAAAAGTTGTGAACATGAGTTGTATGGTTAAAATTAATTGTTGACTTTGACTCTAGATTAAAATTAGATTTTAATTAAAATCAAACAATGGCGTAGTCAACTTTGAAAATTGATATTGCTAATCTATTAGTTACTATGAACAACTGATCATGATTGTATGAGAAAGTATGGATGCAATATGATTCATTTTAAGCTAAAATGAAGTTATGGAAAGCCAAAAGTATATCGTGTTCTACAGGGTTTAGGAAAGACCAGTTGAAAGCTCAATTAACTGGTGAATCTGAATCGCGAATACTAAAGATCAGTGGAGCAAGGCAGCTTGAGGATAACAGGTGGATCGGTTTTCACAAGGATTTCCCGCTTTCGCAAAATTGTGACACCCAAAAAATCAGTGCAAGATTTGAAGATGGCGTTCTGTTTGTGACTATGCCAAAACTGATTAGTCCAGCAGAAAAAGAAGACAGCAAACTGCCTCCCTCAGAAACCCAAAAACCTCAGAAGCCCACAGAGGAGCCGGTAGACACTCCAGAGAAGAATCGAGAACGAGCCAGCCAAAAAACTTTGGCAAGTGATGATCAAGACAAGCAGAATGGTACCAAGAATATTCCTGAGAAATCAGATTTGAAGGACGAAACGAAAAGCCAAGAACAAGCAAGCGAAAAGACCTTGGGGAATGATGATCAAAAAAATCAGATTGATGCCAAGAATGTTCCCGATAAATCACTTGAGAAGGAAAAAACTGACTCCTCAAACGCAAAAGGCCAAGAAAAAGACCATGAAACGGCCTCTGAAAGTGATGATCCAAACAAGCAGAACATTGCCAAGCATGATCTCGAAAAATCACTTGAGAAGAAAGAAACAGAGTCCTCAAATGCCGATAATAAAAATGTCAAAGAAAAATCTGCAGTGGGAAAAAATGACAGCATTGACGATGATCAAAATGCAAATAGATGTTTAAGCGATAAAGGCAAAGAATTTTCGAGCAAAGGAAAAAGCCAAAATATGAATTCTTGGGCTAAATCTAGTGCAAACGCTTCTGCAGGTCCTGCTTGTGGTCCAGCAGCAATGTTGAAGATGGCAAGGCAAAAGATGAAATTGGTTGTGTCTGTTCTGTTGGCTTTTCTTATTGGCCTTTATGTTAGTAATCTTATTTGGTATTCCAAGAAAGCTGAGAATTGAGGGTTGTTCATTTTGTAAACAACTTGTGTGACAGTTCGAAGAGTAAATAATGTGTTTTCCATCTGATTGAAGGGAAAAATAATGCACTTAATAGTGCTTCTCATAGATTATAAAGCAAAGTATGTTGTGCAACTTTTTATATACACATGGAGGGTAACATAATGTTGCTCACGTTGGGCAACGGAGCAATTTCGACACATAGAAAGTCATTTTTTTTTTTTTTTCATTTGACATGGATGTTTTAGTTTTTTTGAAAAGTCAACCATATATTGTCCTTATTTGGCCCTATTTTTTTAAAACAAAGTTTATTCAAAAATCACTCTCAACCATACATCTTAGTCAAACCTACTATTTTTTACTTTTCAAACATTTTTTAACCACACATTTTCTCAAAAATATCATTCAAAATCACATTATTCACAAAGTTTTTTCATAAAATGAGACTAAAACAAGGGCACAGTAGAGAATAATTGAGGGCGCTGCACCGGTGAGTTGCCTTTTGACCACTACCAAAATATCATTCAAATAGAGTCAATTAAATTAAAATCAAATTACTTTGACAGAAAATACAAGAAAAGTTCTAATTTTACGAAGGTTGCAAAGCACGCCATAGAAGACGATCTTTCCCTCGACCTTGCCATTTTGAGCTCGTGCGTCGTAGCTCTCCTTGACAAGGAAAGTAGAACCCGCTAAGCACTAGTAAATTGTCTAATTGGACAATTTTTTTAAAAAATCAATAATTTCCGCTAGTTAAACATTCTCGTCCACAATTTTTGACTTTTCGAAAAAATAGATCAACGAAATGTTGTCACGTGATGGAAACTCAAACGAATATGAATTTGTCACAATACCCGTTAAAGTAATACGAAAAAAATGCACGTGTAGATATCTAATGTCATTGGACGAAATGACGAACAATCAGGACCTATACAAATAAGTTATATAAATGTGACTCTGATTAAATAGATTATAAGATTACAAGCAAACCATTTGCAAACATCACTGACTTAACCATCGAACTCCCATCAATTGTCAAACTTAAAGAACTACTACCAAACTTGTAGATAGAAATTGTAATGTCCAACACTATATTATTTGTTTCAAATTCTCATCTTATCTTATTTTATTAATATATTAAAGGAAGATTGTAGATAAATATTCCCGCCCAGATTGCAGCCCAAGAATCTCGCGATTCTCGTCCAAATTGGAAAAAAATAATACTAGTGATGAAAAGATGAAATCCCACCCAAATGACCTCATTTTTGTACAGTTAATGTACATTCAAATATATGGTGGGTTTACTTTCAATATATATATATATATATATATATACACTTACTAGTTAGGATTAACTAGACTCTACAATAGTTCTTTTAATCCTTCTTAAATAAATAAATTATTTAGAAACTATTTAGAAAAATATCGGATTCTATGTAAGAGAGTGTATTATTTGATTGATCTCATTAATTATAGAACATATTATTTAGAGATGTAGTTACCATTTATTTATGAGATTAAATTAAGAGTGTAATTATATTTAAAATCAACCTGAAAATTACAATTATTAAATTAGTTTAATAAAATAGGAAGTCAACTTCTAGATCGGACGTGATATTACGAGCTATGTAATTTAATTAAAACCACATGCAATTTAACATACCTCAAACTGGTGTTGCATTAAATTTAATCGATAAAATCATATATCAGCTTCTGAATTACATCCAATGTAATGTTTTACAAATATTAAGTAATTGTATGGAATGTAACATTACGAGCAATCCCAGCGCTTGCACTGTGTATTACATCCGTTGTAATATTACATCCAGTGATATTGCATAACACTTTATGGATTCATGAAGCAAAATTACATGCACAATAACTTTTCAACGAGTTTAATTTTATTTTATCTACTATTACAAGTTCTGTAATGTAATTAAAATACCGTCATTTTGTGATGTTAGATACACTGTAATGACAACATGTATTATAGCACATTACACGGCATGTAATATTAATAGTAACAATATAATATTACATAAAAATGATAGGGATTAATTAGTACACAAATATAGAAGATGGTAGTCTGCCAAGAAAGAAAACGTGTGGCTAAATTTCAGGATATTTGAAATTTCCTAAATTAATTAGATAAATAATTGATGACAATTTTCCTAAATAAAGAGATTTCCGGTTAATCTTGTCAATCAAATATTATATTCTCTCTCTTCAAAATTCGGTATTTTTCTAAAGTTATGACAAGAAATTCAGTAATATTATGAATATTTTTGAAGATCGGGTATTTTTCAATTACAACAGTAAGCTTTCTTTTGAAAAATTAATAGTATATAGAGACTCTTCCATGCATGGACGAATCCAGGACAAAAGTTCAGCTAGAGCGACCATCGTTGACTGTGGACCGTTGAACGTTGACCAACAATTGTTAACGGCAGCATATTATTATTTAATTAAATAATATTAAAATTCGAATATTCAATAAACCGTAATTAACAAATCCAATATTTACCAAATCACAATAATGCAATTCAAATTCACGTAAGGAGAATATGGGGATCACAAATGATCATTGCAAAAGTCAAAAACACACTTAAAACTTAAAAAAGTAACACATTTTTGCAAAATTTTGGAATCACACTTAAAAAATAAAATCGAGGGTTTGTGTGTCACCTAAGCAGCTCTGAGAATTAGATTCGATTCAATAAAATTGTTATCAAGTGATCCATTAGTATTGGCAAGTAAGACAAGTGAAATAAATAAAGTGGAAATTACAGGGAACCTTGTAATTTAAATTTGGAATTCAAAAATAAGACAAAACTGATATTTATTCAAAAATCAGGTAATAAAGATATTATAATATTTTATTCAATATAAAATACAACTATTTTTCAAGTAACTACCTTTATTATCACGCTTTAAATATAGAAACATAATTCTCCAAATAAATAAACAAAAATCACATCCCTAAACATACGGTAACTATACACACGTCTTCTTGTTCATATCACTTATGTATACCAATAACTGCCCATCACCGTGCTCATTTGTGTACCGTCTGAGACTTGTGAAAGGCGAGGAGACTCTTTTGATTACCCAACCGCCATTAAGCCGTGAAGAGGAAGAGCGATAATGTCTAGGAAGAAGAGCTCTGAAAGGAAAAGGAACAGAGAAGAGAAAAGTAATACGAGTGGAATTGGAATTCTTGCAATTACAAGTACTCGGAGAACACAAACACGAGAGGTACGTTATCCAATTTTTTTGTGACCTAAGAATGCATAAAAGTGTAATGTTCAAATGATATAGGATGAAGTATTTCAGTGATTTAATTGTTGTGACGTAAATAATGTAGGGAAAAGTTTTCAAAAATTGGGGTTTCTCTGTATGCGACAGGGACGGTAATTGGGTGTGTGATTTTAGAAAGATCTGACAACATGTGACCTGGATTCATCACATTTGTGACCTAGATGCAATTGTTGATGTGAAATGTATCTTATTTCGTACATGTGACCTAATATGCCCAATATATGCAGATGGATTTGAAAGTTGATAATGTGACCTAGATGTATTTTTACTTTAAGTTGTTGTTAATTTTTGTGATGCATTTGGGAGACAGTGTAAGAAAAGTTTGAGAAATGTGAAATTTAGTTGGTTTTTAGATAACTAGGCCAGGTACATCTGTGACCTAGATTACATTGGACATTGCTGTGAACTTATGACATGATGGTTTTCACTTTACATTTTCCTCCAGAAGTGCACATTTATATGTTCTAAATATGAATGTGATCTCATAAGCCCATATTGTAACCTGATAGCTAAAACCTCCAATGTAATCAATTTTATATGGGAACAAGTACTATGTAATGCAACCTAACACTTTGAGGAAAAACATGTTAAATGTAAATAAAATTGGGGGAAAAAGTGCATGTGTTCATCGACATTGAACTCTTGTGACCTAGATTAACAGTGCTAAATGATGTAAACATATAAATGACGAGTATGTGAGGTCACATCCAGGGTCATAACTCTTTTGTGACTTCCTTAGTTTCATTAGTTTCCAATGAGGTCACACTCAGTGTCATAACATTTCTGCATTTCATTGAGCTTGACCATTGCTGCATATTAAACGAATGTTGTCACTTCACATTTTAGACGTCACATTCACATATATATCCACACAAGTCACACATGTGTTAAAGAGTTCACTTTGAACCTCAGACATCCTAAGTTTTCTTATCATATCATATATGCTAATGAGGTCACACTCACAATGAAATTCTAAATGCATTTCACAGAAGTTGCCCATGTCTGCAGCTCAAATGAAAGTTGTCACATTCATATATATATATATATGCTAACAGGTTACATGTACTGGTAAAGAGGTCACTTGACTCACTTCAACCTCAAACCTCCTAATCAGTGGAAAATGATGTGAACATATTTTCAGATTCATGTGATTATTTGCACTTCACAATTCCCACCAGGGGATCACCTTGAATTTTTTTTGTACCAGGTTACAGTAGTTGATAATGAGGTCACATTCAGGGACTTAACATTCTTGCATTCTTAGAGCTTGACCATATATGCATATTAAATGAATGTTGTTACTTCACATTTTAGACATGGAGATCACATGCATATATATATATATATCCTGACAGGTCACATTTTGTGGTAAAGAGATCACTTTGAACCTCAGACATCCTAAGTTTGTTATCAGAACACAGGATATAATCAGGTCACTGCTCACATGTTTACTGTGACCTTAATTTTTCCTTTCCTTGATCTTTCAGGTGTACTGGAATTACTTGATCCCAGAAGCTGAATGGTTCCCAAGAAAAATTACGTCCAATGTCACAAAGAACGCGCTTACCATATTCAAATCGAAACTCACTGATGAGCAGAAGCATATTCTATCAAACACATGTTTCTCATACTATGTGGACTGCCAGGAGATAATTTTGTAGCCCCAATTGTTACATTATTTTCTTCTACGGTTGGTGAAACAACCTAATCCACACGAGCTGTGGTTTCTAATTCGCGGGAGATATGTCCCGTTTGCTTTACCTGAATTCATTTTAGTGACTGGACTGAAATATGTTGGAGTTGATAACCGGAGGGACCTGGACATTTTACCATCAAATCTAAAGCATACGTACTTTGACCATTTGACGTCAATAACAAATGAAGACATTAGATATATGTTTCTGGAGGTCAACGGGGCACCCGATCATGACGTTGTGCGACTTGGATTGTTATATTTGTTGACGTCATATTTATTCTTCACTTCTTACAGAAAAACGGTTGAGGATTTCTTCTTCGCACTAGTTGAAGACTTCGATGCGATGGAGACGTTCCCATGGGGGAAAGAACTTTTTGATATGACAATTACGTCACTGAAGGATGCCTTGGTGAAGCGAAATACTCACTACCGTTTTGGTGGTTTTCTACTAGCATTTCAAGTGTGGATTTATGAGACAATACCAACCTTGAATGGTAGGATAACAACTAGGGTTCGGGCTATGTATCCTAGAATTCTAAATTGGCGAACTGAGAATATACATGTTTATTCCACACTGGATGAGAAGATTTTATCTGGTTCCAATGTAAGTCAAATAACTTCCATATCAAATGATTTTCACATGAGGCATTTTCTAATTGGTCACAGTAATGTTATAAATTGTAGTCTCAGTTCTGAATCTCAAAAATATCTTCTCACTTCATGCATTTTTGTAGGTTGAAGTTTGTGACCTTGATCCTAGCCATATGGAGCAATCACAAAGGTATATGACTGAGGTTACATACGTGAAACCACGGAAACCAGGAGAGTCTGAAGCTGAATCTTCTCATAAAAAATGTCTCAGAATCCAGCACGAGACCTCTTCTGATTAGTGACAGTGGATTGGGCCATGCAAGTGATATTAGCGATGACGATGATGATTTTGTGGACCCTCACCCATCAAGGCACAAACATAGTAATCAGTTTGATGACATGACATACCAGGAGAGGATAGCATTAGATGAAGCAGACTTCCTGCATTCTACGGAACCTGACTACATTCCGACAATGGATAAGGATAAGACAAAGCAAGAAGAGGCTCCTGCAGCCAACACTGTATATTTTTATTAATTCACTTTCCAAAACAAATAATTGCACCTATAGTCAATGTAATTTTTTATATTTTGTGGTGTTGCAGGACTTTGAAAGGTGGAAGAATGAGGTGAAGGAGCAAATGGCTGAGGTGAAACTGCAGAACAGTATGCTTCATGCAGTTATGAGGTCACAAGATATGATTAAGAATGAGCTGACCGAATTGAAGGCTGAATTCATATTCATGTCGACGCAGTATCTGCGATGATATCAAGTGCATTTGAATCTTTCCAAAACAAATCCAAGGACAAGTCGCAGCCCGGTGAAGATCATGTTCCAGTTGAGGTACAAGTTTAGTGCGGTAATGTGTTTTCCATTATGTAAGGTGCGAATTTTTATGATGTCATTAACACCTTAAAATTAAATCGTTTTATAGGAACCGCAGTCACGCCAACATGCTGATGTGAAGGGAAAGGGAAAGCTTTACCCAGAGGACGATGTCCCAAACCCTGTTTTATTTCAAAGCCCTTCTTTCGGATTAGGCATGGGTTCAACAAAGTCTATGGCACATATTACTACACCTAGGGATATGGCAACACATGGAGATTCGCATGGGAGTCTAGACAAAATTGTTGCCGCCATTGTGCAGGAAGCTGAAGAAATCAAACAGCAGGTCTTGAAACAAAACTTATTATTTCTATTTTCACATTCCACAATATCTTAGTAAATGTGTTAAAATCATTGCACTCGCAGCAATTCTATATAAATGAGGTCCTTCGGCCACATATAGAATGATTTTATCAAACACATAACAGTACTGAATACATGATGTAGTATTGTTCCAGGTCACATACTCACCTTCCATTTAATTTCATTTTTTGCAGTCCATGACACCAGGACTACCAGTGAAGAGAGCTACAAGACTACCTCGTTCGTTGAGGTCACCTTTTGTAGCTGGTGAAGAGAAGCACATCAAACCTCGTGAAAATATTCTAGTGTTTGATAAGTATGACAGGCATGGAGATGAGGCTGACATAAAGACATTCAAAAGCTAGTTTCACAGGGGGTACAAGCCAAATAACAAGTAAGAATTGCAATTTGATGCTCAGTTTTAAACCTTTCAATATTTATATATACCATTTTGACCACGCATCATTTTTTGTGGACAGGAAAAAATTTAGCGATGATGATGATTTGATTAAACCCCCGTTTGAAATTGGACATATCCCAGTCGGCTAAAAAACATGGTGGCATGACCTCATCAACCCCAACTCTTCGCTATGTAGCACGGTTAGATCATATTATATCTGTAAATAATCTAGTATTTGAACACGTCACATTGTAGGTCTACAGATTCAATGTTGTATATTCATTACAAGTAAATGACATTGAATTTTTCAATATTGCAGCATATTGATGCCTTCTTCCATTTCATAAGGCATCTAGCAAAGTATGGTACTAATATATGCGGAAGGTTCACGACAATGGACTCATCATTTCAAGGATTAACGAAACCCTTGTATATACAATTCTTGAAAGACCCGTCTGTGATATCTTTCGCTACCTACTTTAAAGAGGTCATGATTGGTGGACGTATGGAACTGAATTCCCCATGGGCTGATGTAGATTATGTACTTATTTCAATCTTGCCAACTAATAAGACACATTGGATGCTTGCGTTGCTGAACATAAAAAATCATAGGATGACAATTTTCAACTCTTACTCCAGGACATACAGAAGCAACATGATCCTTGAGGGGGTTCAACCCTTCTATGAACTTATCCCAGAATTGATGAAAGAAATTGATATTTGGAGCAAAGCATCGAAAATGCGTAATAAAGATCAGCCAGGTCTTAGATTGGATATGGCGGATGGCATTCCTCAGCAGAAAAATGGGTACGTACGTGACATTCGTTAACTTAGGCTAGTTTATTTCATTTTTTACATTTTTAATATACGTCTACTTGTTTGATGTGCCCAGGCATGACTGTGGGATATTCGTGATTGAATATGCACTCTATCTATTACACCGGAACATGAAGGCGACGCCAATGGATTTTGATGTCAAAGCTGCACGTCTATATATTGCTGCTGACCTGTACAAGCATCGTCAAATTAGGAGAAACACAAATCGCACAACACCTCCCAATGTTGACAGCATTGTAATAGAAGACGACTGAAATGTAGTTATAGTATAATCTCCCTGACTTTAGTAGTTGTTTAGTGAAATATAGTTATTCAGGTTATATGTTCTTCTTGTCACAGACATGCAGTTGGTTGTAAACAATGATTTCATATTTTTAATATCAATTTCAAATATGGCCATTGACTGTCTTTGTTTTTCATTTTTTGTTCCAAGTCACGCAATATATCATTCATGTACAGCAATTGGGGTTTATCCAGATTAGGTCACATTCGAAATTGTTTAGGTCACACAGCCTATTATCCAGGTCACATGTGCACTAACTTAGGTCACATTCAGAAATACCACAAACTCATTACCATTTCAGTTCTCTGTTTGTTTTTCATGTTTCTCTCCAAGGCACGCAATGTATCATTCCAGGACAGCAATTGGGATTTATCCGGATTAGGTTACTTTCGAAAATGTTTATATCACATAACTTCTTATCCAGGTCACATGTGCACTAACTTAGGTCACATTCAGAAATACCAGATACTCGTTAACAATTCAATTCTCACAATCGTTTACATTGCACTGACATATTCAAGTCACACATATATTTACTTCAAATGCGAATATAATTATCGCTGTTCACCATACATTTATTATTTGTATTAGCTAATGTACTACTAGGTCACATTTGCACATCAAAAAGGTAACAAATGTAGATCACAAAAGTATTACTAGGCATCACTAAGTAAATTCAGGAGCACATTTTTTCGAATGTTGTGATTACATATTGACTAGTCTCACGAGGTCACACACGAATAACACCATCAACACAGATATATGTAAACGTATTATTAGGATAACACCCGCATTCATTTCTGATCCTATTCTGCTTTTTCCAGTACTTTCCAGTCTAAGCATTTTGGTAACAATTCTCAAACAACAATCCCATATTACACAAATTCCCATACATTTCATTACTTATAAATTTCCAAAATTATTAAACATGAGGTACCCAACTGACTACATCATAACAAAATCATTTTTCACCATAAGAAAATGCAAATAATTTTTTAATTAATTTTCCTTCCAGCACTGTTTTGACTAATTGGAAACAAACTTGTGCAAGACCAGCGGTTGTGGCCCCTTCCACCACAACGTCCGCATTTCATCTTCGGTTTTCCTTCAGTGGATGATCTTTTCCTCTTCTCCGATGGTCTCCCTGAACTCCTCTTTTGATTTGGAGGTAATATAACAAGTTCTGTTACTTCGTTCGGAAATTTCCATTCATTAGGATTGCCAAGTGGAAAAACACTGTCCTGATAGGTAGACTTATAAGCATTGCATGTGTAATAGTAAGAACAATATTCATAAGGATCCCTCTTCGTGAAAGCTATGACAGCCAGAGCATGTGGACACGACATCTGGTCAACTTGAATCATTGTACAAGTACATTTACAATTCTTTATATCGACGAAAAATGATGTGCTTTCATGTTGAACCGAATATGTTACATGATTTGATGAAGACACCTGTACCGAATTCCAACAAATCATAGTTATAATGGTATATTAACACAACATACATTAAAATAAGGACACAAAATATATGATTACCCTTAGGCTCCGTAGATCCATATTACTTTCTCTTAACAACTTCTCGTAGTTGCTCGAAAGCTTTGTGAAAGTACCATTCGCGTTGTCTCTATTCTTGCAAAACCAGTTTTGTACCGTTTGTCTTAATGACTCTAGCAACGAAACAATGGAAAAGTTTTTCGATGACTTTGTTACAACATTAACTGATTCTACTATATTTGAGGTCATCGTAGAATATCTGTTGTCGGGCATGTGGAATCTTGACCACTTTTCATACCCAACTTCACTCTGCAATTAAAAGTCAGACAACAATTAAATTAGCTTAAGATTTATATTGACATGACAACATATCAAAAAACGGAATAGTTTAGTGTACTTACCAAATAACTCATAATACCTTTTTCAGTAGCGTCTAACTGTAGCATTTGGTACTCGAACTCTGATAATGTGTATGCTCGGACATCATAATTATATGGTTCTGTTATATTGTGACCTGGTTTCCCATAGTACTTCTTTAGGTTTTGCAGTAAGTGATACGAACATATACCATGACTTGTTCCAGGGTACACTTTTTCTATACCCTTTCCGATGCTATCGTGACGATCCGATACAAAACATAACCCTTCTCTAGTGCCTTATGCCTTCTTCAACTGCTCAAAAAATCATTTCCAAGATTTGTCATTCTCACTATCCCCAATACCAAATGCAAGTATAAAATCCTATTATTTGCATTCTGTGTACATGCTGTAAACAGAGTGCCACCGTACTGTCCATTCAAATAAGTTCCATCAACTACAATAATAGGCCTACAATGTTTCCATCCACTAATTGATGACCGAGGGCAATGAAACAATATTTGAACCTATTTTCCATATCTATATCAATCCCTGTGACCGAGCCAGGGTTAGTTTGTTCAAGCATATGCAAAAAACCCAGTACATGTTGAAACGATTCTGAAGGATCTCCCCGGATCATTCTCAAAGTCCTCTCCCTTGATCTCCAAGCTTTAACATAATTCATTGAAACACCATAAGTGTGCAACATGTCATTGCATATGTCATTAGGGGTATATGTTGTGCGACTGAAGCTGAACTTGTATTTAATACACGAGGACATAACTGTAGTTGATACTTGCCTATGTGAATCTAATACTATGTTGGAACCGTATGTATGACCATCACTAATGTATCTAATCTTGAATATGTCTGTTTTCCCTAATCTGGAGGACCTGCAAACCCAATTACATGTATCATTTGAGCACCTCACAACATATTCCTTTTTTTCCGACCTGACAACTAAGAATTCGAACATTTGTTGTATCGCATAGAATGTCATGCTCAATTTCAGCACTTCCTTGTTCTTGAAAACTCTATTCTCCTCAACATCTCTTACATCTGGATTTTTTACAGTGCTGTCCACATTGTCTTCTGATATTTGCAGTGGCTCATCAGTTAAATGACATTTGTCTGATGCACTTCCATAGATTGAATAATGTTCTTCATTGCTGCTCTTGGTTACTTCAACTGGCTCCATGAAGGAAAAACTGCCGATTGCTGCGTCCTTTCCAATAATGTGACCTCAACTGTCAAAGCATATTTCGATGGATCCTTATTCATATTCTTCAGTGACAGATACGACATCAAACTTGTATTATTTTTTATTCTTATTGGGTGTATGCCCCGACTTAATTCATAAGTCATTGAAACTGCGACCTTGTTTCGATCCAGTCCAAACTCCACCATCACTGTGTCCACAAGGTTCGAATAGTCGCAGTCTTCATCAATCATTAACAGTGCAGACTGTGACCCAGACGTCACACAGACATGTATGTATCCCCTATTTGCATATGATTGTTAATGGCGTTAGTACAGGAATAACTATGTTTAACAATAGTTGGGTCTACCGGGGATGAATCTCTCAGTGTATTACATCTACTGCAGGCTATAGTAACAGGACTTAATTGAGATCAATGTTGGATGTAATTATCATCAAATTCATCTATCACAACACGCAATTTTAATTTGTCTAATTGTACGTGACCTCAGCCGATGTCAAAACATTTTACGTGCACACAGTTTGAAATTCGTTCACGCTCATTTTGATTAACAAAATCATATTGTACAACAAGTCAATACATATTTTAATTTTGACACCTCGATCAATTCGAAATATTATGTAAAGTCACATGAATATAACAAATGTGAATTTTCTATCATATCGTGGCCAGATCAATCAGCTTATATAATATGTGACCTCATGTCGACGAATATAAAATGTACTACAAAGGATTACCTAAATACGATGTAGCATTCTAGATGTAGCGTCAGTAACGTTGATGAAATTATTTTCACGACAGTTCCCCTCATAATGTTTGTTTACCCGTTTGTGACCTCGTATCTACAATCTTCTCAGTCGCTTCACATCACACCACCGGCCATGATCGTTATTCTGTAAATACCGATTATGAAGAAGGTGTCCTCGCCAAATCGTTTTTTGTTTGTGGTATATAGCGGATCATTATGGAAAGGAGTATTCATAACTGATTCCGTGATTTTTGGGACGCATCTTTCCATGATTTTCAGTTACTACACACACACACACACACCTGATTTTAGTATGATTTTGGGTTACTCGTATTTTTGATTTGTATATTTATAACGGCCTAATAAACATATTTTTTCCATAAATAAATTACTACAATAAGTTACCCGACTAACCATTAAACCACAAAGCCCAAACATTGTTTTATTCACTAATTTCCAAAATGGTTTAATCATAACTGCTAAAATAGGTTTTTAGTAAGTGGAAATTACAAGCACACCTGCTTTTTAAGAATCAATTTCAAAAATAAGATTAAACATGTATAATTTCAGATTTCAGGTTATAAATAAAAAATATTTAATTAATAAAATATAATATTATTATTCTAAAATATAAACAAAACATCAAACCCTAATATATCCTCATTCATCAATTTCTCAAATCCACACAACAGATCCGTCCTTCCCCTTCACACGACACATCCGCCGTTTCCCGGGCGCCGCCATTGGTGGTGAGCAGTGCCGTCAATCTAACATTGGACACAACGGCGCCTTACACATAAGCATCGCTTGAGAGCTCTCACAACGCATTTGTGCAGCAACGATGGGAGAGTTTTGGGGGGTTCTGTCGATGGTGTTGATCGTGCAGGTGGTGACGATGATTTGGTGGTGTTGTGGCGATGGTGGTAACTGGTAAAGGTGATGCAGTTGGTTGTGTTGACTGTATTCTTTCTCTATTCCGACAAAGTCACACGCAGCGACCATCACCATTGCGTTCAATGTCGTCGGTGGTGATTATTTTATTTCTCTGCTACACTTCCATTCCCAACTTCACCACGACGGATGTGGGCGTGGTGGCTGAGATGGTTGTGCAGGTGGCGGTGGTTGTTTGGTTGTGCTAGGCATGGGTGTGGTGGCCGTGAAGGTTGTGACGCGAGCGTTGTGGGTGTGTAGATCAATGGGTAGGTGATATGGTCTCATGTCACATTGGCTGTGGTAGCGGTGGTCGTGGACTTCGTGGTCTGAGGAGAGGGGCTGGTTGTGACCTTAACATAAATGGGTTTGTCTGAAACAGAAGAAAATCACGAGGCACTGCAATCGGTGTCTTAGATCAGAGGAGGCGTTTGGGGCGATGGCTGCTGAGGCGTTGCAATTGGTGTCTTCGATCAAAGGAGGTGTTTGGAGCGATGGCTGCTGTGACCTAAATGATGGTTGTGACCAGCAATAACGTTGGTTGTGACTTCATCTTTAATAACTGTGACGTAATTGTGAAATCAATTTTGTGAACTAAAATATGTGTGTTTGTGACCTAGTAATAAAATATTTTTAATTATTTAATGTAATTAATTAATATGAATGATAACCTGATTTTTGAAATTATACAAGTTTCATCTTAATTTTGAAATTTGAATTTATAATTACCTTATTTATGTATTTTTCCCTTTTAGTAAAGGCGGTAATCTGCAAGATGGGTTTTCAGTGGAGACCTAAAAAAACACTGCATTTAGGCTTGGTTATTGGGCTTAGTATAATAATTACTAATTGAGAAAAAAAAAAAAAAGGGAAGAAAGTAACCATCTTCTTCAAAGTTCAACCTGTGCGGCTGTGCAACTGAAAGTCTGAAACAAAAGAGCGCCAATCCAGTCTTCGCCTTCGACAGTGCTAAACGCCTAAACCTGAAGACTTCGGCAGTGTGAACTGTCAACCAACTTCAAAATCAAATTTCCAAAATCCAATTAAGTTATAAAAAATAAAAAACCAGATTTGCCGACAGCAGATCCAGTTAGCAAGGCCGCGGGAACTCGCCACAAGCTGGATTCGCCTCTGCTTCCATGGCATGTATGGGAACCAATTTAAAAGAGTAATTAGACAATAATAATAAGGTTAAATAGGTGGCTAGGCGATTTTTCATTAGAAATGATAAATGATGAATTAAATTTCTTTGTTCTGATTTCTGACTAAGTGGCTTTGGTATTGTATTTAGAAATTTATAAGGCCATAGAAAATGGAATTAATACCATTGTTTTGTGTACTATTTAATCTTTCGTTTATTTTTGGTTTAGTATTGCAAATTTACAGTAGTGCCTTTCATTTTGGTCACAGTCCAAGAAAATTCTTGATGCTAAATTTAATGAGCTTTCATTCCACGGCCTCGAAAAAAAAATGCCAACAAATTGGTGGAAGGCTCTAGCTGATTAGTTGATTTCACATGGTATGTGTGAGTACTCTTTTAGTACAACAAATTCGTATTTATATATGACTTGACTAAGAAGGATGGAGTTATCCAACGAGAAGCGGTTGGATATTGGTTAATAAATCGATAATTAAAAATCGATCAAAGTGACTTCGTGTCAACTTCGACCAAATACTCAAAAGCTCGACTCAATCCGTTTAGGCAAAATTGTTTGCCACTTCGCCGCTTCGGGGCGCACAAACGGGGATCGACCTGCCCGTCAGGTCGCGGGGGTCGAGGGGGCAGCGCCCCCCGTGGGGGCTCAGGGGCAACGCCCCAGAAAGAGAATTTTGATTTATCTGCATGTATTGAAGGGTATATTTGGCATTTAGAAAACCAATATCGGATGAATGAGAAATGACGAAAAATGACGAAAATCAGGTCAAAATATTTGACCGTGCGATCGCATGGTTAGTAAACCGCGCGATCACACGCCAGATTGAATTCAGATTTTTTGAGTAAAATCGTGCGACCGCACGGTCTATAACCGTGTGGCCGCACGGTTGTCCGGCCACAAGGCACCTTTTCATAAATGTGCATTGTTTGGAAATGGTGCATGGTTTGACCTCAACCATTTCGTCAATACCCTTTCATGATCTATAAATAGGACCCTTTTGGTGTCCTATTCCTCACAACTTTGATATGCAAAACATCTCTCATCCTCTCTTCTCTCCAAAATCAAATCATTACATTTGTTATTTTGATTTTCTTCATTTCATCCTTGGAGTACATAAGCCTAAATTTGGTTCGTTGTACTTGTGTTTTGGAGTATTACAAACACAAGTGAAGTCGTTGTATCTTGGGAGTCGATTGCCGAAATCTGTAGGCACCGTTGCGCGACAAATTCGACTTAAGGACAAATAGTCCAACTCTTACCTTGGCTTTATCCCTACTTTCTTCTTCTTCTTATTTGAGTTTTTCTTGCCGTTACTCTGTCTAATTTTCGACTTGAATTTACAAATTTTCATTCTACTTATTTGGCGTCACTATTCACAAATTTCCTCCAACAGAAGCAATCGGTAGAAGCACATCGTATGCTATGAGTGTTGATTTGTACCGTATATTCTAGATGATTGAGGTTTATCACAGGCTCACAATAATTCAAGTAACTCGAACATTCCGATAAACCAAACCCTGTTGAAGCGCAAAAAAGCTATCTAGATATAGTCAAAAGTAAATTCAGTTGTTAGCCCTTAAAACTTTGGATTATAGAAAAAAACTCAATGGATACCAATAAATATTTAGTGGGTCATTGATCTTTTATGAAGGAATAGCTTTGTTTTTCATAAATATTTTGTGTACTTAACTGATATTATTCAATCACAAGGCATAGCACTGAAACTTTACCTATCCTAATTTCAGTGTAACCTCTTACGAAAAATATCAGTAGCTTGCTCTATTATATTGGATCTACAGCTTAAATTGTACAACTGAAATTTTTCTTATATGATGCCAAACAAAACATAATTAAGAACATGTTGCTTCTAAACGAAATGGATACACAGACCCTCTAAACTATAATGCCTACTTTAAGGAAAGGAATTTGCACTAATCATGCTTCTTATTCTTTTATCATACTCTATCCTTAGGAGTTGGGTTTAGTAACTGGAAGAGATGTTGGAAAAGGTTGAAAAAAAAAAAAAAAAGTAATTTTTTGGATCTTCGTAGCTTTAGATAGATAGATCTGGTAAAAACTACTTTTCTTTATAATGCAGCCTAAGTATGTATGAATATAAACTTCATCTTTTGTATACTTATTTGGTGGAATATTATACTATATAAGGGACCGAGGGGAGCTCAGGACATAATGTTTAAGCATTTTGAAATGAAACCTAATTGGACATTGAAACAGTTGGTCCAACAGACTGATCAACCTGTGGTATGTCTTTGATTATCATCGTTCCAATAGTTGAAAGTTGCAATCTCTCTGCCTCAAAATTTTGGCTCTATCAGTTGAATTGTTCTCTTTCTAGAAATACAAATGCAAAAAAGTGTGATGAATACTGAAAATTGAATAGAAAACAGGATGATATTTTTTTTTTGAGTTCTTGACAAAGGTATATTAGTAGTATAGTTTAAGCTAGAACCAAAGACGAAGAGAAAGCTATTTAAATATATTAGCGTTTCACTTGTGCGATGCGCGAAAACTTTCGTATACAATATATATACACATCAATTTTCTTTACATGACACTTAGTTTAATACTGTTTTTATGTAATATGTCATTTTGCAAGCATTTAATGACACATAGATTGCCGTGAGTGGAGAATGATAATATATTGGCATTAGGCTTTTTGTTGGTTTCGTGTAAGGATTGTTACTGGTTTGGAATTGATCCACAATACATAACCATATATTTAGTCCATAAAATATATCACTGGGTTGGCATTACAATAATTCGGTGCACACTAATTTTTAAAAATGACACGTGCCATTTTTTTTGTTGATTGTTTTAAAAAAAAAATACAAAATATCATTATTCCTTTAAATTATAAAATGACATGTCATCACATCTTATTGGTACGAGAGAAGTGGTGTCATTTTTTCTAATTGAACATCACAATTTCCAAATTTGAAATTTCCATAATTGAATATGGTAACTTAACAAATTAAAAGTCCATAAACACTAATTAATACATTTAGTATCACTATGTCACTTTTTATTGTACTCTTCCACCAAAAAAAAAAAAAAACATATTGTCAATGTTGTAAGTATATTCTTTTAATTAAAAAGCAATCCATTGTTTATTTCATATGTTCACTCTTAAGTATATTCTTTTAATTAAAAAGCAATCCATTGTTTATTTCATATGTTCACTCTCAACGAGTATTACCGAATTAAAATATTTCTTCTCGCGTGAACTTTTAATTCTTATTCCCAGTTATGCTATTGGATTTTGTTATAAATTGATTATATTCTCCTTTTTTCAATAAAGTTGAATCATTTTTTTTTTCACGATTTTCCTTTTTCGGAAAATTATTCAATAATAGTTCATGATGGAGGGGTGATTTTTAATTTTTTACAACGATAAAAAAATATTAAAACTATCAAATGGCTAAAAAATTTACATTAATTTTGGAGCGAGAATTTTTATTTTCAAAGCAAATATGATTAGTTAAATTATTCAAATGATGAGAATAATTATGATGAGAACGATTCTCATGTTTGTTGTTTTTGGCACTTGTTGTAATCCGAACGTACTAAACTTAAATGTCTATGGCACTATTCACGAATTAGCATAACAAAATGTGAAAGTATTTGAATTTTACGACAACAACAACAATATAGAATAAAAATTCAATATTATTCAACATGTTTCATAAACTATGTCTACGAATGAGAAAATCAACCTTAATAAATAAAATACTAACACCAAAATATCATTTAATATAAAAGAGAAAGGCTACTTAGATGAATAAGTTCAACAGTTTCAAAAAACAACCAATATAAAACATATAACAATCATCATATGCTATATCACTTGTTTGATCAACAAAACATTAATTGCACTGTAAAAGTTAATCAATTAATCTAAGTAACATCACAATGCACACCAATAAATGACAAGCTACTTATGCATCATCCTTCTCCTTAATAAAGATGCACAATTTCTTGTTAGGTGAAGTGGACGAAAGATCACTCAAAAGCTTCATTTTTACAGTGCAAGTAGAATGTCCTTCATTTTCCAGAGATGTGCGATCCGCAAGCTTTATAGGACTAGAAACTTCATTACTAAACGTCGAATCTTTTCCACTATCCACGTTAGTCTTTGACATCTTAGAATAAATGTCTGAATCCTACAATATAAGATATTATATAAGTTTAGTGTTTCACAACTAATTAATTAATAAATCAAAAAGCACCCCATAAATGATATAGTGGAGAGATTACTTAAAGGTTCTAACCTGAGGAACCTCGGGACATTTTTTATATTTGGATACCAAAGCAGCAGCATCTACCAATTGCAACACAATATAAGGTCCATTATTTTTCTTGACATTTTCATTCTTGACCTAAACCTTAAATAGTATCTTTCTATCTACCAAAGACTCAAATTCAATAGGGAAATCTCATACAGCACACCGCTACATGGAAAAAGTAAGCGGAGTATTGAATGAGTGGATTTTTTTACCTGAACCTTATATATGTAACATGTTGACTAAATAAAAATAAACATATATGAACAGGCTCAATATCCTCCTTCAACACAGAGGCGGTTTTCCCAATAAGTTGCACACACTCGCGATCTCAAAACAGAAAACTTGTATTATGGGTCTCATCTACCACCCTTACCTGAAGTTTGTACCTGTAAATATCACACTTGTTTATAACATACAATGCCCACGCAAATAGAAAAAAACAAACCTATTGAGTGTCTGGTAATAAAAATAGAAAAAGACTTTATTAGGTTTGTTGAAGCAACTAAATGAACAGTTTCAATAAATGATCAGAAAATCAATTACTCTATTCTAACCTAGCCTACCGTCTGTTAAAAAGTTTTCAAATACATTTTCTCTCAGTCTGAAGAAAAATTCTTGTTCAATAAATTCTTCAAATTACTCTATTTTAACCTAGTATACTGTCTGTTAAAAAGTTTTGGTGCTTACAAGTTAAAAATATCGACTATGTATGATTATGAGATTGGACTTTCTTTCTATGCGTCCTTTCCTAAGAGTGCCATATGGATGGAAGGAATTCTTACATGCGGGAATGTTGTGATTCTTTATGCTTCAAAGTATAATGACATAAACTTTATTCATTTACCTAGTTTTGTCAACTTTAATTCCAAATACATGCTTTAGAAATTTTAGTTTCATCAATTACCTGACTTTGTTTTTACACAAAAAGGTATGAAAGTGACCATTTTCATTAAATGGTGGCAAAATCAAGTGTAGGTTTGGAGTCAAAATATACTTTCATGCATTATAGTAGGCAGAGAAAATTATGTATTGTCTTAATTTTGTTGTTTTTTTTTTAAAAAAAAATGCTAAAATCAAAATAATGGAATTAGATGTATTAAACTGAACAAAATGAAGAGATCTACATGATTGATTCATCACAAATAAACTACTACTTAAAAAAAATGAACACACTTGAGAATAATGGAACACATACTCGAGGCTAAATATCTCGACAGGATATTCACGCACAATGGTCTGGTAGGCACGAATAACACGAACTTTAACATTTCAGTCAATCTTGGCTGCAGATATTTCGTCCAAAGGAGTGTACATCTCTTAGATATTATCTCTTCATACACAACAGTGACAACACTGCGATCCAGAACAGGGAAACAAAATGAAATTAGATAGATGGATTAGTTTTCAAACAATTAACATGGAGAAATAAAAATAAACATGAAATACAGCATATACAAACTTACACGAACACGTAGTAGGGACACTATGCTGTTATTATGCAATAGGGACACTATGCTGTTATTATGCAAAAAAGTGAGAGAAGCAAAGAAGAGGTGATATGTATATATATGTATACTATATGTTGTAGCGACCAAGAATTTTTACGCGATTAATAATTATTTTAATAGAAAATCGTGTCGCTACTATTTCACCCATTTTTATTAAGTTAACGCCACGACGTATTCGTATAGCCAAGTCAAGAAATAATCGAGATCGTTCGATTTTAAATTAAATTACGAATTTCTAAAAATATCTCCATTCTCTTGATTTAAAGTATATTAAGTCCAAGTACTTAATTCAATGTTATCCCAATATTTATTTATACAAAAATTATTTTTATTATTGAAATTAAGAAAATATATGCAAGCATGAGAGGTTCCATTATATATAATAATTATGAGAATCTTAATTTAATAAATATGGAAAAGTATATGAATGAATTATATACTCCATTATATGTAATCATGAAGAGTATAATATTTGTATAAATATGGAAAAGTATATGAATGAATTATATACTCCATTATATGTAATCATGAAGAGCATAATATTTGTATAAATATGGAAAAATATATGAATGGTTGATAAGATTCCATTATATGTAATCATGAAGAGCATAATATTTGTATAAATATGGAAAAGTATATGAATGGTTGATAAGACTCCATTATATGTAATCATGAAGAGCATAATATTTGTATAAATATGGAAAAGTATATGAATGATTGATAAGACTCCATTATATGTAATCATGAAGAGCATAATATTTGTATAAATATGGAAAAGTATATGAATGGTTGATAAGACTCCATTATATGTAATCATGAAGAGCATAATATTTGTATAAATATGGAAAAGTATATGAATGGTTGATAAGACTCCATTATATGTAATCATGAAGAGCATAATATTTGTATAAATATGGAAAAGTATATGAATGGTGCTTTACTTTAAGAAAAGGATGTGTTAAAATTAATAGAATTGAATGATTATGTTTACAATATGCCAATTTTATACATCTATTTAAACCCATCTCTTTTACACACAACTCTACACATATACACTTATTTCCAATCTCTTGACAAAATCCACAAGTAAGAGAAATTCAAGGTGGTCAAGAAAGTTTTGGTCCATTTACTACTACACTTCATTTTAATCTTTTAAAAGGTAAGTATATCTTATGTTTTTATGAAAAGTAAGTATGTTTTTATGAAAGGTAAATACACCTTATGTTTTTATGAAAAGTAAGTATGCTTTTATGACAAGTAAGTATATCTTATGTTTTTATGAAAAGTAAGTATGTTTTTTATGAAAGGTAAATACACCTTATGTTTTTATGAAAAGTAAGTATGTTTTTATGACAAGTAAGTATATCTTATGTTTTTATGAAAAGTAAGTATGTTTTTTATGAAAGGTAAATACACCTTATGTTTTTATGAAAAGTAAGTATGTTTTTATGACAAGTAAGTATATCTTATGTTTTTATGAAAAGTAAGTATGTTTTTATGAAAGGTAAATACACCTTATGTTTTTATGAAAAGTAAGTATGTTTTTATGACAAGTAAGTATATCTTATGTTTTTATGAAAATGTTTGGATCATTGCTATGAAATCAATCTCACAAGATTGTTATGGGTTCCATATGATATGTTTATGATTATGCTAAGGGGACCGGAGTTTAGTAGCGCTACACATAAGAATTCTTGCCATTTAAGTTCGGTAAAATTCTTGTGTCTCCCTATGTTTATGAGTATTTCGATCCTATCCTATGTTATGATGAAAATGATCCATATGCTTTCAAAAGAAAATTTATGCTTGGTATACTTACTGGGATTTTATAAATCTCACTCCACGATATTTACCATTTTCAGATAATTGAAGGTTCGAGGCGGTCAACATGGAAGTGGCAAAAGTGGTTAAGATTGATGAGATAATTATGTTGAACTTTATGTAAGAAAATTATGTTCTATTTTTATTCACAAATAAAATTATGGGATTCTAATTATTCTTTTGAATAATTTTACATTACTATTTAAGTCTCGATAATATGATATGAGTCACTTTTAGTGGCACTCGAATGGAAGAGAATTCGGGTCGTCACAGTTGGTATCAGAGAAAAGAGTTTTAAAAACGATTCTGTAGATTTTTGAAATTTTATTTCTTTAAAAAAAAAAAAAAAAAAATCACTATTCACGTGAACAGTAAAACGACGTGCTATTCATGATGAACAGTGAACGAAATCACTATTCATTATAAAAAAAAAAATTTGAATTTTCACATGTCAAGTATGGTTATGATTTTGAAAAGCATGATGAAATTTGATGTGCGAATTTCAAGGACAAAATTCATTTTAAGCAAGGGAGTTTGTAATGTCCTGAAAATTTTATGGAATATAATTAGTTAGTGATATGATGTTTATATTGATGTCTTTGATAAATTTCTAGAAGTTCGGGGACTAAAGGAAAAATAAGATTTGACGATAAATTTTATTTGGGTTAAGTTATTAATTATTGATGGGGAGATAATTACTATATCGATATTGGATTTGTTTTGAAGACTGTGATTAATTAGGAATTATGATTCAAGAAAATGTTGATTTGGATACAACCACATTAAATTATTGTTGATTAAAGGAAAATAAGATTATATGAAATATTTTAACTCATCACTCTACTATGTCACTCTCCACGTATTGACTCCTAGAACCAGGTATGTTATATGCTTTGCAAGTCATTTACGATTTTATTAAGACATGTTAAGTATGAAATCTTCATATGTTATGAATCTTTAAGTGAAATATACATGTTGAGTATGATATGAATTGATAGAAGCCTGAATTTTAATTTATTCCTTTTTATGTAGAATCATGAGACATAGAGGATATTGATATGAATTTTGGTTCATATTAAGCTTAGTAAGACTGACTAAATTAGAAAAATAAGTTGGTTCGTAACTTTTGCCAAAAAATATATGGAATAATATATTAAACAAACAAAATTAATAATGAATTTGTACAATAATTTATCCCTTTATCACTACCTTTGTGTAAAAACAAGGGAAAAACTGTGGATGGTTATTAGTACTTCCTCTTCAAGTTTCAATTTTCGGTTCAATAATTTATCCCTTTATCACTACCTTTGCTTAAAAGCAAGGAAAAACTGTGGATGATTATTGGTACCACTCTTCAAGTTTCAATTCTGAAAAAAATTCGGAAAGAAAGAAAGAGAACGGGTGTTGAGCATAATGGGAATAATATGAAATGATTAGAAATATGTTCAGATTATCTATCATTTAGATTTAATGAGAAATAGCGAGCCAATTTTATGAAGTTTTATGAGATGTTAAGATTATAAGTGATATGATTTTAATGAGACTTTTATGAGAAGCATTATGAAGTTAGAGATTTAAAGATTTGGTTATTGGGAATTAAGTAATGGCTATTATGTTGAGTAAGTGAATTATGCCTCTATATTGAAGAGAAATTTATTATGAACTTTGGCCTTGTGATTAAATTTTGGGAATATGATTTATGACTTATAAATATAAGTATGAGTAATCTTTTGAGCCAATTAAGGTATTGAAGGAAGTGATATTGTGATATTGACGACTATGATTTGAAATTTCTATGTTGAGGAATTATGAATTGATTTTCTGAAATATTTTTTTTTTTATGATATTGAAGTTTGATGAAATTGTGGTCAATTTTTAGATCGTTGTGATCAAATGTGGAATTATTTATTATTGTAAGTTATGAAGTATGCTTACGGTTTGAATAAGTCCAAATTTCAAAGGAAACTCTGCCTAGAATTTTATCGTTTGGAATTAAGAGCATAGTATGGTATGCAATCACTAAGAGAATTGAGGTTAGACATGCAAATTCATTTACATCACATACGAGATTTAGTAGATGATAACAGAGATATTATTATTTTCTCGTAAGGAGAACACACAAGAGTCACACTGGAAAGAAATACATGAAACACGCAAAAGCAAAAGAAAGCAACATGGGAAATTCCTCAAATTGAGAGATGTGTTTCCGGAGTAGCCGTATCCTACCACCTCTGACCTTTTGAGGAAATAAAGAAACCTTCAAAGAGGTGTGTTTCGAGAGTAAGAATACTTCGTAATCTACCACCTGGAACCTTTGAGGTACACACAAGATTTAAACATTAAGGAAATCCTAGGAAATTAGAGGGGTGTCTCGAGAGTAAGAATACTCCGTACTCTACCCCCACCTATTCTAAGATTCATAAAGTTAAGTTTACATTAACCGGACTCCATTTTCGCTTGATTCCCCTTCCTTGCGACCAATCTATCTTAACCCCTGCTGGATCTTGTATTGAGATATATGACTGCAGCTTATCCAGTAGTTCATCAATAGTAGGAGCAGAAATAAGGAGCCTTCTGGAAAATGGAGAGATGAATCCCTGTTCCACAGCATAATCAAGAAAGGTTAACAAGCCATCAAAGAAATTGTTAACATTCAGAAGCCCAATAGGCTTAGTATGGAGATCTAGTTGAGCCCACGAGGTAATGTTAAAGATTTCTTCTAAGGTACCAAAACCTCCGGGCAGGGCTATAAAGGCATCAGAACCATATAGCATACAAGTTATGCGTTCATGGATGGATAAGGTTTGAACTTCATGCCCTCGTGTTTTTCCTGCAACATCTACCAAAGGGACAGGTATGACACCGATTACTTTTGATTTCTCTGCAAGAGCAGATTGGGAAACACAACCCATTAGACCACTGCTACCACCCCCATACACAAGAGTGATACCTTTTTCCCCCAGTTTCTTTTCAAGATCTACGGCCGCTTCTAGATAACTGAAGCCTTTCCCCACTTTTGATCCACAAAATACACAAATAGTTTTGATCTGTCGAAGTTTTGGTGCTTCCATCTTTGATAGTATAGAAGAGAAAACTTACGAAGAAGATGTGATTTTGGGATGCCTGAACTATGAAATATGTTTGGCTATTTAAAGCCGGAAAAACTTACTGTTTTTGATTGATTCTGAAAAAGTAAAGATTTACTTTTGACAAAATCGGCCAACTTTTGACTGTTTTACCAAAGATATCACCTTTCGGTGATTTATTTCCAGCTTTATCAAACCTCGAGAAAGGAAAATATATTTATTTCTAGCTTTATCAAACCTCGAGAAAGGAAAATATATTTATTTCCAGCTTTATCAAAACTCGAGAAAGGAAAATATATTTTATTTCCAAAACGCGTGAAAGAAAACAGCAAAATATTTTAAATGTGTATCAAGAGATTTACCTTATATCATTGATGAACTGCCAGAAGCCTCATTTTGTAAAACAGACTGGCAAACAGGATCTTTTGCTATTATATTTTGGAGACTATAACGATTTTTGTCCTCGTTAAACTGAGCGTATAAGGAGAGAAGTTCACGTTGCGCATAACCACTTGGGTGCGTCTCAAGAGTCAGTCGAATATCATCCAAAGACTCCTTACTCAGTCCACCCTTTATGAATTTGATTTTATCATCCCGATTAGTAGAAGAATATCCTACTGTTTTGCAACGAGTATCACAGTTCCAACGAGCACATTTGTAGCAACCATTCAGCCTTTTTGCTCTTCGTTTCTTTGCGAATGTGCTTTTGCCTAAACCAGGCATGTGCTTTGGAAATGTCATAGGTAATTCACCAGATAGTCGAACCTTTGCTTCGATCAACCAGCGAACATCTTCTGAAACACCATGAGCCATCAGCAACCTCAATCTTTCGAGTCTTATTCGATAAATTTTCCTCAGATCATTCATTGGAAGACTGGAATAATACTTGCGAATGTTTGTAAGAATGATATCCATGTTTTGATGGATCTAACCTCTTCCCAGCATGAACTATTTAAAAGCATTAAGGATCGGAGGAAATCCGCGTGATATTGATTCCAGCAAGAAAGCGCGGAATAGAATAATGGAAAAGAGGGAACAAGAGTTATGCGCCGTTTACTTTCTTGATAAAAGGAAGATTTGATGATGACGGGATTTGAGATATGGAATATTTTCTTGGATTTTGGGTACTGATATTTTGATATAATAATCAAGGTATAGAAATAATACGGGGATACGTGAAAGTGAAATAAGGACTGTATTGAATCAGGATTAATAAGTTTGTGCAAGTGAAAGGAATACCTTACGGGAAATGTTATGATATTTGAGTTAAGAATTTTAATTATTTGGGAGATATTTGTTTATTGAATTTTGCAGAAATTTTGGGTTACAAATATTGGAAAGATAAACTGATGATTATGTTGATATGTGAATAACATGTTTGGGTATATTACATAGAAAATATTCAGGTAATCGTTTTAATTATTTTGGGATATTTGGTGATAAGAAGAAATGACAAATTATTATGGTATGATATGTTAGTAAAGATTTATTGAAATTTTAGAGATATTAATACGAATATTTGAGGTTACATGATACGATGATAAGTGACAGGTTACATGAGTACTACAAGATATGATGAAATATCACATACGATTGGGAATTTTCATTTTGATTCAGAAGAATTTATGAGTAGACATATGTCTATTATTGATAGAAAAGTTCATGTCTTAAGAAAACAAATTGATGCATTTAGTCAAAGTCTAGTGGGTTAAATATGGTTGGGTTAAATATGGTAGCGATGATGCTACATAAGACGAAGAAGAAGAGATTCTGATTAAGTGTTCAGAAATCATAAGATCAAGTAAGTTTAATTTCGAGGACGAAATTATTTTAAGGGGGTAAGTTTGTAGCGACCAAGAATTTTTACGCGATTAATAATTATTTTAATAGAAAATCGTGTCGCTACTATTTCACCCATTTTTATTAAGTTAACGCCACGACGTATTCGTATAGCCAAGTCAAGAAATAATCGAGATCGTTCGATTTTAAATTAAATTACGAATTTCTAAAAATATCTCCATTCTCTTGATTTAAAGTATATTAAGTCCAAGTACTTAATTCAATGTTATCCCAATATTTATTTATACAAAAATTATTTTTATTATTGAAATTAAGAAAATATATGCAAGCATGAGAGGTTCCATTATATATAATAATTATGAGAATCTTAATTTAATAAATATGGAAAAGTATATGAATGAATTATATACTCCATTATATGTAATCATGAAGAGTATAATATTTGTATAAATATGGAAAAGTATATGAATGAATTATATACTCCATTATATGTAATCATGAAGAGCATAATATTTGTATAAATATGGAAAAATATATGAATGGTTGATAAGATTCCATTATATGTAATCATGAAGAGCATAATATTTGTATAAATATGGAAAAGTATATGAATGGTTGATAAGACTCCATTATATGTAATCATGAAGAGCATAATATTTGTATAAATATGGAAAAGTATATGAATGATTGATAAGACTCCATTATATGTAATCATGAAGAGCATAATATTTGTATAAATATGGAAAAGTATATGAATGGTTGATAAGACTCCATTATATGTAATCATGAAGAGCATAATATTTGTATAAATATGGAAAAGTATATGAATGGTGCTTTACTTTAAGAAAATGATGTGTTAAAATTAATAGAATTGAATGATTATGTTTACAATATGCCAACTTTATACATCTATTTAAACCCATCTCTTTTACACACAACTCTACACATATACACTTATTTCCAATCTCTTGACAAAATCCACAAGTAAGAGAAATTCAAGGTGGTCAAGAAAGTTTTGGTCCATTTACTACTACACTTCATTTTAATCTTTTAAAAGGTAAGTATATCTTATGTTTTTATGAAAAGTAAGTATGTTTTTATGAAAGGTAAATACACCTTATGTTTTTATGAAAAGTAAGTATGTTTTTTATGAAAGGTAAATACACCTTATGTTTTTATGAAAAGTAAGTATGTTTTTATGACAAGTAAGTATATCTTATGTTTTTATGAAAAGTAAGTATGTTTTTTATGAAAGGTAAATACACCTTATGTTTTTATGAAAAGTAAGTATGTTTTTATGACAAGTAAGTATATCTTATGTTTTTATGAAAAGTAAGTATGTTTTTATGAAAGGTAAATACACCTTATGTTTTTATGAAAAGTAAGTATGTTTTTATGACAAGTAAGTATATCTTATGTTTTTATGAAAATGTTTGGATCATTGCTATGAAATCAATCTCACAAGATTGTTATGGGTTCCATATGATATGTTTATGATTATGCTAAGGGGACCGGAGTTTAGTAGCGCTACACATAAGAATTCTTGCCATTTAAGTTCGGTAAAATTCTTGTGTCTCCCTATGTTTATGAGTATTTCGATCCTATCCTATGTTATGATGAAAATGATCCATATGCTTTCAAAAGAAAATTTATGCTTGGTATACTTACTGAGATTTTATAAATCTCACTCCACGATATTTACCATTTTCAGATAATTGAAGGTTCGAGGCGGTCAACATGGAAGTGGCAAAAGTGGTTAAGATTGATGAGATAATTATGTTGAACTTTATGTAAGAAAATTATGTTCTATTTTTATTCACAAATAAAATTATGGGATTCTAATTATTCTTTTGAATAATTTTACATTACTATTTAAGTCTCGATAATATGATATGAGTCACTTTTAGTGGCACTCGAATGGAAGAGAATTCGGGTCGTCACATATGTAAAATTGGTCTCTCAAAGGTAAGTAATAATAGAAGGAGAATAATAATCGGAGACAACTGGAATATAATAATCGATGAAAAATAAAATTAAAAAATCATACTAATTATTGAGATTGATGTCGGAGACAGCAAAGGTAAGTAATAATCGGCGGAAAATAAAAATAAAATCATACTAATTATAAAAATGGAAAACTCCGCTGAATAATAACTAATTAATTGAAATTTGACCAATGATATTGTGAATAATTTTTAAAATGTTATAAAAATCAAAATATTAATTATTAGACCATATTATTTGCTTCTCAAAATAATCCATATATTGTACATATACTCTTTCATTTATGTAGGGAAACCCAAAATTTATTTTTTACCTTTCTTTGAGTCTAAATACAAAACTTAATTATAAAAAATTTCATCTTGACAATGTCAAATTTTGCATTAGAAAATCATAGTCATATATGTGAAAATGGGTCAATGGCCGATCAACACTTTCTCACTTTAAAATATGGAGTATTGATTTTGATAAGGTAAAATATAAGTTTACATGTAAATAAGTTGAGGGTATGAAGTTGAAAATAAATAAATAAAATTTTTGAAATTTTACTTCCTAATATGTCAATTAAATGAGTATGCTCTTCAATGTACATATTAAAAAAATCATTAATTTGTTAACATTATATCACATTTGTAAGATTTTAATCGTTATTGTAATATAATATTATTTTTTTCTGCATTTTGTATTTATGTTAATTATGTATAAGCATTAAAATTTTACAAATACTTATCGAAATCATTATCATAGAAATCTCATGTATCGCACGAGAGAAAAAACTAGTATTATTGCATTATGCTGTATAGTCGTATTCGATATCGCCTACCAACCATATTTGTGTTTGATTGTAAATATTTTCAAGGAAAATATCACATCAAGGAAAAAGTTTTCCATCTTTTTATGTTTGATTGAAAAATTTGCTAGGAAAATATTTTCTTGGTACAAGTATATAATGTACAACTTAGGCCATTTTCTTGAAAAATATTTTCTCACCATTTTGGTGAGAAAATTTGCATGGAAAAGACAAATATTTTTATTTGCCTTTTCCATATTGAATCAAACATAGCACGTCCATCCAATTCATTTCCTTGATTTTTCATGGAAAATAGGAATATTTTGCCAATTTTCCATCTTTTGATCTATTTGATGGACAAAAATTTTCGGTCCAAATATTTTCCATTTTCCCATCATGTGACCTGATTTGCGTTTATTTGGTGGAAAATCTTCTCACTCAGTTGAGAAGAACAAATATTCTCTTGGATAATCTTTACAATGGAAGGAAGTAGACTACTTAAATATTTATAGAAAATTAGACGAACTATGCTAAAATTGGAAGGAACTAACATTTCTCTCATGCAAGACACGAAATTTCTATCCATGATAATGATTTTGAATTCATAAAAATATGTTGATTATACAATCATATTAAATAAAAATATAGTACAAATAATATTTTATTATCGAATTTGAAATTTTAAAAAAGACAAAACTAATTAAAACAAGAAAAGAAAAAATACCCACGCGTCTTAAAATTTTGAGCTTAATTAATTTTTTTACAAGGTGCTCAAGACATTTTTTTTTAATTTGAAAATAAATATTTGTACGGTACTCAAAACATTTATTTATTTATTTATTTATTTATTTATTTTGCTTAGTTTTCCCATTAAAAAGTTAAATTGGATAGAAAAGTGTGTCCGTAAAATTGTGACGATTATCATATTATTATATATATAGTATATGATTAGACTACTTAAACTAATTAATTTTACGAAAATAATTTAACAATTCAATTCCCTTAAATTATTTTTTTTCACCTAATTTTCATATTTTCAATCAAACGGACTTAAAGCTAGTCATCAAAAATTTCCGAAGAAAAGTCAGCTTTCTACTTGTCTTTATTAATCACGTGCTACAAAACTGTGGCAATGTCATTTTCAGTAATTACTATTAATCTACATAAAATAATGCAATTGCACTTTGGAAGGAGAGATAAAGTAAAGAAAAGTAAACAAAAAAGGGTCTAAAAACAATGGAATTGAATAATTATTCGAAGAGACAAAAAATAGTGTATGATAAAGTCCATGCTTGATAAATTTTATTTATAAACGATTATGTAACAATATTTTATTGAATAATTTAAAAAAAAAAAAATTGATTGATCAAATATTTTTTTCAATATTTTTAATTTTTCAAAAAAAAAATTAACGAAATGTTATTACGTTGTTTTATATTTATAAATAACTGTTTGTAAACGATCTACCATACAAAATTTTGATTACATTTTTGAATTAAATAAAATTATTTTTGTGCAAAAATGGATTATTTTTCACAAGAGATGCTCCAGAATTTATTCCAAATAAGAGAACACATGTCTTTGGTAAACAAGAAATTTTGGTTTATAAATAACACAATTTTTTAAATTAATTTTTTTCTCTCCCATTTTCACAAATATTTTTTATCTCAAAATTATAAATAAATTAGTTTATAAACTATACAATATTATAAAGCATAGGTAGTGGTAGTGGAATGCAAAACCTCTCGAAATATGGGTAAAAATTGAACAAAAAATAATCCATCGTATATTACTTACTGTGTTTGTGTAAGGTGGTGCGTGAAAGAATTGGATTAACCTGGACCTTTTTCACATTCACTCAAACTGTAGGTAATTAATTTCCATTTATGTTTGCTTTATCAAGTGCCAAAACTGTTCATCTCCCATACTTTTCCCCATTAATTAATACTGTTCATATTATATATTTTACGTTAGAATAGAATATATATGAACATAAATATATACATACAAAATCTTTCTTTTTCCATTTTTTCTGTACTCTAAAGGGTCAGTTATCCTGCACAAGAAGAAGAGAGTTCAAACTGGTATTCTCAAGAATACTGTAAGGTGAAACCAATCCAAACAAAACTTCCTTTAATTACTTCGAAATTTAATTAGTCTTCTGCTTTTTTTATGGATTGAAGTTGGGTTTTGTGGGTTTTTCTTGCCTTTTGGATTAAAGTTCTTGATTATTATAGATGATATGTCTTTATATGTAGTTTGGTGGGTGGGGTGGGGATTTGTAGGTGTTCTGGTGTAGTTTTTTTTTTTTTTTTTTCTTGTTAATTTTGCTAATTATTTATTCTTTTGTTACAAAGAAATCAACATTTTCAAGATTTAATATTTTTGCTTCTTTATATTATAATTGGTGATTAATTATAAAATGGATTCGTTAGTTTATTTATTAATCTCATGCTGAACAAAACTTGAGTATGGATCTGTGGAAATTACATTAGTTTTAACTAATTTTCCCAGGAAATTTGTTAACTTTTATTGCTAATTGTCTGGGAAATTAAGTTTTAAGATTTCCTTTTGCTCTTGTTTGACTTTTAAATAATCTGCTCAGATCTGATTTTATTTGCTCACTCACGGCAGCTTTTTAGTATAAAAAAATATGCATAAAAACAACTTTTATTTGTTTTATCGAATAGTTGTTTATATATATATATATATATATATATATATATATATATATATATATATATATATATACACACACACAGAAGAACATAGATTCTCAGATTTTAAGGAAAAAATCCAGTTGAGATTGTCTCAATTTCCCTTGTCTCCATGTTTGTAGGTGGGAACAGCATGCTTTTTATGTGATTCCCAATTCATCTACTGCTAAATCTCGTGTTTCCGTCAGACACCAAGACAGACGGCACATTAACGACTTTGAAGCTTTTGTGCCGAACTATCTGTTATGATGATGATGTTTGATGATATGGGGTTTTGTGGTGATCTTGATTTCTTCTCGTCTGCTCCTCTGAAGGAAGCAGATGCGTGTGGCCCGCAACCGGTCGAGCAAGAGCCGGTCGTAGAGGATGATTATACTGATGAGGAGATGGATGTGGATGAACTTGAGAGGAGGGTGTGGAGAGATAAGATGCGACTCAAAAGACTGAAAGAAATGAATAAAGGTAAGGAAGGTGTAGATGCTGTCAAGCAGCACCAGTCTCAAGAGCAAGCGAGGAGGAAAAAAATGTCGAGGGCACAAGACGGGATCTTGAAATACATGTTGAAGATGATGGAAGTTTGCAAAGCTCAAGGCTTTGTTTATGGAATTATTCCTGAGAAGGGCAAGCCGGTGAGCGGGGCATCGGACAATCTACGGGAGTGGTGGAAGGATAAGGTACGATTTGACCGTAATGGACCGGCTGCCATAGCAAAATACCAAACAGAGAATGCAATCCCGGGGAAGAACGAGGGGTCAAATCCCGTTGGTCCGACCCCTCGCACATTGCAAGAGCTCCAGGATACGACCCTCGGTTCACTTTTGTCTGCTCTAATGCAACACTGTGATCCCCCTCAGAGGCGGTTTCCATTAGAGAAAGGTGTTTCGCCTCCGTGGTGGCCCACTGGGAAGGAAGAATGGTGGCATCAGTTAGGTTTGCAGAAGGATCGAGGCCCTCCACCATACAAGAAGCCACATGATTTGAAGAAAGCATGGAAAGTGGGTGTTTTAACAGCCGTGATCAAGCACATGTCTCCCGATATTGCCAAGATCCGTAAACTTGTAAGACAGTCCAAGTGTTTGCAGGACAAGATGACTGCCAAGGAAAGCGCGACCTGGCTTGCCATTATTAACCAGGAGGAAGCTTTGGCTCGAGAACTCTACCCTGATCGATGTCCACCTTTGTCCTTGTCCGGCGGGAATGGGACTTTTATCACGAATGATAACTGTGAGTACGATGTCGAAGGGGTAGATGACGAGTCTCCCTTTGATGTGCATGAGCAAAAACCCAATCCCCTCGGTTTGTTGAATATCGGGATGGAGAGATTCACTGATAAACCGCCGGTTCCGCAGCAATCTCATCCGATGAAGGATGACTTCATTAACTTGGACTTCTCGAGGAAGAGGAAGCTGGGGAATGAACAGGACGTCGTGATGGATCATAAGATATATACGTGCGAGTTCCTTCAATGCCCTCAGAGTGATCTCCGCCATGGTTTCTCGGACAAGATTTCCCGGGACAATCATCAACTCGCTTGCCCTTACAGACATTCTTCTGAGTTTAGGAACTTCAATATTAATGAAGTCAAGCCAGTCGCTTTTTCTCAATCACTTGTCCAGGCCAAGTCGGCTTCCTTGCCCGTACATCCAGCTCCACCTCCTATCGATCTTACAGGACTTCCGGAAGACGGACAAAGAATGATTAATGATCTCATGTCACTTTACGATGATAATTTTCAAGGAAATAAGAACTCAAATCCAGGAAACTCTTCAGTTACAAAGATGCAGTCTCTTCAGATGCCAAGCACTCAGTGTCAACAGGGTAGCTTCCTTCACAGTCAAGGAATGGGTTTACCGGGTAATATTTTTGAGGAGACAAGCGTACCCGCCAATCATCCTCTGTTCCGCACAGCAGATGATCGATTCAACCAGTGCAAGATCGGAAATTCTCCTTTCAACTCCACCCCTAACGAGAATTTCCAACTGATGTTTAGTTCTCCATTCAATATTCCGTCCATTGACTATATCGAAGGTTTTCCCGGTGGTGCAAAGGATAACGTGCCAAAGCAGGACGCCACAATTTGGTATTAAAACGAAGAATTCACATACTTCATTATGGTATTTGTTTCTACAAAAGTTAAAATCTTGTACATTGTACTGTATTGCCGAGTCTAGTCTAGTCCAGAACTGTGTACGACGTACCGATTTAGGCTTGATTGTAAAGAGCCAAGAGAGGATATTGTTATCTGAAGACATCTTACACATGCTCTGCTAAAATGGATAGAGTTGTAGACATAAATAAGGTTAGCTTTTCTTTTTATTTATGTGTCTTTTGTTTTTGTACTACCACAAGTTAAGGTTTGATATGTCTATTGTGGTAACCAGTTAATGTAATGTGGTGGCTGTATTTTGTTGACTAAGTAGATTGTCTTTGTGTGGAATTCTCTTTGTAAATTAGTACAGTATGAAAGGGATTGGTCGGTTCCAAGTCCATTCGTGTCTTTTTTTGATGTGTTTGGTGGCTGCATTTGACAAACCGGTTAAAGGCGTTGAAGTGGACCGGCGGCTTGGTTGGACATTTGCGCCTAGTAAAAATTTGATTTTAATTTCTCATTCTCAATATAATATACTAATAATTTAATACATAAACTCAAATTCTTCCTACTTTTTATTCATATATATTTTCCCAAAAATGGGTCAAATTCTTCCTACTTTTTATTCATATATATTTTCCCAAAAATGGGGCTCAATAAGCGACTTAGGGCCCGTTCGACAAGATTTTTGCTTTAGTTTTTAGTTTATAATTTATATAGAAGAGCTTCCTCAAAAGGTAAACTTAGCGTCTATTTGGTAAACGGTTTATAAACCACACAATTTTTCAAACTATTTTTTAATCAAACATATTTTCTCTCTCCACTTTTCAACCACACATTTTACCTCAAAATCATAACTAAACAAATTTATTAACCATTACAGTGTTATCAAACATAAGCTTAATTTTTGTTTTAGTTATTGAATTTCATTATGATTGTTCGGCAACAGGGAATTGACCGTGAAAATTTAGTCTGATTGATATCAGTCTCGCGATCCGTCAATTTTCGGGATGGATCTGCCCCCCAATCCATTTGCCACCCGATTACTTTTTATTAATTTTAAAAAAAAAAATAGCTAATTAAATTTATGTTTTTCAATTAATTTTTTTTTTTTTATGAAATGGTATTCTGCCCAATCGATCCAGGATAGAAAAACTTTCACTTCATTTGGATTGAATATCCATCGAGTTCAGATTGAATTGAGTATTTTTGTCATCCATTATAATCTCATAACTTATAATTTTACTTGTAAGATTGAAGTGTTCAAGTGACCTTGAACCGGATAACCAAGTCTTACCACTCAGTTTAAGAGTCACAACATTCTAGCATTTCTTGCAATTGATATTCCTGATTTGCTAAACAGTATATAAACAGTTGTTTTTAAGTCTCATTTATTCATTTTATGAAAAGTCAAAATAATGAACGAAAATCTTTGATCAGTTATATTTGTAAATATTATTGTGTGAGCGTTTATAAATAAATTTATCAAATAGAGGTTAATCAAAACTAGCTTTTTACATAACAACGAATGTCACTTTGAGAAGGGACTTGTTTTAAAGTCATTCAAAACATTAAATGAGATATATGTCTTTAAAGTAGACTAGTAAAAAAAATAGTATCCAAATGATTATAAACCCATAAAATAAAAAAGGCGGTAAATTATAGTATGCTATTAGTGAATGACATTTATACATATGCAGTCTTACTTATTATTACAATCGTATCCCTATTTATTCTCCATATATATATATACGATTTTGGTTTATAATAAAGCATACAAGTCTAGGAAAAGAATATGGTGCGCTTGAAGAGCACCTCTTGTGGGGCCCAGCCCTTTATGCCTTGAAGGACACCATAAGGGGTGCCTTGAAGAGTTCTCTACAAGTCTATTGACTTCTCCATTCTCTTCTATTTTTCTCTCTAATTTATAACACGTTACCTGCACGAAATTCTAGTCAATTGAATAAAAACAAAATTGATTTTTTTTAGGTCACAAAGTTTCAGTCAATTGAATTGACATAAAAATCTTCTCTTACTATTCAAAACAAAAAATGTTTGTACTCCCGTAATTCGAATTACATAACAAGGCATTGTAGTCATTCGATCTGATCATATCATTTTGATTATACCAATTTATGATAGATAAATATTTATTTGAATGCTATTTTTCGTTCATTATTTCAGTACAATATTCCAGAAGAACATTGTATTATTATTCTTGCTAAATCAATATTTCAAAAGAATATTGTATTATGATTCTTGAAAAATAAACAATTTAAATCAATATTTTAGAAGAACATTGTACCATATTTCTTGAAAAGAAATAATTTAAATCAAATTCCATAAGAATATTGAGTTATAATTCTTAAAAAATAAATAAATAAATAAAGAGAAAGAGAAAGAAAACAATCTAAATATACACATATTCTTGAAGAATATTGTAGCACCGTTTGAAGAGATTATATTTGAATTATTTGTTACTCCACAAGAAGCACGAGTTCACATATAATAATAATGTATTATTACTTTTAAAAAAAGTATAATCTGCAAGTATTCATATCGTAGACGAATTTCATATTGATATTCTTGTGAAATATGATTTTATTTAAATAATATTCTAGAGAAATATTGTATTAATACTCAACATTATACGTCTTGAAATTTTAAAGAATATTCCGTTGTTACTTCCTAAATAAGATTGTGAATTTATACGTATCAGTATTCCATGAGAATATTAGATTGATATTCATGAAAAAATAACTTTGTATAATATGAAGAGTTGTACTATTATATAGGAATCAATAGTTCAGAAATTTGCATGATTTGGACAGTTTGCAGCATTTGTGATAACACGTTGATATCTTAGCAACTCATGGTCCAATCATTATGAAATTTTGACTAGATATTCAAAACTCATTGTTCTACATATGCAATGGTTAAAATCAATATCAAATGATTCATTTGTGATGAATATCTCTGCTAATAGTAACAAATTTTGAATAAGTTGAAAGATTAATTTTAGTAGAACATGACTCTTCATATATTTTTATAAAATACTTAAAGTTATTTAAAATATTACAATCATAAGTATTTTGTCGTTACTCCAAAAGAAGTACGGTATTGTATTCGAACAATATTCTAGAAGAATATTGCATCTATTACTCTTGAGGAGTATATATTTAGTTGTATTCCCGAAGAAACAAGAATTAAACAATTCAATAAAAAATCATTAATATTCTCGAAGATTATTGACTTATTATTCTTGAAAAAAAAATAGTAAAATTACAACATTTTTTAATGTGCATGCATTGAAATTTCTTTCAAATCATGTTTATCTTTTTTAACTAATGGATCAATAAATATCTTTCAAGTAATTCACGTTAATATATGTGAATATCCACGTGTTTAAGTTGTATGTATTAGACCAATTTTTATCTTTTTATCAACTATTGTATAAAAAAAAATCATTGATTGTTTTAAAAAAAGTTATTAGTTGCATATCTTAATCACGTTAATTTTCATTAATATCTACGGGTATGCAATGATTATGATTTCAAGTTAAGCACTATTTCTACTCAATTTGATGTACAAAATTCTTTAATTTATATTTAGGTCATTATTTTTATTAGTGCCATACAATCAGATATTGATATTGCAAAGCCGCCATCATATATTTTTTATAATCTAGGATTTAATTATTTATTCATTCTTAATTTATTTATGTAGTAATATTATTTATATTTAGAAGAGTATTTTTTACTCTGAAGAGCATGATATTACAATTTTATCATTTCAAAAGAATATTGATTTATTGTTCTTGATGAAACATAAAATATATTAATTTAATTAAAAAAATATTGTATTGTATTCCTGAATAAACACATTTTAATACGTACAAATATCCTACAAGAATATTGTTTTATTGCTCCCGAAGAGCATAATTTTATAAGTTTCAATTATTTGAACTATATTAATAAACAAAATCTACAAAGATTTTAATAGTGTTTCGTAATTTGTAATATTATATTGAATCAGAAGTTTTATAACTTTGATATTTTATAATTTGACATGACTTATTGAATCATCTCGATTCAATAATGAGAATTGTTGAGAATTCTACAAGAGATTCATCAAAGAATTAAAAGATTCTTCAAGTTAATAAATTCTCATATAATACTTTTTCTTAAAGGCAATCTGATTATCTCACTAGCTAAATATGGAAGTACTTAGTTCTCGATATTCTCTATTTTAGAATAATTTAAGGGTGAATTTCCGTGGGCTCACTAACCTTCCATGGATACAATATTGAGATTTTGAAAATTAGGTATAATAAATGGTTACATGTGTGATTAGAAAATATACACAGGGTATAAGATACTATTTGCTCAATTTATATTATTATGGACAATGTGATATATGCTAGAATTTATATTTCAAAATCACTAAATGATTTTATGTATTGATTGAGAAAGTAATATTACATTTTATTGACAATTGTTTGGCAAAATTAAATGTCTTCGGTTATTTGCTATAATATTCGATGAGAAAAATTTGAATGAAAATGTTGTTTCACATGTCACAGGTGGTCAGAGACGAAAGTCAGAGGCGACGGGTTTAGGGTTATGAGGTTATCAGTTGATTCAGTTCTGACTTCACTTCTCTTATGGGCTTCTGCGTTCAATCGAGTTTTAGGTATGCTGTGTTAATTTATTTATTTTTATTTTTTATTTTTTAGCCTTACTACCCGGTGCAGAGCCAAGGTCCAACGCGGTTCATGGACCGCACAGGGCCTTAACTGGCTCCACCTCTGAAGTCATATGATTTTTATCTAAAATTTTGAAAAGTGAGGTATATTTTTCATCACAACGCACAGATGAAAATAATTGAATGCTGAGAATAAGTTGTTGAATCACTAATTATAATTATCATGAAATATGAGATGTTACGGCGTGGTTTCCGAGTTATATAATATAAAATTTCCCAGCATTGGGGGAGGAATTAAGTAATTGAATTGATAAATGTATAACATGCTTTAAGCGTGATGATAATCAATTCAAAAACAAACATCTCTAAAATAATTGTAATGATGGAGGCTAAATACTCATGAAAAGTAAAAAGACATCACTAAATGCCAGACACTTGATGGTGAAATATATTAAGAAACCTCTATATATATATTGAAATGATATGGATTCGAGAAATAAAAGTTAAAATCATATAATACAGATCTCTATTATGAAAACGTAGATGATGAATCCATAAAAAATTGACAAAAGATGAAAATCCTGGTATATAGGTAGGTTATTATTATAGGACTCACAATCCAAAACACTTAAAAGCGTAAAGTCAATAAGTAATCGGGCAATAGAAAAATATTAAATAGTTGTAAAATACGACTTGTTGCACACGAGAATTTTTAAAATAATTAGCATGATATGTGGTAGATATATATATTTACATTACTGATTTTAGTCGGTCAATTGGTAATTTCGATATAAAAGATGTCTGGAATTTACAAGTATAAACATTGAAAATTTAATATGTCTAGAATAGAATCAATTTGAAATTTAATGAGATTCGAAGTATAAAATTAGGTCACATGAAAAATTGTACAAATGACTCTATATGACAAATGTTGAAAATTGGGATGTACCACTATTATGAATTACACTTAGAAATTCTGGTAGTTGATTTTTAAGATGTAAATTCATGATTAGTTATTCACCTGAAGTGAATAAGTTAATTATTCACTTGTAGCGAAGGTGAATAAGTCACTTCCAAATTTAAGAAATACAATAAATGCATTGATGAATATTGATTATAGAACATTGTTCGATACAGCATGTTCAAAAAATTTGAAATATGATATAATTCTAAGTTCTTCAAGTTCAAAGGAAAAAATGAATTTATATTTGAAGAACTTATATGAGTTATTTATATATGCTTGGTGAACATACTAGATATTACATCAATTAACAATTGAAATAATGATATGTAGCCCTTGTTTGAGACCCATTAAATTGTATCACATTTTTCTCTCTCTTATTTTAAATCACACATTCTTCTAAAAATCATTATTCCAAAATACATTTTTTCAAATAATTTGATTTTAATGGGTCTCAAACAAGGGCGTAATATGAATATAATTATAATGTTCCCATAATGTGGAGCTAATATGCATTGCACTATTTTTACCTTAGCTAGGGTTTTTTTCCTAGCAATTTTTTTTTATAACGCATTGATAAAGAAAGATTTTGATATAGAATACTGATGATATCGACGTTCAACAAATTCGTTCAAGTGACAATGTGACTGATTTATTCACAAAAGTATTACCAACATCTACATTCAAGAAATTAGTTTACGAGATTGAAATGTGTCAACTCAATGATTTTTGGTTATGACATCAGGAGTGATTGTACTCTTTTCCTGGGTTTAGGTTTTGTCACACTAGATTTTTTTCGCAAAGTTTTAATGAGGCGAAATTTTTTAATACTCCAAAATAATTTTACTTTTTTCCTACATTTGATATTTTTGTCTCATTGAATTTTTATCAAACAAGATTTTAACAAGACATATATTTTGTAAAGTGTTGTTCAAGAAGGAGTGTTGTAAATAATATATTATTGGTGTATACAGTCCATATTTTTTTCCTTGTATATATGGAGTTCTGATTCGAGTGTCCCCAACATAGAATTTAAAGGATTTTAGAATTCCATAACATTCCACATATCCTCAATTTGAGATTTTATAGAATCTGTCAAAATTCAAAGTCCTCAATATGGATTTCTATTAATTCCACAACATTCCGGTGTCCTAAAAAATTCATGAATTTTAATGGATTTTTAATATGAATGGAATTGTAAGGATTTTGATTGATTTTAAACCATAAATATGAAGGCAAGATTCATCAACAAATCCGACCATGACGTCTCGAATTTCCAATTTCACGACCCCTCGAATTTTCAATTCCTTCCTTTTTCCCCAATAAAAATAGAAAATAATAATAAAAAACAAAACAAAAAACAAAACAAAACACCGCATGATCCTTATTATTTTTTTCATTTTATTTTTTTTATAAGTGAAGGTGCTAGGTCTACGATCCTTATTAATTTAATAGTCATAATCCCCACAACTCTGGAAAGTGACAATTGTATGTACTGAAGAAAAAAATAATGTCTTATTCAGCCCCTTTCGATTAATAAAATTTTGCCAATTTGTTTGTGATAATCTATAAATATTTTTATATAATTGAAAATTTGAGTTTAATTATTTAAATACAATTGATTGTTTTAATTGATTAGTTGTATAAGAAAATACTTCATGTTTTAAATGAAAGACTTGAATTTTTATTTTTATTTTTATTTTTTAATTCAAACTAGACAAGGTTATATATTTTATTAATTTTTTAACGGTTCGAATATTCTTGCTTCTTTTTTTATTTTTTTGATGATCGAATAAGAAATTATGTTATGTATTTATTTATGTCTCAAGTTCACATTCAACTTGCACAACAAAAGATAATAAAGAAATTACCAGATAAGTGGTAAAAATGGATGAAATTCTAAAATTCATTGGTGACACGTTCAATAAATTCTACTAAAATATATTAAAATCTATTAAAATCCGTGGAATAGAATTCGAATTTGAGAGATTTTATAGAATTCTATGAAAATTCATGAATATAAAAAATTTCACTAAATTCCATATTGGGGATTGTTGGAAATGGTGGGTTAATGGGTCAACTTTGACCTTAATTTTGAGTGGGACCCGATGTTCGTTTTGTCAAAATTAATGTTCAATTAAATTCTACGTTCTGAGTAGATGAGCGTGGAATATTTAATTGTATAAAACTATTTCCATATGAATGAGAAATTATGGTTGAAAGTTGGATAATAAATATGAGGAATAAATGGGAAACAAATGAAAAAATGTGTCAATCTCACATAGGTTGCAAACACAACCGTGAACCACTTAATAAGCTTCAAGTTGAGAAATGGGTTTGGGCCTCAAGGAGTACCAATAGTTTTTGAAAGAGGGGAGTCTTAAACAATGTCTAGACTAGCCCAAAGGCCGCGCTCGCCGCCGCCGTCCGACCGGCTGGCTCGGGATCGTGGTTGTGGGCTTGGACGGGGTCAGGCCCGTGTGAAGTTATTTAAATTTTTGTTCCAAATTTATTTAAATAATTCCCTCCCTCTCTTTAACAGTTTATTAACTGTTACGAAGTGGTTCAGTTTTTGCATGGAGTGGGCTGTATGGAAACTGCTCAAAACCACCACATTCTCCTCTATTTTGTTGCTTTCATTCATCACGAATTCATTCTGCAAAGCATACACAGTCTTCCTCCTGTCTTTATTTTCCTGCATAAGCCTTCAAAGAGTGTTCAATTCTAGTTCGTTGTCTTGCAGTCGAGGTGCCGCTTCTGCAAGTATTTGATCGTTGTATCTTGTGAGACCCTTTACCATAAACCGTAAGCACTGTGTGACAGGGTAAAAACGTCTTAAGGACAGAGAGCTTAGTTCTCGCCTCGATCATCCCTGTTTACTTTTCTGCTCGGATCTTCCCTTCTGATTACATCTGTTTTACGTTATTACAAATTTATAAGTCTGTTTTCATATTTAAGCATGTCTTTTCTTGAAAATTTTAATATAATCAAAATAATTTTCTAAGAGAGCATACCCCCATTAATAAAATAAACGGGGTCTATTTCATTGACTACTCTATTCTTTCACTTTGTCACTCTAGTTTATAACGAAAAAAACTTTAAATATTATTGCGACGTTAAACACAAGCACAGTCGAATCACCTACAAATGAAGAACAGTGAGTTGTCAATAGCTCATTGGAGGACTTGTCTCTAACCAGCCGCCCCTTCCACGAAGAACAGTAAAAAAAAAAAATATCAGGTCCAGGAGGGGAGGATGAAATAATGGCGTGCTGATGAACATGAACCCAGCATAGTTTTTGTCAATAAGCAAGTGTTGTTCATTGGTTCATTATTATTTTATTTTATTTTTTTATCTACTTAGGCCTTTTCACCAATTTTCTGCACATCAATTTCAATTGTCTTCTTTAGACCTTCTTCTTTCCAAGAAAAGATTTTTATTACTAAAAAGGGGGTTAAAAAGAGCCCATTAAATGAGCTTTAAATTTTGGAATGGATTTTGTGGAGCTTTTCTTAATGGTCTTTAATTAATTACTTTTGAAATTCTTTTATGTTTAGGAGGAGAATATAATATAAGTGTTAAAAGAGTTCAAATCTAGAAATAATTTTCTAAAATAATGGAGGGAAGGAGTAGATACAGTAATATTCCATGTGATCATACACAAGATCGAAGTTAGAAGTTAGAACCGTAGAGTAACGCATGGCTCAAATAGGAAGAACTTACGCCCTAATGTTACAAAAGCAAGGATATGATCTCCACAATGAACATCATATTCTTTACCCACTTTGTATGTGGGTCTGTCATGTGACAGAAATAATTTTTTTTCGTCACCAGTCAATCTCACATATAGAGTGGGTAAACCCCCCCCCCCCCCCGAATGTTACAATTCTAACTTATTGATTAAAATTGAATGTGATTGAAGATATTTCATGTACTTAACAAAATCGTCTCTTCCGTATCCCCCCTCCCCACCCCACCTTCCAATTATTTCGGACATACCATCGAGGATAATAATAATAATAATAATAATAATATATATATATGCATTTATTTGGTATGCTTTAAATTTCTCTTTTTTCTATAGTATTCAATTTCAACCATTTATTAAAAGTCAAGTTCACAATAATATTTGATCTTTCAACCAAATTTCAACCGTATATTCTCCTAAAAATCACTATTCATTTTTAAAAAACTCATTTTAAATAATACCAAGAACACTCATAATTGTACTATCTTAAGATCATCCTCCAAACAAGCAAAGCCAAGTTGAAAATGAAATCTGATAGGAAATTATTTGACATATAAAAGCAAATTTTGATGTACAAAAAAGTGTATATAAACATTTTAAATCATAAATAAATAGAAAATGAGTAGTGAATTAGTAGATAATTTTTGTAGATCCTTCAATAAAGCTCAAACAAAGACCTCACAAACATTTAAAAGGAGACATTTAATAAGAAAAAAAAATATAGTGAAATGAAGAAAAAAAAAATTAGAATCATAATTTGTTCAACCTTTATTTTTATTTTTTTTAAAAAAAATAAAAATAGTTTACTGAAAAATTTACGTTGAGTGAAGATTTTTTATATCTCTATATATATATAAAGTACTTTCAAAATATTATCAATATATACCTAAAATTAGATTCTTAGTATAAAAAAATTTATCAAACTATGATTCAACTCAAAAGCACGATCCACTACTGTGGAGTGAATCGAGTTCTAAAACTTATGTTATGTCTAGATCAAATCAATTCATTTTTACACCCACTACATTATTTCTCGTCTTCGGTCACTCAATGGTGGGTGGGGGTGGGGGTGGGGGTGGGGGGTGTTTTGGCCACAACTCCAAGGAGGCACATACCTACATATGAAGCAACATTTGAGACAAAAGAAAATGGAGAGTTTCTTGTAAGCACCTAAACATGCATGCACCTAGACAAATTCTGCATTCCACACCAAAATCCCTTGTATAATTCATTGTTTGAAAAATAAAAACTTGGGAAGATACATGTCCTTCAGACAAGTGCTGTCTCAAAATAAGCAGACAATCCTTTGTGAAATGCAAAGTGTCTAATTATAATTAGCATTTTTAAGTTTCTGACTACTCAGCCAACTTATAATCCAAATACTTATAATTCTCCTTATGATCAATCTGGGTCATCTGGCTATTAGCTATATATCTTTTACTTTTATTGGTACGTACTGTCCATGTTGTTGAAGAGATGATAATGTTATGAATCGAACAAAGTGATAGAAATGAAATTCACATTTAAATTTATTTTAAAATATTTAAGAAAGTTTCACGCTTTTGCTGAGTTTAATTTAATTGAACCACGACTGGTTTAAAGGAAGTATAAGTCAGGGGAGAATTGGCTTACAACAAATTAAGAATATCTTCAGTGTAGTTGTTGATTGTTTAAAAAAATTGTCACAAAAACAAAATAGATGGCGCTTAAAAGAAATCTTCAATGCAAGCTAACAAAAACTCCGTCAACTTGACGTGGCAATAAAAATATAAAAAATTAAAAGACAATGTCGAGATAAATATCTAGATGGCTTTATTACCCGTACTATTGCAATTTAATTGATTATATTTCTAGACTATTAGATTCTCTTCTCTTTCACTCTATTTTATTATTTTTATTTTTAATGTTAATAAAAAACACACAAGCAAAAATATTGAGATCTAGATTAAATGAAAATATTGGGGATCAATTTTAGACTTAACCATCTATTTACAAGGCATTTAACCTAGGTTTGGGAAACCTTTACAAATCATTGTTTATAAATATTGTTTATAAATAATGATATGTTAATATTTCGTTGATCATTGTTGACTTCTCAACAAAAAATGAACCAATAAAATATAGTCATGTGATCGTTTATAGATAAAATTTATAAACAACTTTTACCAAACAGAGTTAGATGGGAAGAGACCAGCTACTATAGCTGGGAAAGTTTCTTTGGATTGAAGGAGGGGTACTAGAGGAAGGGGTTTGATTTCCTTGCTAATCTTTGAGACCAATTTGACGGACTTTCACCCGCAAGATTATAATCTATGAAATGCATTGAAAATGCTTTGAACTTTAGCCTCAACAATTTTACAATTAACTTATGAATCCTTTTTCATCATTCCGTTTGATTCGCCCCCTTTTCTATTTTATTACTATCAGTCTATCACTGTTAAACTTCCCCGTCTTATAAATAAAAAAAATAAAAATTGTTCTCTTTAATTTTTTTCAATTTATTTATTAGAGATGAAGGCTTGCAAAAAATTTATCATTTCAGTAAGTCAGAATTGACATAACAGAAAAGAGACCCAATAGATTTAACATAAAAAAAAGATCGAGTATATCATCCAGGCTCGTTAACACAAAACAACAGCAAACAAAAACCAGAAACTACACGAGATAGATCAATCGATCGATCATCTTACAGTAAATTAATGTGTAAAAAACAGATGATTTACATTGTTTCATTGGCCATAACATGTTTAGTTAATTGTAAGGCTTGGCTTGCGTATCACTGGATTCAGTCATTCTTATAGAACGACAAGTTTCCTATGTAAATGGTCTCCAGTCAACCTTGAATCTCCATCATGGTCATGGTCATGGAAAATGAGAGTCAAGATTCCAACTAAACATAGAACCGAACCTACAAGAAGCTTGTCATAGCGTTCAACCCAGTGGAACTTGATCTGGCTTGCACCATAGAACGAGAGGGCCACCAGTGATGTCATTACAGCTATCGTGCTGCAGATCCAAAATCACAATCTTATGTCATGTTCTGTCAATGTACAGAAGTCAATAGCAGTTTAAAGTAGAGCGCGCTATCAGGAGTTGATGAACCACGAAATGCAGGCAACTCAATGTGACATTCATTAACTTAAATTGCACAAAACCGTGCTTCAATCCAGATCATGTTAGCAGCAAAACATTGAGAATCATCCCAGTATTCAGAAACTTCTTAAAATCCTAAGCTTTGAAGTAGAAAGGTTTGGCTTGTCGATTTGAAACTAGATAGGGACATACAATTTGGGTAGGTTTCAGAGTTTTTATAACCTACACATTACTAGCAAAATCAAAATGGCTATATGATTTGAGCATTTCTTACTTTTTAAACTTACAAATAATCCTTGCTTGAAAGTAAAGTAGGGATGAGCTGACCAAAAACAAAATTTTATTTTAAAACTAGAAAAATTTCCTTATTTGAATTGTAAACCAAGGCTTACCCGACCAACAACAAAATTATTTATTTTAAAACTTATTTACGTAAAATAAACTTGTAAGTAAATCTTTAAGCCTAGCCAAACACGCACATATACATTTTGATAACTTGTACATAAATCTATAAGCCTAACCAAACGCGCATGTGCATTTTGATTTTTCAAAACTGACAGCAGTGCCTATTTTGAGTCGAAAGAACACAAAAATGCTGCAGGTCAAATGTTTAACATATTATCATGGCAAAATCTAAATAATTTGTTTAAACCAAAGAAATTTTTACCATTTATAAATTCTTGCCTAACGGAGGCTAAGAAATGATAGGGTGAAACATAATAAAGCAAACATTAGATACTAAACAAAGATACCTGAATAACAGAACTATGATAGCAAGCACCATCATAGAAGATGAGTTTCCAACTGCAAGAAATACAGGAAGAGTTGTTGCGCAAGGAGACAATGCAGGGACAAGAACAAGACCAGCAACGGCCATTTTTTCCATGGGTTGGTTGTGGGAATGGCTATGACCACCCTTTCCAGACAGAAACAAAATGATGTAACTGCCCCCAAGAACTATGAGCAACAAAGATGCAAGTTTATGCACTGTTTCCTCCCCCGCAATTGTGTTTGATATGGTAACTGCTGTTATGCCAAGCAGTGAAGTGGATAATACATGCAACACCGCTCCAAATGCAGCTGCATGCAGATAATCATTTAGAAATGATGGAAACTATATATGCGAGTAACAAAGTCATATCACCCGTACTGGATCAATATGACTCGTAATAAATTCAGGAACTACAAATTTGAGGACAAAAGGAGTAACAAAAGAAAATATGGTGCAACTATACGTCCCCAGCTAATGGCCACCAGATTTAGCCATCAAGTCCTGATATGGTCCAAGCCAATCTGTATATCACCTTACGTATTGTCCGCGGTGTGTTTCTTTCGCGTCCCCAGTGATTCGAACCCAAGAACTCCCTTAAATAGCACCTAAGTTGAATGCTATTACCAACTGAACAAATTTTAGTACATTGGGATGCGAAATAAAGCCACTGGGCACAACCCCCTAGTGGTCAGTTAGTATGCGTAAAATACATATAGAATCCTCAGGGAGCATGTCAGGTCTTGATGGAAAAATCATGTGGCCATGGTCAGGGGACTTATCATTACTTATGGCATGGCTATTGATTCGTTACAGCTAGGTATGGGCGTTTGACATTTTATCGAAGAAACCCAACACAAAAAACCCAAATCGAGAAAATAATAAAAAACTAAATATAACTTTGCAAATTGACCCATACGTATCTCTCATTATTGGGTTACATTTATAATTGGGTTTTTTCACTACTTTTTTTGTTTAAAAAGCCAACCATTTTTTTAAGGTCCAAATGTTTTAATTTTATAACAAATACGTAAAAAACCTTTGAAAATCTTCATTTATAATCTAATTTAAATGGTCTATTTTAAATTGGACCTAAGCTTAACCTCAACAACCCAAACCGAACTAACCCAAGATTGATTGGTTCGGGTTGTTCGGTTTTACCACCAATTTTGGGTTGGTTTGGGCAAAAAATTATTGAAACCAAATTGTTTGGTTCGGTTTCGGGTAGGTTCGAAAGCCAAACCAACTTAACACACGCAAACCCGTAGATATAGCATCTTTTAAAGTTTAGCACATTCTAACAATGAGGATAAATTGGGATCATGTACACTTATAACAATTCATGCGACTGGTAGTAGGAAAAGGATATTTATACAGAAGCTATTTAATTGTGCCTAACTGTTTGGGTACCTACAATAGTGTCAAAAATCATGTTAAAAAAAGAGCTAATGACATGCACTTGTTAACAAATCTATGATAAAGTAGAAAAGTTGGATGTACATTAGATAATATTGCCAAAAATCAAACAAAAAGAATTTGTCCAAAAATTGTACGTCACAACGTTCTTGTGGAAGCAGGGGAAATTGTTAATTTTTTTGTCGGAACCGTTTGATCAACTAAATGTTTGTTGCAATAACTACCTATATGGTCAGGGGGCCACCAAAACTTTATTCTATTCCAATTTATGCCTTTGGGTTATATATTGGTTTCGAGTCCTTCTTCCTTTAGTTATCCAAAAGGACATTTAAAGCTCGGTATAGGTTATCTATCTAAATTTACAATCACATCAAGTTCTTCTGCATTTGTAGAGAGTATTCTAATCTTATGCATTACAATCTCCTTATTTTTATTTTATTTTTATAGAAAATTGAATATATATATATATATATATACACTAAAAAACAGTATTTAGAAAACCGAAAACTAGTTTGAACCGGAAAAGGAAACGGGTCAAGAGTTAAAAAAATCCGATAGGGTCGAATTGGTTTCAATTAAAACGTCAAAAATTATTCCAAAAATGACAAGATTTTCTAAAAACAAGTTATTTTACAAATAAACTAATATTTACTCATTTAGAAAATAAAATTATACACAAAAGTAGCTTAAAACAACTAGCAAAAAAAAAAAAAAAAACTGAAAATCTCGGGTTTAAAAAACCGGCCGGTTCATGGTTGAACCGGTTGAAAACTAGGTTTTCGGCCGGTTTTTTCCAACTGGTTTTCTCGGTCGAACGGTCCGGTCCGGTCCGGTCCGATTCTAAACATTGCTAAAAACAATCAATGTTGAGGACAATATGATACTATATTTTGTCACAAATGTCATCTTTATTCCTACCCTAATCTAACGTGCAGATTATCTATTTGTCTTAAGGTCCATTTGGGTAAAGGTTGTTGTGAAAAGAGCTTTCATCATTAGAGTTTTTGCTAGCAGAGGTTTTCCAAACAGAGCTTAATTACTAGTGGTTGATTGTTTGGTTGTTAATCCAGAAAGTGTTGTGAGTATTATATATGATTGTTTGATAGTATAACTACAAAAATGCTTTTGTTTTATTTCTTGTACAAATGCTACATATTTGTTTGACTAAAATTAAATAATTTATTCATAAATAATATTTAAGATAAAAAAATATATTATAAACCTTTCCAAAAGAATCCTTAAAATTCATTTAATATTTCACTGTGTAAGATAATTTGGATATATTTGGTAATTTTTTAAAGTAACAAGGATAATTCATTAGTTGAAAAGTTTCATTAAATACACATTTTAACTTCCTGTATAAGCTGGATGTAGAGTTTTATAACTGAAAGAGCTTTGAAAAGTTGTTTTATTAGCCAACAAGCACTTTTTGACTTTAACCAAACACCCATTATTTTAACCAAAGCATCTTTTTTTCCCTCCACGAAGTGCTTTTGAGCTTTGTAGGAGCTCTTCCAAACACACATTTAGTTTCACTTAATTGAAACTCAGTTTTCTCAGTCCTTCTCCAAAGTCCCAACTTAACATTTATCCCCTTGTGCCATCTACAAATATGTCACAAAACATAAAACAAAGCGTCTCATTTGGATACCTAGTAAGTTCATCTATAAATAAAGCAACAAAGATAAAAAAAAAAAAAAAAATGAAAAAGGAGACCTGGAAAAACTTTTATGCAAGCATATAGTAGAAATATAAAATTCTTTACTACCAACTCCACCTGATCTCGCATTCATGATGCTCCTTTATGCATATCTTTAATAGTAGTTAACTCTTCTTATCACTAATAGAAATTCCTTACTTTGCCATAATCCACCACATCACTTCATTGACCATCCTATCATACGGTTTAGCCAAGTGAAGAAAAATCATATGCAAATCTGGCTTGTTTTCTCTATGTTTCCATCATTTTCCAATGAAACTATAATATCTTTTAATGATCTCCTTAACATAAAACCCAAATTGGTTATCTTCTACCTTCATATATTACCTTAATTTATACCAATCCCGTATACAGAGAGAAAACAAGCTTACTAGATACCACAAGTGCAAAATACCAGCTTCTTTAAGCATCACATCCAGTGAATCCATCCAGTGAAACTTACCACATGCTACTCAGGATATGGTTGTGAGGCACAAAAAAAAATACAGAAACTTATTTACTTTAAGCTAGGACATGATCCCTCCTTTTGAAAAGTTTTGTCATTAGCATTCCTCCTATTGAAGCTCATGTCACTCCAACTATCACAAAACACAGGAAGTAACCAAAAACAGCATATAACCATATTGAATCCTCAAAATTGCCACAATAACTTTCGAATCCATCAAACCACGAAGGACTCGATATTCTCCTACAATTTGTAACTCATTTAGTTTCGCTTGTTGATCAAATCAGAAAACCTGATTTAATGACTTTCATAATCCCAGTGCATCCCGTCCATATATGCAGACGTACTCGCATATATAATGACTCCAACGAATCAATCAATTGTACTACATCTAACAACAGTTACAAAATTCTTCAGATCAATCAACCCTATGGAGATCCTTTCTTTTCCCCATAAAAAACCTGGCGGCAAACTTCTAGATCCCACCAATCACACTGGAATTCTTAAGATAATACAACAATCTTCCATTCCAATAACAAAAATCACGTTTCTCACTCTCTTAAAGTTTCAGTTAACAGTTCAACGGAATGTATACGTATACAGCATGCTTACATATAAACAATACGCGTATATGTCGACACTTACTGACAAGGAGAGTGCGAGAAAGTGTCCATTTTTGCGCCCGGCCAACGATTGAAAAAGGCAACCAATGCGTCGGTATGAATGAGTGTAGCAGTGAAACTGTTGCTATTCCTCCGATCGTCGATAGATCTTCTGCACTGATACTAAATTTTCCACTCTCCATTTTTCCAATTCTTACTTATTCTTTTGATTATTTGAAAGTGATACTGGCATCAGCAGAAAAATTCTACAGCTTTTGTAGAGCTTTTGTGGGTTTCGGAAAATTACGAGTTTCTAAATTTCATAAATTGTCCTTCTTTGGCAATTGGGGAAATTTTATGGACCGAGAATATAAAAAGGAAAAAATACACAAATAACGTGTTTACAATTACGGTCCGTTCGGTAAAAATTAATTTACTAAATTAATTGGTTAAAAGATAAAAAAGACAATAAATTTAATTTACACAATTTTTCAAATCACTTTTTAACCATCCATATTTTCTCTCTCCAATTACACAATTTTTTAAACTAATTTTTAACCTCACATTTACCTAGAAAACACAAATAAATTCAATACAAAATTTAATTTGGTACCAATTCCAACCGAACAGAGCCTACATATGGGACGTTTGTATAAATATCAAAATTTTAGTATTATAATTAAAGCTTACTTCATTTTAAACAATAATTGAAAAACACTTTAATTTTATTTTTTTTGAAAAAATATTGTTTTATCATAAGTTTCATGTTGTGATACTTTAAAAGTATGATACTTTCAATTTTTAATATCATAACACGAAACTTTTTCAATTTTCTATGATACTTAGGAAGAAATTTTGGTATCACATCATGATACTTTACATAATTTTTATATTTCATCTGTAGTGTTCCGCCTTATTGCCTTTGGCGACCTCCAACTCCTACCTTCCTCAACCTCTACTACTCCTGTTTGGTCCTTCGGCACTGCCAATCTCAGGGTCATCGCCGTTTCACTTGAAGATTTCGGCAATTTGATCCTCAAGAACGCATCTAGGTCCACCGTGTGGACCTCCTTCTACCACCCCCACTGATGTAATTGTTCCGACTCAAAATTTTACTGTAAGACATACTCTTTTATCTAGTCTTTACTCATTTAAATTGCAAAAAATGGGAACTTGATACTTTGGTGGAATAATTCGATTGAGTATTACAATTCCGGGCTGAATTCCACCATGAATTCGAACTTCAGCAATCTAGTACTGGACATTCGATCTATCGGTATCCTCACTCTTTCTGATCCCACGGTAGCTAATTCTCTGGAATTAGCCTACAGCAGTGATTATGGTCAGAAATTTAGGAACATATTTGTAAATAGCTGCACATTTTGATGGGGAAGGGGATGGTGGTGCCGTGGTGGTGTTTCGGTGGTGTCGTGGTGGTGGTTCAATGGTGGTAGCGTGGTGCTGTGATGGTGGTTCGCTAGGTTCGGTGGGGAAGAAGATGAGCAACAGCAGTGGAAGGGAAGAAAGGAATGTATTTTTCAATTTTTTTTCTTAATACAGTGATTTGTGCAATTGATCATAAAAATATAGTATAGGGTGCGATTATCCCCATTTTAATTGTAAAGAAATAAGTCCAAAAGTTCATAAATCAGGTTGTAAATAAATATAATTAATATATTATATAAAAAATTACCCCGACCCACCCCAATCTAATCTTCCATGTATATATCGACATTTATCATCAACACGACCCACGATCACCACCACCCACCTCACCACCACCGTCGTCGCCACTGTCCTATCTTTGATCACCGTCACCTTCACCATCATTATAACTTCTAAAGCTCAGATGACAATCACAACCACCACCAACTCCGGTGCACTACCACCACATCCAAAAAAAAAATGTTACTTCACATTCACACATACATAAATATAAACATGGAATTTCAGAATTGAAGCATAAGTTAAACTTACCGGAGTTTTCGATTTAGGAGAACTGCAACAATGAGAATCTCAAAAATATGGCACAACGATTGTCCCAGGACCATATGCCCCAGTTCATTAACACTTCTTGGATCTATAACTGCTTGAAATTCATATGTGACCTATGTATATGACTAGTGACCTGAGTTACCGTGGCTTAAAATGTATAAATTGTAACATGTGACTTTAAAGTGCGACTTGTGACCTCAATGTGCAACATGTGACTTGAGGTATGAATTGTGACCTGAATATGTGACTTGGAAATGTGACTTGAATATGTGACCTGTGACCTATGACCTATGACTTGAACATGTGACTTGTGACTTATGACTTGTTGAAATCGATATGTGACCTGTGTTGTTGTGACATGAAACATCTGTGAACTCAAAAGTGTGACATATTGCCTCTTTCACCAATTCTCTTGGACATGTGACGTGTAATTTGAAATATGATCCGTGACTCAAATATGTGACACATGACTTAAATATGTAACATGTAACTCATGACTTAAACATGTGACCTATGACTTGAATATGAGACATGTAACTTGTTGTTTGAACATGTGGCCTGAAAATGTGACGTATGGCTTCAATTTGTGACATGTGACATGTGAGTATAATGTGACTTTTTGTGACTAAAATATGTAACATGTGACTTGTGACTTAAATACGTGACATGTGACCCGTAGTTTGAGCATGTTACCTGAACATGTGACCCGTGACTTATATATGTGACTTCAGTAACCACAAACAAACAATATTCATCTCACCATCTCCACCACCACCTTAGTGACCACAAACAAACAATATGTGACTATGACTTGTATACGTGACCCCATCCTTACCTCCCCATTCAGGCTCAGCTTCAATTCCATCCCATAACAATTGACCTGTTACCTTAATCGATGCCAACACCACCATCACTGCCCCCACCATCTTCTCACACCGTCACACAACCACCAGTAACCACATTGCACAACCACACAACCACCAGTGACTATATTGCACAACCAGTTACCACACTGTACAATCACACAACCACCAGTGACCACTCTGCACAACCCGTGACCGTCATGGTTTCTTCCTCGAGTATAACTATAGCGACCCAGAATTTTTATGCAATAAATAATTATTTTAATATTTAGAAAATTGTGTCGCTACTATTTCATTTATTATTTTGAAATTAACGCCGCGACGAATTCGTCTAGCCAAGTCAAGAAATATCGAATTTGTTCGATTTTAAATTAAAATTCGAATTTCTAAAATTATGTTATTTTAATTATTTATTCAAAGTATTATTTTCAAAATCATTTTGAATTCCAAATTTATTAAAATATCTCAATTTTCCTTATTCAAATTATTTTAAGTCCAAATACGTAATTCGATTTTATCTCAAAATCTATTTATTCTCAAATGTATTTTCAGTCCAAAAACATCATCATCAACAAACCAACTAATTATTCCCCATGTTTTCCCACTTTTCTTAATACCTAACTATCTACATCTCTTCCTCTAATTTTATATGTTCTTCATCAAACTCAATTTGCATTCTTCCGTCCTGCACATACAAACTATCATCATCATTATTATTATACCTAACAAAGAACACCACTACCAATTAATCAAAGCTATCACAATTCAATCCTACCCCATGTGTCTACTAAACATAATGATTTTTATTCTCCATTAATCTTCTTCTTTTCCTTTCTTTTCTCCTTTAAAGATACCTTCATCCCACCTTCATGTTTGGAATCATCAGTCTAACCACCAGCCTTCTTTGTCATTTTCAATTCCCAGCACGCCTGCAAATCTCAACTCTCTGCATGATCATCACCACTAATTCCTCACAACATTTCAAGCACCGTATCCCATAATTCCCTAGTCCACTGCTGAACCATAGCCATGACGCCAAACTGCCTACTTCACAACACTGCCTTCAGTCACGGTCACCATCCACCCAAACTGCCTCTACTCAATTTGAATTCTAAGCCACCGAATCAAGAACAGCCCTCACCACTTCCAGTAATCCCAAACTCACCATCAGCCAATTACCTAAGAACCCCTGCCAACCGGCACTATCATCACCATATTCAAACACACAATTCATCGACATCTTCAACCAATCTTGCAGTTTCTTCCAGCAACCCCATCATCATCATCAAGATCGATCACCACTCAGCCACAACCACACTTTTCCACCCACCACCATTTCTGAATCCGTAATATCCAAGTCCGCTGCCTCACTTCAGAGGTCGACCAAGAATCGAACCTCCGCTCACCATTTTAATCTCCAAATCAAACAATCATCATCATCAATCAACACCACCGGATAGCCATCACCAAATCAACCCAAACCCAAGAAACAGAGTAACCAGATAACCACCTACCTCAAATGCCGGATTTTCGCCGGAAAAACCCCGACCTAAAATCTCGGATTTCAGCCCCAAATCGCACCTAAACTCCACCAAAACCTAGCCTAGCGGAGCCTCGTCGTTGGCCACCTCCTGCGCAGGCGAACTGCCGGCTATAGCACCGTTGATTCCAAAGAATTTCCACCGATCGCCTTTCTCTCTCGCCTGTCTCTCGTTTCTTTCACTCGCCTCTCTCTCATCTCTGATGAATACGAAATAGTAGAAAGAGAAGAGAAAGATATGATATATTAATTTTCAGAAATTTGCATTTTGGTCCCTGGGTTTTAAAGTTATTTCAAATCAGTCCCTAAGTTTTAAAATCTATCGTTTCAGTCTCCAAGTTTTAAAATGAGTTTTAATCAGCCATTTCATTTTTAAAAATATATTATTTCAGCCCTATAGTAATATTCGTTTTAAGTTTCAACTCAAGTTTCAAAGATATTCATTTTAGTCCTTCAACTTTCAAAAGTATTCATTTTGGTCCCTAAACTTTCAAAACATCAATTTTAGTCCTCAAATTATAATTTATCATTTTGAGCTATATATTCGATAGACTAAAGTGACTTATTGGCTTAAGACGAAGCGTACGGAGAATTTAAAGAAATTGAAGTCATTCCCGCTCAACTTTGCACTCGTCGGATTTGAGGTAGACTCGCACTTATTAATTAATTTAAATTATGATTTCATATGAATGTCATGTGACTTGTGAAAGTCAATTTTTAAGAAAAACAAGTATGTTTTTATGAAAGGTAAATATACCTTATGTTGTTATGAAAAGTAAGTATGTTTTTATGAAAAGAAAATATACTTTATGTTTTTACGAAAAGTAAGTATACCCTATGCTTCACGAAAATGTTTTTTTGGATCATTGCTATGAAATCAATCTACCAAGATTGTTTTGGGTCCCATATGATAAGTTATGATATGTTAAGGGGACCGGAGTTTTAGTAGCGCTACACATAAGAATTCTTGCCACCTAAGTTCGGTAACATTCTTGTGTCTCCATAAGTTTATGAGGATTTACCACCTAAGTTCGGTAAAATTCCTGTCTTTCCATATGTTTATGAGGATTTACCACCTAAGTTCGGTAAAATTCCTGTCGCATATGTTTATGAGGATTTCGATCCTATCTTATGTTATGATGCAATTGATCCCTATGAATTTCAGAAAATTATGCTTGGTATACTTACTACATAAGAATTCTTACCACTTAAGTTCGGTAAAATTCTTATGTTTATGAGGATTTCGATTTTATCCTATGTTATGATGAAAACTTACTGTTATTATGATTTTACTACATAAGAATTCTTACCACCTAAGTTCGGTAAAATTCTTATGTTTATGAGGATTTCAATCCTATCTTATGTTATGCTTTCAAAAGAAATTATGCTTGGCATAATTAAAATGTTTTATAAGTATATGGTTTTCAAAGAACTGTTTTCAAAGAAATGTTTTCAAAGAGCATATGATTTGCAAAATATGTCCCGTGCTGTAATGCACAATATGAGTTTTATCAAGAACAGTTTTATAAAGAAGCTCTATCAATGCCCGTTTTATAAAGAGCCGGGATTTATGTGTTTAATCATCTTATAAATTAAATTAATTTGCGATGAGTCTACTGAGTATTTCCCCCATGAAATACTCACCCTACTTTTTAACAGTTTTGCAGATTTCGGAGACGGTGGCGAGCGATGAATGATGGTGGCAATAATCGTTGAACGGTTGAAAGTTTGACGTTAATGATTTCCGTATTTTCCAAACAATCGAATAATTTAGAGAAGTTCATTTATTTGAGAAATTATGATATTGGCAATTTCTTTACAATATTAATGGTTCGATTTACTATTTCAAATGGTTTCATAAATGTTTTCAATTTTAGCGGCCATTACAGTTTATTTAATGTTGCCAAAAATGAATTTCAATTATTTCTTCCGCAAAAATATTATTCGAAAAATTTAGACAGAAAATGACGTAGTGAATCGGGTATACGGAACTCGGGGCGCTACAAGTTGGTATCAGAGCTAGTCTGCGTTTCTGTAGACTGGAAAAATTTTCAAAAAGAATTTTCAAGAAATATTTTCCATTTTAAGATTTTTATTGATGAAGATTGCCACTGCCATCATTCGTTCCACCAACTCCGAGGTAAAGAAGTTTATGATGTTTAAAGTTATTTCAGTATTTCGAATACTCATTTTACTAATTTATGAGAAAGAATGAAGAGTATTTCGGATACTTATGATTTATGAGAAATAAGAATGTATTTCTTCGAAAATAATGATGTTGTTATGCTTTGTCATAACTTATATGCTTTAATGTATGATTATGAGAATTTTTTTTTAAAGAAAACGAGTGTTGAGCATAATGGGAATAATATGATTTTATTGAGAATTAAGTAATGGATATTATGTTGAGTTAATTTATTATGCCTCTATGTTGAAGAGAAATTTATTATGAAGTTTGGCTTTGTGAATAAATTTTGGGAATATGATTTATGGCATATATTTATAAGTATGAGTAACTTTTGAGCCAATTAAGGTATGGAAGGAAGTAATATTGTGATATTGAAAAATATGATTTGAAATTTCTATGTTGAGGAATTATGAATTGAATTATGAGATATTTTGATGATATTGAAGTGTTGGAATCATTTTCAATATTTTTAGATCGTTGTGATCAAATGTGGAGTTATTTATTATTGTGAGTTATGAAGTATGCTTATGGTTTGGATAAGTCCAAATTACAAGGGAGACTCTGTTCAGAATTTTATCAATTGGAATTAAGAGCATAATATGATAAGCATCCACTAAAGGAATTAAGGTTAGACATGCAAGATCATTTACATCACAAACGAGATTTAGTAGATGATAGCAGAGATTTTATTATTTTCTCATAAGGAGAACACACAAGAGTCACACTGGAAAGGAAATACATGAAACACACGAAAGCATAAGAGAAAAGCATGGAAAGATCCTCAGAATGAGAGATGTGTTTCCGGAGTAGCCGTATCCTACCACCTCTGATCTTTTGAGGATATAAAGAGAAAACCTTCAAAGAGGTGTGTTTCGAGAGTAAGAATACTCCGTAATCTACCACCTGGAATCTTTGAAGTACACACAAGATTTAAACATTAAGGAAATCCTAGTAAATGGAGGGGTGTCTCGAGAGTGAGAATACTCCGTACTCTACCCCCACCTATTCTAAGATTCAAAGAGTTAAATTTACATTAACCGGACTCCATTTTCGCTTGATCCCCCTTCCTTGCGACCAATCTATTTTAACTCCTGCTGGATCTTGTATTGAGATATATGACTGCAGCTTATCCAGTAGTTCATCAATAGTAGGAGCAGAAATAAGAAGCCTTCTGGAAAATGGAGAGATGAATCCCTGTTCCACAGCATAATCAAGAAAGGTTAACAAACCATCAAAGAAATTGTTAACATTCAGAAGCCCAATAGGCTTAGTATGGAGATCTAGTTGAGCCCACGAGGTAATGTTAAAAATTTCTTCTAAGGTACCAAAACCTCCGGGCAGGGCTATAAAGGCATCAGAACCATATAGCATACAAGTTATGCGTTCATGGATGGATAAAGTTTGAACTTCATGCCCTCGTGTTTTGCCTGCAACATCTACCAAAGGGACAGGTATAACACCGATTACTTTTGATTTCTCTGCAAGAGCAGATTGGGAAACACAACCCATTAGACCACTGCTACCACCCCCATACACAAGAGTGATACCTTTTTCCCCCAGTTTCTTTCCAAGATCTACAGCCGCTTCTAGATAACCGAAGCCTTTCCCTACTTTTGATCCACAAAATACACAAATAGTTTTGATCTGTCGAAGTTTTGGTGCTTCCATCTTTGATAGTAAAGAAGGGAAAACTTACGAAGAAGATGTGATTTTGGGATGCCTGAACTATGAAATATGTTTGGCTATTTAAAGCCGAAAAAAAAAAAAAAAAAAATTTACTGTTTTTGATTGATTCTGAAAAAGTAAAGATTTACTTTTGACAAAATCAGCCCACTTTTGAATATTTTTATCGTATCGAGGCTGTCACCTTTCGGCGATTCAATATTTATTTCCAGCTTTATCAAACCTCGAGAAAGGAAAATATATTTATTTCCAGCTTTATCAAACCTCGAGAAAAGAAATATATATTTTATTTCCAAAACGCGTGAAAGAAAGCAGCAAAATATTTTAAAAAGATTTACCTTATATCATTGCTGAACTGCCAGAAGCCTCATTTTGTAAAACAGACTGGCAAACAGGATCTTTCGATATTATATTTTGGAGACTATAACGATTTTTGTCCTCGTTAAACTGAGCGTATAAGGAGAGAAGTTCACGTTGTACATAACCACTTGGGTGCGTCTCAAGAGTCAGTCGAATATCATCCAAAGACTCCTTACTCAGTCCACCCTTTATGAATTCGATTTTATCATCCCGATTAGTAGAAGAATATCCTACTGATTTGCAACGTGTATTACAGTTCCAACGAGCACATTTGTAGCAACCACCCAGTCTTTTTGCTCTTCGTTTCTTTGCGAACGTGCTTTTGCCTAAACCAGGCATATGTTTTGGAAATGTTGATGGTAATTCACCAGATAGTCGAACCTTTGCTTCTATCAACCAGCGAACATCTTCTGGAATATCATGAGCCATTAGCAACCTCAATCTTTCGAGCCTTATTTTATAGATCTTTCTCAGATCATTCATAGGAAGACTGGAATAATACTTGCGAATGTTAGAAAGAATGATATCCATTGTTTGATGATTCAACCTCTTCCCAGCATGAACTATTTAAAAGCGCAAAGGATCTGAGTGAATCCGCGTAATGTTGTGACCAGCAAGAAAGCGCAGGATTATTTTAATGAAAAGAGGAGACAAGAAGTAATGCGCTGTTAAATTTTATCGATAAAGGAGATTTGATTGGAGATTTGGAATATTTTCTTGGATTATGGGTACTGATATTTTGTTTTAATAATGATAATCTTGGTATAGTGTGATGATACGTGGAAAGTAAAATGAGTACCGTATTGAATCAGAATTCATACGTATATACAAGTGAAAGAAATACTTTGCAGGAAATGTGGTGACATTTAAGTATAGAATCTTAGTTTTGGGAGATATTTGTTTACTGAATTTTGGGTTACAAATATTGGAAAGATAAGTTGATGATATTATGTTGATATGTTTGGGTATATTACGTAGAGAAGATATTCAGGTAATTCTTTGATTATTTTTGGGAATTTTCGATGATAAGAAGAAGAGATTCTGATTAAGTATTCAGAAATTATAAGATTAAGTAAGTTTAATTTCGAGGACGAAATTATTTTAAGGAGGTAAGATTATAGCGACCCAGAATTTTTATGCAATAAATAATTATTTTAATATTTAGAAAATTGTGTCGCTACTATTTCATTTATTATTTTGAAATTAACGCCGCGACGAATTCGTCTAGCCAAGTCAAGAAATATCGAATTTGTTCGATTTTAAATTAAAATTCGAATTTCTAAAATTATGTTATTTTAATTATTTATTCAAAGTATTATTTTCAAAATCATTTTGAATTCCAAATTTATTAAAATATCTCAATTTTCCTTATTCAAATTATTTTAAGTCCAAATACGTAATTCGATTTTATCTCAAAATCTATTTATTCTCAAATGTATTTTCAGTCCAAAAACATCATCATCAACAAACCAACTAATTATTCCCCATGTTTTCCCACTTTTCTTAATACCTAACTATCTACATCTCTTCCTCTAATTTTATATGTTCTTCATCAAACTCAATTTGCATTCTTCCGTCCTGCACATACAAACTATCATCATTATTATTATTATACCTAACAAAGAACACCACTACCAATTAATCAAAGCTATCACAATTCAATCCTACCCCATGTGTCTACTAAACATAATGATTTTTATTCTCCATTAATCTTCTTCTTTTCCTTTCTTTTCTCCTTTAAAGATACCTTCATCCCACCTTCATGTTTGGAATCATCAGTCTAACCACCAGCCTTCTTTGTCATTTTCAATTCCCAGCACGCCTGCAAATCTCAACTCTCTGCATGATCATCACCACTAATTCCTCACAACATTTCAAGCACCGTATCCCATAATTCCCTAGTCCACTGCTGAACCATAGCCATGACGCCAAACTGCCTACTTCACAACACTGCCTTCAGTCACGGTCACCATCCACCCAAACTGCCTCTACTCAATTTGAATTCTAAGCCACCGAATCAAGAACAGCCCTCACCACTTCCAGTAATCCCAAACTCACCATCAGCCAATTACCTAAGAACCCCTGCCAACCGGCACTATCATCACCATATTCAAACACACAATTCATCGACATCTTCAACCAGTCTTGCAGTTTCTTCCAGCAACCCCATCATCATCATCAAGATCGATCACCACTCAGCCACAACCACACTTTTCCACCCACCACCATTTCTGAATCCGTAATATCCAAGTCCGCTGCCTCACTTCAGAGGTCGACCAAGAATCGAACCTCCGCTCACCATTTTAATCTCCAAATCAAACAATCATCATCATCAATCAACACCACCGGATAGCCATCACCAAATCAACCCAAACCCAAGAAACAGAGTAACCAGATAACCACCTACCTCAAATGCCGGATTTTCGCCGGAAAAACCCCGACCTAAAATCTCGGATTTCAGCCCCAAATCGCACCTAAACTCCACCAAAACCTAGCCTAGCGGAGCCTCGTCGTTGGCCACCTCCTGCGCAGGCGAACTGCCGGCTATAGCACCGTTGATTCCAAAGAATTTCCACCGATCGCCTTTCTCTCTCGCCTGTCTCTCGTTTCTTTCACTCGCCTCTCTCTCATCTCTGATGAATACGAAATAGTAGAAAGAGAAGAGAAAGATATGATATATTAATTTTCAGAAATTTGCATTTTGGTCCCTGGGTTTTAAAGTTATTTCAAATCAGTCCCTAAGTTTTAAAATCTATCGTTTCAGTCTCCAAGTTTTAAAATGAGTTTTAATCAGCCATTTCATTTTTAAAAATATATTATTTCAGCCCTATAGTAATATTCGTTTTAAGTTTCAACTCAAGTTTCAAAGATATTCATTTTAGTCCTTCAACTTTCAAAAGTATTCATTTTGGTCCCTAAACTTTCAAAACATCAATTTTAGTCCTCAAATTATAATTTATCATTTTGAGCTATATATTCGATAGACTAAAGTGACTTATTGGCTTAAGACGAAGCGTACGGAGAATTTAAAGAAATTGAAGTCATTCCCGCTCAACTTTGCACTCGTCGGATTTGAGGTAGACTCGCACTTATTAATTAATTTAAATTATGATTTCATATGAATGTCATGTGACTTGTGAAAGTCAATTTTTAAGAAAAACAAGTATGTTTTTATGAAAGGTAAATATACCTTATGTTGTTATGAAAAGTAAGTATGTTTTTATGAAAAGAAAATATACTTTATGTTTTTACGAAAAGTAAGTATACCCTATGCTTCACGAAAATGTTTTTTTGGATCATTGCTATGAAATCAATCTACCAAGATTGTTTTGGGTCCCATATGATAAGTTATGATATGTTAAGGGGACCGGAGTTTTAGTAGCGCTACACATAAGAATTCTTGCCACCTAAGTTCGGTAACATTCTTGTGTCTCCATAAGTTTATGAGGATTTACCACCTAAGTTCGGTAAAATTCCTGTCTTTCCATATGTTTATGAGGATTTACCACCTAAGTTCGGTAAAATTCCTGTCGCATATGTTTATGAGGATTTCGATCCTATCTTATGTTATGATGCAATTGATCCCTATGAATTTCAGAAAATTATGCTTGGTATACTTACTACATAAGAATTCTTACCACTTAAGTTCGGTAAAATTCTTATGTTTATGAGGATTTCGATTTTATCCTATGTTATGATGAAAACTTACTGTTATTATGATTTTACTACATAAGAATTCTTACCACCTAAGTTCGGTAAAATTCTTATGTTTATGAGGATTTCAATCCTATCTTATGTTATGCTTTCAAAAGAAATTATGCTTGGCATAATTAAAATGTTTTATAAGTATATGGTTTTCAAAGAACTGTTTTCAAAGAAATGTTTTCAAAGAGCATATGATTTGCAAAATATGTCCCGTGCTGTAATGCACAATATGAGTTTTATCAAGAACAGTTTTATAAAGAAGCTCTATCAATGCCCGTTTTATAAAGAGCCGGGATTTATGTGTTTAATCATCTTATAAATTAAATTAATTTGCGATGAGTCTACTGAGTATTTCCCCCATGAAATACTCACCCTACTTTTTAACAGTTTTGCAGATTTCGGAGACGGTGGCGAGCGATGAATGATGGTGGCAATAATCGTTGAACGGTTGAAAGTTTGACGTTAATGATTTCCGTATTTTCCAAACAATCGAATAATTTAGAGAAGTTCATTTATTTGAGAAATTATGATATTGGCAATTTCTTTACAATATTAATGGTTCGATTTACTATTTCAAATGGTTTCATAAATGTTTTCAATTTTAGCGGCCATTACAGTTTATTTAATGTTGCCAAAAATGAATTTCAATTATTTCTTCCGCAAAAATATTATTCGAAAAATTTAGACAGAAAATGACGTAGTGAATCGGGTATACGGAACTCGGGGCGCTACAATAACCAAACGACCATCACCACCATCAAAATCTCCGACCACCACAACAACCTTCACCACCACTGAAACCACCATTTCACCCACAATCACCACCTCCAACAAAAAATATTCCAAAAACTAGTAAAAAACAGACACTGCTATAAAGGAGGAGCTCGCAGCGCTGATAACGATTCCCATTTTCAGCTTGCTCCACTAAGCCCTCTCTTTGTGTAAATAGCTTTGAAGCCAATAATCGCCTAGCGCTAATGGCAATCGGTGGAGGAGAAAGGAGATTTGAAAATAAATAGGGAATTTTACGATGCTCATGCACCACCACCGTCACCCATACTCAGAGACGCTGGCAGGACCACCGGTAGCGAGTGATAGAAGCAGCAGGTTCGTCGAACCGCTAGTTCTGCTAGTGGCAAGCGCGCATAGGTAGCCGAAGCTCGGCACTGTCAGAGGAGAGAGTCTTTCACCGTGGTTCTCTTTGTCAGTCATCACCATTGTTGTCAGAGTCAGGAGGAGGGACTAAGTAGCCATAGCATTTCCATATCTTGAGAGAAAAAAGAGTTGGAACGAAATGGGGGGGAGAGAGTGTCGGTGAGTCGGGTCACTTGGGTTTGCCTTGAGTATACTAATTAATATTATTAATGATTATTTTAATTATGAATTAGCACCTGATACATGAATAAAATACTAGTTTTCTATAATTGTGAATTAGGGGAAACATAAACCTGGTGTTGTGTAATTTTCACATATAAAAAGCTTGAAAAAGTTACATTTTAAGATGGGCTCTTCGGACAAATCTAACATCTACAATCTATGGGTTATTTTCACAAAATATTACTCAAGTTTCAGAAAATTTTCAAATATACCACTAAAGTTCTATTGTTACACAAGCTATCACTCAAGTTTCAATTGATTACTCAAAATATCACTTTGTTGACTTTATTATCTAAAATTTGGCGCAAACAATTCCTAACGTTTGGGAAAATCACTCAAATAGTCCTTAACTTTTTATTTTGATGTAAAAGCTTTTAATTTTTATTCTAAATTAACAAAAGTGGTATTTTTTATTTAAATGACCAATATATTCTTAATTTTAAATAATTCTTTTTACAATTGAGTCATAACTTTTGCAAAAGTACATTTGGACATGTTCATAACTTTGTTTTTTGTATTTCATTAACTAAAATTAGTAGATTATTTTTTTTTCCAAGTAGGATTTTATTGATCAAATGGATAATATATGTTTATTATCCATTTGATCAATAAAATCTTAATTAAAAATAAATAAAATAAATAACCCGATAATTTAGTTAATTAAATATAAAAAAATAATCAGCTATTATCCTTTGTATATCCTACGAATTATTATAATAACTCTTTCTTAATTTTCAAACACACACACACACTATATATATATATATATATATATATATATATATATATATATATATATATATATATACACACACTTTATTTTTTTGAAAATATTTATTCAAGTAAAAAAAAAAAAAAATTTCTTTTCAAAAATCTATTTCTTTAAAAAATATTTTACAAACGAACATTAATTCAATTTATTTCATAATAATTTTTAGATTATACAAACAAATGTATATTACCCATTTGATCAATAAAATTCTAATGGAAAAAAAATAATCTAGTAATTTTAATTAATTAAATACAAAAACAAAGTTATGAACATACCATATTGTACTTCTACAAAGATTATGACCCAATTATAAAATCTTCTATTTAAAATTAAGAATATATTGGATATTTAAATAAAAAAAAATTACTTTTGTTTTTTAGAAAAAAAAAAAAAATAAGGTTTTTACATCAAAATAAAAGGTTAATGATCATTTGAGCAGTTTTTCCAAACATTAGGGACTGTTTGCGCCAATTTCTGAATAAGAAAGTCAACAAAGTGGCATTTTAAGTAACCAATTGAATCTTGAGTGACCGTTTGCGTAACGATTAAACTTTAGTGGTATATTTGAAATTTTGTTGAAACTTGAATGATGTTTGGAGAAATTAACCAACAATCTATCTTCTATTCGTTTCCTCCCATAAAGATATGCTCGTTTTTCTTTTTTATTTGTCCAAAATTATATGTCATTTTCTTTATTGAGAGTATATTAATCTCTTAATTTTTTAATATACCCCTATTTAATATGCATTGTTATCAACAAATAAGAACTATCCATTAATTAATGGGAGGTATATTAGGTAAAATGTTAATAAATTTATAGTTCCAAATTATATTAATCATGTTATCTTAATTTGTGTGAAAATAGAAACGAATCTATCTTTATGAAACAAAAGGAGTACATCTAAAAAGTGTAGATATGAGAGAAAATTTTGATTTTTTATTTTGTCCTCATATTTTCTCTTCATAATCAATAATACCCTTATATACATAGCCCTTGTTGGTTCTGAAATTTTTGAACAACTTCCCTCAAAAACTCATTTACAACCACAAATTTTTATAGAATTCACAACTTTCACACTTTTCTATATCTTTTCAAATACACATTCTCCAAAAAATTCAAATTTTCTCTAAAATATCTTACACAGAAGAGGCTCTTATTAATAAATCAATGTTAATCCCTTTTCAATTTCTACATCTATCTCAATATCTAAAATGTCTAGACATGTAAGAAACTTATAATTTCCCATTTTATCCTTATATTTTTCTCTTCAAAGTCAATAATACCTTATATCATATCTAGAGATGGCAACGAGGTGGGTATATTAGGTAAAATGTTAATAAATTTATAGTTCCAAATTATATTAATCATGTTTTCTTAATTTGTGTGAAAATATAAACGAATCTATCTTTATGAAACAGAAGGAGTACATCTAAAAAGTGTAGATATGAGAGAAAATTTTGATTTTTTATTTTGTCCTCATATTTTCTCTTCATAATCAATAATACCCTTATATACATAGCCCTTGTTGGTTCTGAAATTTTTGAACAACTTCCCTCAAAAACTCATTTACAACCACAAATTTTTATAGAATTCACAACTTTCACACTTTTCTATATCTTTTCAAATACACATTCTCCAAAAAATTCAAATTTTCTCTAAAATATCTTACACAGAAGAGGCTCTTATTAATAAATCAATGTTAATCCCTTTTCAATTTCTACATCTATCTCAATATCTAAAATGTCTAGACATGTAAGAAACTTATAATTTCCCATTTTATCCTTATATTTTTCTCTTCAAAGTCAATAATACCTTATATCATATCTAGAGATGGCAACGAGGTGGGGATGTCATTCCTCGCCCCCCCCCCCCCACCGAAACATATCATCCATGTCCCCGCCCCATCCCTTCCCCATTTAAACGAGAACGGGGCAGGACAGTGATGTCAAAATCCCTATTTACATCTTAATTTATTATTATGTATTTTTAAATTATTTTGATTTAGATACTATATTTAAATAAGAGTATAACGAGTTAAGAACGTTGTCATACTAAATATATAATATAACTTAATTGAATTAATCAATAATTGTTGGGGACATTAAAACATTCATCATGTAGCTCTAACTATGTTTAACAAAAAATAACGCTAAATCAAATTAGTGTAAATTAATTCTTGTTCAGTAGATGAAGTAATAGAAATTTGTACTCGACTCTAGATAGTTATTTCTTGCATTTTCTAACACATTGATGTAACTATTTCATTCACAAATTCACCAAAATGAGCTCTATTTCATTCTTAGACAGAACGAACATTAGTCAACTGGAGTTAACAAAATCATATAATGATTAATGCATAATTGGAGATGTAATACATACATATCCTCAGTTCGATTTTCAAACTTATGAGCATTTTGTAACTATAACAAACATAACTTCAATCTTGGAATTCATTTGTAGTACAATCTTCTCCTGGTTAATGTGGATTTATTTCTTGTATCAAAAGGATGTTTAATCTGTTTATTTCATTGATTGGAGCTGTTGGGGACAGAATTGAAAAGAAGAATTTCCTTGTTTTCATATAGTTAATATAAAACTATTCGATTTTTGAGATGAGCAATTGATCCTTTTTTTTTTTTTAAATCTCTGGGCTTAGGCATTTATAATTTATTTAAGCTTTTTAATTGGACTTGTTAATCAAGGATGGGTCTGGGGCGGGGATCGTAATCCTCATCCTTTCCCCTTCCCCTGGTTCAGATATACATTTTCATCCTCATTCCAGCCACATCCCGTCTTTGTCGGGGATTCCCCGTCCTGTTCGGATCGAGTACCCATCGAGTTCGTGAATTCTCCGCTCCGATGCCATCCTTTATCATATCCTATATAATACAAGAGGCTTGAGAAAGTTTATCGTCATCTAGACGGACAATAATCACCATTATTTATGTACACAGTGTTACTAAATTGATAGGGGGCATAACAAACGAATGCATGTTTGACTTAGTTTAAAAACGAAACATCACGTAAGATATTGTCAAAATCAATTCGTTATCGTGTGAAGAGAAGCAAGGCCAAATATGTAAAATTGGGAAGAAATTGTGGTCCAGTTGACATACTTTAAGAAATGGAAGAGAAATTTAGCAATTAAAATAATTATCAGTTCTTTAGGATTTTGTTTTTTGTTTTTTTTAATGTTTTTCACTATTCACAAAACTAGTATTTCATTCGTGCGATACAAAAAAATTGTTATTCATAATATTGATTTCAATAAGTATTCGTAAAATTTTAATACTTATATATAATATATAGATGCATAAAAAATAATTTTCAATTACAATAATTATTAGAATTTTAAAAATAATATAACTAATTCAAATTATTAAAAACTTATTTGAATAGTAAACGTCAATTTATATATATTTAATTAATAAATGTATATTGATTTCAATAATTTTTATGAATTATTATTAACTTTATTGAAAATGTAAATTTAGTAGTTTCTTAATAGTAAATCACGTTTGATGTAATATTATGTGTACACATATTGATGCATGTGAAATGTATTAATATATTTTTCATAATTTCTACATTTACCACTCGTATTTAACATATTTTTCAATTTTCATTCAAAAACATTAATCGCAATAATTAGAAAATAAGTAGTTAAAATATTTGAATTTAACCAATAATTTTTATTCACAAAAATAAGTAGTCCAATTAATAATTTTGAAAATATCACAATTATCATGATACGACAACCGAGTAAAGTTGGAGATCATGAAATACTGAAAATCTTATACCCTATATTCTTTAAAAATTTATTAAAATTAAGAATGATTAGATGGAACTATTAATATTATTAATTAAAAAAAATTAAAGCATTAATTCTTCAATATTAGCCTTCGTTCAATAACTTTTTTTATAAATATTTATAATTAACACATTTTTTTAACTCACTTTTTAAACACATATATTTTTTAAAAAACTATTTTTCAACAACACATTTTACATCGAAAACAAAAATATAGTCTAAAGGCTTAATTTATTAAAATAGTTAATAATATATATAATATATATTTCAGAATTATGATTTGTAATGTTAAAGATAACAAATGATTTGACTATTAAAAACTAAAACACAATTTTAATATTGATGACTACACATAAGATCTATAATATTAAGAACAACAAATAATAAAAAAAAAACCAATAATTAAATAAAAATTTTAATATTGAAACTAAAAATATCGATTGAACTTATTTAGTATTAGTGTTAATAATAAAAAATAATTATGATTATAATTATAACAAAATACAAAAGATATAAAAATAATTTTTTGTTACAACAATTATTAAAACTTAAAAACAACATAACTAATTCAAAGTATTGAAAACTTCATTGAATGATAAATGTTAATTTATATATTTAAAAAAATATATAATTGTTGATTTTAATAATTTTTATAAGTTACTATTAACTTAATTGAACGTGCAAATTTGTAGTTTTTCTAATTGTGTATCACGTTTGATGTAATATTATGAATATAAATATTGATGCTTGTTCAGAGTATTAATATATTTATTATAATTTATGCATTTGCTTCATATATTTAACGTTTTTCTCAATTGTGAATAAAAAAATCAATCACAATAACTATAAATATATGTTTAAACTTAATTGAGTAAAGTTGGAGATCACAAAATATTGAAAATCTTATACTATATAATCTTTAAAATTTTATTAAAATTAACCATTAATATTATTAACTAAAAAGAAATTAAAGCATTAATTCTTCAATATTAGCCTTCGTTCAATATCTTAGTCTATAGATTATTTATAAGTAACACATTCAACTCACTTTTTAAATACATATATTTTTTCAAAACTATTTTTCAATAACATATTTTACCTTGAAAACAAAAATATAGTCCCTGAACAAATGCTTAGCTTATTAAAATAGTTATTAATTTATATATATATATATATATAACTAAAACACAATTTTAATATTGACGAAAGATTTATAATATAAAAAACACCAAATAATAAAAAAAATCAATAATTAAATAATTATTTTAATACTAATAACTAAAAATATTGATTGAACTTATTCAGTATTAGTGTTAATAATAAAAATAATCATAATTATAACCAAAGACAAAAGATATAAAAATAATTTTCTGTTACAACAATTATTAAAATTTAAAAACAACATAATTAATCCAAATTATCGAAAACTTCATTAAATGATAAATATCAATTTATATATTTAAAAAATATATAATTGTTGATTTCAATAATTTACAAGTTACTATTAACTTCATTGAAAATACAAAATTTGTAGTTTTTTAATTGTATATATCATGTTTGATGTAATAATATGAATACAAATATTGCTGCTTGTTCAAAGTATCAATCTATTTATTACAATTTATGCATTTATCTCGCATATTTAATATTTTTCTCAATTTTCAATCAAAAACATCAATTAAAATAACTATAAATATATGTTTAATCTTAACTCATCAAATATACGACAATTGAAAAAAGTTGAAGATCAAGAAATTATTATATCATATAACCTTTGTAAAAATATGTGTCTTTGAGCTAATTTTGGAATCTTGCAATTCATTCGTTGGCAAACTACGGTTTCAAACTGCACCCAATCGTAAGAAATGGTTTGATTTAATTTGTTTTGAAATATTATTGTTTTTGGTATTGTTTAAAATGATTTTGCTACATGAACAACCAATTTGAACAACCATCTCACATGAGTGGTGGGGTCCACACAATTTGTTCAAATTGGTTGTTCATTCGGCCCTTGTTTGATTCCCATTAAATTTATATCTTTTTTCTACACTACTTAATCTAACCATTCATTAAAAGTCAAACCCACAATATTTGACTTTTTAAAAAAAAACTCATTTTAAACAGAAAAATTCTAAGTGTGTGTTTGGTATTATTTAAAAAGAGTTATTTTTTTAAATGAATAGTGATTTTTAGGAGTATAGATGAATGATACTTTGTTGAAAAATCAAATATTGTGAATTTGACTATTAATGAATAGTTGAAATTGAGGTAGAAAAATGATAAAACTTTGATGGAAACTAAACAAGGGCATTGTTACGTACCGTTCGAATCAAACCATGTTGACCCTAAAACAAAGAATTTGATAACCAATCTTTAAAATTTCTGATGGATAAGGCTGCCTCGTCAGATGAACGGAGCTTGAAATTCTTACCCCAGTTTAGATAAAGAATATTATTATTAATAATGCATTAATTGTAACGGTTGATTATTATGAAAAATACAATTCACTTCAATGTCAAAGATGGAGCTGGGAAAAAGATAGACGAAATAAACAAAAGAATACTGTCACGGAACCAATTCATACCCGGAAACTTACATTCATCAAGCTAAAAGCTACACACCCACTCCATGAAATCTGCGCTGGTATTTGAAATCTTGGTGCTCGGGCAACACCAATTTTGAGGTTTTCATAATATCCGAAATTTCTTGTTTTAACCCCAGTAAAATCGTGACTCCGATATTGAATGTTTGATGTTTCAAGAAAATAAAATTCCCATTTGAGATACAAAACAGAGTGATCATTGGGTGGGCATGGCGAGATTGGCATTGCGAATGATGATTTTGGTGCTATTGTGTTTCTGGGCAGAAGCAGAGTACATGAAATACAAAGACCCAAAGCAGCCATTGAAGGTCAGAATCAAGGACTTGATGAGAAGAATGACACTTGAAGAAAAAATTGGGCAGATGACTCAGATTGATAGAGAGGTTGCATCCCCAGAAATCGTCAACAAGTACTTCATTGGTATGAATCTTTAACTTCATGTATTAGTTGAGCAGTAGTAAAAGTAATTTTTGGGAACCCCTTTTATTTTATTTATTTATTTATATAAAAAGAGCCTGCGCGTGTAATTGTTAGTTCAAGAGGTGTCAATTTTAACAGTTCCACAGCCTGTTTGGTATAAGAGAAATTGAATAAATTTTTGAATTTTTGGTTGAAAAGTCGTAGAAAAGTGTGTAATGTGGTGGTGTTCATAAAAATGTGTGGTTTAAAATGAATTTGACGGGAAAAGATAAAAAAGTTTCTCTAGAGACTAGACCAAACAAGGGCAAAAAGAAACATTTACCGCGCCCTTCCCTGTGATGATTGTGTCCCTTACAAACCGATTTAAGGGTGGGTGTTACCCGAAGTAGTTATTATAAATTGATTTATAAATTGTAATGATTGTGGTAAAGAAAAGATGCTAAATATTGGATAAACAGGAAGTGTCCTGAGTGGCGCAGGGAGTGCGCCAGCTCCAAAGGCTTCGGCTGAGACATGGATCAATATGGTTAATGAGTTTCAAGAGGGTGCTCTTTCTACCCGTCTAGGAATTCCTATAATTTATGGAATTGACGCTATTCATGGACATAATACTGTCTACAATGCTACAATTTTCCCTCATAATATTGGGCTCGGAGTTACCAGGCAAGTCATATGTTCTAGTCTGCCAATCTAAATTTTAAAGAGCATGTTTGGTTAAATCTTTATAAGATTGTAATAACGCAGCCTGTTTTCTGATTTCCCTTTTAACTTGTTGAGACTTTCTTTCAATTGCTATCTGCAGGATTTGTCTTCTAGAAAATGAAAATCCTGTGATTTTATCTGCTGAAATGCTAGAAATTCTTAATTTTATCTTGCCAAGTCAAATCTCTTCTCCTATTGTATACAAATGATTGAAATCATATGAACTCTTATTAGGGATCCCGAACTTGTGAAAAAAATAGGAGTGGCGACTGCGGTCGAAGTTAGGGCCACGGGCATCCCTTACGCCTTTGCTCCCTGTATTGCGGTAAAAAAGATTAACAAAACAGCTATTCCTTTGCATTCTATCAGGTTTATTTCAAAGTAGTCCACTTGTCTGGTTTTTACAGGTTTGCAGGGACCCAAGATGGGGTCGCTGTTTTGAAAGCTATAGTGAAGATCATAATATAGTTCAGGCAATGACGGAGATAATTCCTGGTTTACAAGGAGATCTACCGACCAATTATCCAAACAATTTTCCGTTTATAAATGGGAGGTATAATCAAATTTGTAGATGGTTTATAAATACGAATAGTAGCAGGTTCCACGGTATGTTGGATAAAAATGAGTAGTAGTTATGAATGTGTGATTGAAATTAATGTTTGACTTGGTTTACAAGCTTATAACAATCCTATATTAAGTTTATTGACTGGCAATCTATAACATGTGATCTAGGATCACAAGGAGTTATTCTAAATCTATGCATGGGGATTCTTTCTCTGTTTCTCCTTTTCCTACTCCCTTTTTCTCCTTTTCAATTAAGGATATAATTGTCTTTTTAACTATCAACACAATGACTGATATGAATTTAATGACATTTCAAATGAAAGATATAGGTATGCTTATTTTATTTTTTCTGGAACAATCATTAGAAGTTTCCTCATTCATTGTTACCATTAATCAAGGACAAAAGTTGCAGCATGTGTTAAGCATTTTGTAGCAGACGGTGGCACAACCAATGGTATCAATGAGAATGACACTGTTATAGACTGGAACGACTTGCTTAGCATCCACATGCCTGCATATCTCGACTCTATTAGAAAGGGTGTGGCAACAGTAATGATATCTTTCTCAAGCTTGAATGGAAAAAAGATGCATGCCAACTATGATCTTATCACTGGATACCTCAAGGAAAAACTCAAATTCAAAGTAAGAAGTCGTGTTAAAAATTTAGTTAAACTTATTTTCCAATTTCTTCCTGAAACTTTCCAGGGTTTTGCTAATAATTGCTTTTCCGATGTCGTGTTTAGGGTTTCGTCATATCTGATTCTGAGGGGATTGATAAGATTACCTCCCCGCCGCGTGCTAACTATACTTATTCGGTTCAAGCTAGTATTCTTGCTGGAATTGACATGGTCAGTATAATATAATTTATATTCATGTCTCCTTGGATCACACAGCTTTCAGTTATATCAGAATGTAAAATGATCGTTACGTTAAAGCTTAAATAATTAGACATATAAGAATACGTCTCTGACTCTCAATCATGTTTCTCCTCAACTGGTAAACAACTGATAAGAACAGGATTACATTAACAAATATTTGGTAGGGACTGGATACTACTGAACTGTATTGAAGTAAGAAAAGTAAGTCAAAATTTGTTGATTATCCTATCCACTAGGGGTAACCAAACATGTACAATCTCTAACTTGGGTAATTGTTATCGCGTTGGTTTTATTGCAGGTTATAATTCCTAAGAAATTCGTAGAGTTCATTGATGACCTGACATTACTGGTGAAGAAAAATGTCATCCCAATAAGCAGAATTGATGATGCTGTTGAGAGAATTCTAAGGGTTAAATTTATTTTGGGTCTATTTGAGAACCCAATAGCTGATTTCACCTTAGTGAATCAACTTGGAAGTCAGGTACATTATTACAGTATTTCTTTGAATTGTTTTATGTTTTAGTGGAAAATAATTTATTATATCAATGATATTCCGGACAGGAACATAGAGAGTTGGCCCGAGAAGCTGTGAGGAGATCACTCGTCCTTCTGAAAAATGGCAAAAATCAAGATGAGCCGATGCTTCCCCTTCCAAAGAAAGCTCCGAGGATACTCGTTGCCGGGAGCCATGCTCACAATATTGGCAATCAGTGTGGAGGATGGACAATAGAATGGCATGGTCGTTCTGGTGACATTACAATTGGTATGTTCTCAGTTCATGGATGGTTTCTATAAATTTTTATTGAGATGATAAAAAATAATTTTTTTTTTTTTGAAAACTATGTTGGTTTTATTATTTAGCGTCATCTTTTATAAGGTTAGTCTTGTTTGATAGGTACGACGATTTTAACTTCCGTGAGGAATGCTGTTGATCCCCGTACAGAAGTCGTCTACAGCGAAAATCCCGGCAAGAAATTCTTAAAGTCCAACAACTTCTCTTACGCCATTGTAGTAGTTGGTGAACTACCTTATTCGGAAACCGTTGGCGATAGCATGAATCTGACAGTAGCCAAGCCTGGTTATGACACAATGGCAAACGTGTGTGAATATGTCAAGTGTGTTGTGATTATCATTTCTGGCCGTCCAGTTGTAATAGAACCTTATCTTCCGAAAATGGATGCACTCGTCGCTGCTTGGCTTCCAGGAACCGAAGGGCAAGGTGTTTCCGATGTTTTGTTCGGGGACTATGGTTTCACTGGCAAACTAGCACGAACTTGGTTCAGGACAGTCGATCAGCTTCCAATGAATGTTGGTGATCCACATTACGATCCTCTCTTTCCTTTCGACTATGGTCTTATCACCATTCCTGGAGAACGAAAAGCAACTATGTAAATCTGGCCACGGGCAGGTACCATGATTTTTATTTGGCATAAAAAATGGCCGTTTCTAAGGAAAATGTTGATCAGTTGATGGAAATCCAAGCAGCCATGTGATAGTTTACTGAGTATTTGTCAACGTGGATAAATTGTTGAACATTGTAAGTTGTAAAATGATTGATTGCATGAACTTTATGCTACCCATAACCCATTAAAAGGAATTCCAGAATCGGCTGGTTCACAACCAAAACCGGCCAGATCAACTTCAAAATTGGCCGGTTCAACCATCGACCGTTTTACTTTTTCCAGATCAAATAGCTGGGTTCATTTATTTTAATATTTTTCGTGTGCCATGTGACATCGGAAGACTATGGACAAGGCATATAAGGTCATGTTCTCTTTACTTTTTAGAGGTCGTTTTATAGTTTTTATTTTCGAAAATACTAAAAACGTGTTCTCTTTACCATTTTCGAAAACGTATTTTAGAAAAAAAAAATTGTACACAACGCAAAACGTCAAAAACCTCGTTTTGGGCGTTTTAAGTGTATTTCAACAAAAAATATTCAAAACGCGGAAATCGCGTTTTGGGATTTTTTTTTTTTATTATTTTTTTATTTTTTATTTTTTAAAAAATTATCCTAATTTGGAACTAAGCCTAAATAATTTATTTTTTTTTGGAGAATTATCTTAACTTGGAATTAAGTCTAAAATAAAGTTTTATTGAATTCAATATCAACATTACAAAAAAAAAAAATTAAGTAGGAATTCTTGTTGTTATATTTCAAAAAATGCCTTGAAAAATGTACTCTATTGGTTTTGAAAGAACTTACTTTTTCTTGATTTTAATGGAACTAAGCCTAATTTTTTTTTTTTTTTTTGAGAATTATCATAACTTGAAACTAAGTATAAAATAAAGTTTTATTGAATTCAATATCAACATTACAAAAAAAATAAAATGGGAATTCTTGTGGTTATATTTCAAAAAATATCTTGATAAATGAACTCTGTTGATTTTGAAAGAACTTGCGTTTTCTTAATTTTAATAGAACCAGATCTTCCTCAAATCTCGAACCTGATCAAGCTGTGTTAATATAGACTCATTGTGCTCACAATGGTGTGTTGCAGGTAACCATGTTTTCAGAGTATTGTGAAAGGAAATTTGAGTTTGAGCCAGTAGTATTCTGCAAGCAAATTAATTAAAAATAGTTTAAGTAGTATTCTGCAAAATATCAAACAGAACGTGTTTTTCATCTTTTCATTTTCAAAAATAGTTTTCAGAAATGACAAACCAAACGTGTTTTCAGCAAATTTGAAAACAAAAATAAAAATAGGAAACATAAAATATTTTCGAAAATGAAAATATAAAATAAAATACAAACAGAACGCTACCTAAGAGTTTTCACTACCATTCCACATAATTTGGGATGGCAAAAAAATTAATCGAAGCCGATACCTACAAAGACTCGACCTGAACAGGGTGGAGATTACCTGCTTAAATTGATCTATGAGTCGGGTATGAAGTTTATTATTTGGAAAAATTAAGTGCAACCAACCCCACATATAAACTATACAATTCAAATATAAAGTGGAAAATATATAAATTTAAAAATCAGGTGATAATTCATTTTGAATTATTATATTAAATAATAATATTATATTATTAAACTAATTTAAATAGCTAAACCGATTCGATTTGAGCTCTTGGAATTGGAATAAGTTCGGCGGCGAATCACGAAATCTTGGTGATCATCCTAGTCTAATTTCATTCCAAACCCTAATTTATTTTTCTTCTCTCTCTATTCTCCCCCACTCCACTCTCTCTCTCTCTCTCTCTCTCTCTCTCTCTCTCTCTCTCATAGTCACGGTGACACATCAGCACCAATCAAGCACCGACACTGACATCTACAGGAGGATCCAAACATAGCTGCACCAGGTAATGCTGCATCGTCGAGCGGTATCGCCTGTAGCAGGACTCACTGTGTTGTCTGCTGCAGTGCAATGATGTCGTCGGAGTTATTCTTACTTCCTACTTCTCACTTTCGTTCCATTATCTGTATGTATGTGTATGTGTATGTGTTGGTGATGTTAGAGGTGGTGGATATGTGGCGACAGGAAAGTTAGGTGTTGTTGGTTGTGTTGGTGATCTTTGTTTATTGTGGCAAGGTGACTCTTGTGGTGATGGTTGTGGTGGATGAATGTGGTTGTGTTGGTGGCGTTTGTGGTGTTATTTTTTATTTGATGGTGGATTGGTGGTTCTGCTATGGTGGTGACGGTTCCTCTCCAGGAACGAATGTAGAAAATTGAACAAGCACGAACAGTTGTCTAAGAGTAAGGAAAAAAAATAAAATCTTCTAATTATAAGGGGAAAAGAAGTGACAGATTCAGCTCGAGCGGCCAACCGCCCTCCCTCGCAACTAGCTAGATCCCTCACAACTAGCTAGATCCGACCTTGATCCCGACGAATATGGTAAGGTGATGATAGTGGAGGAGGAAAGAGATTAGGCTGGGAAGGGGTGGGTTGGTGTCGAGGTAGAAGTGGATGATTTAAATAGTGATTGTGACTTATAAAATATATAAATTGTGATCAATAAATAATATGTGACTTAATATATTTGAAATTGTGATTATATTGTAATCGTGATTTAAAATTTGTTAAGTTGTAGTCTATATAATTCAAGATTTTGTGATTGTAACATAAGTTGTGATCTATATAATTCGAAATTTTTGACCGAGAAATAAGTTGTGACCTATATATTTAGTGATTTGTGATCGAAAAATAAGTTGTCACCTAAGAAATTTACAAATTGTTACCCAAAAATAATTCGTGATTGTTATTTTCATTATTTGTGACCTAAAAAGTCATGAACTATAAATTTTGTGATTTGTAAAGATGAAAAATTGCGTAACTGATTATTTGATAAGTCGTGACCAAAAAAGATTGCGATTTGTAATCGAGAAATGAGTGGTGATCGATTAATTTGAAAATGCGTGACCGATAAATGATTGTGACATATAAAATTTATAATTTGTAATCGATAAATTAGTTGTGACATATAAATCCTGCGATTTGTGGTCGAGAAATAAGCCGTAATCGATTAATTTGAAAAATTGTAGCGACCGAGAAATTTTATTATAATAAAAGTTAAATTTATTAATATTTGTTGCTACGATTTCATCCATTTTAAGAAAAAACGTGTTCGTCTAGCCAATTAAATTATTTTAAAATTTCAAGAAAGAAATTTAAATTCCTTTAAATCTTTAAGTCCGAATTTCGATTTTTCATTGGTCCGAAATTATTATTTCATTTTAATCCAATATCCAAATTTTTATTTTGATACTATTATTTTAAACCCCAATCCAATTTCTCAGCCTCAAGGAAATAAATCCATACCAATAACTTGCCCAATTCACATTCAAAACTCCAAAACGTCTCCAATTCATTTTCTCCCCATTTATGTTGAAGTTGCAGAATTTAATCTCCATCATCATCACAGGAGTTACAACCTGTTTCAGCTCCCCAGGTGCCCACTATAAACCAGCCTCAATCCTCATTTTCACGTCCTTCACGCAATCACTATAGTTGGGTAAGAAAATTTCTGCCTCTGTTTTCAATTCACACAAATGCTCCACATTCCACCATTTACAACAATCTGCAATCCTCCAAACAAATTCATCAACCAAACTTCAATAAACAAACGCAGAACAATATACACAAATTAAAGCTCGAGCCTCACACACTGCCAATTCCAAAATCCGCACATCCAGCATCGTCCTTGCAGAAACCTTAAGCATCAAATTCATATTTTCTACATACCACCAACATCATCGACCAAATTCATCCTCAATCTACCATACTGATGCAAAATGGAAGGAACTCAGTATCAATTTCGAACACAACCCCAGAACCAAGTTCACCTCCTCATTCCAGAATGGCAGCCACAGTTGCACTGCCAATCATCATGGCTCTGATTTTCAGTCACCAACTACAAACCAACAGCAATCAAATTTCACCACTAACACCACCTGAACCGCAACCGCCGCTCGAAACCTCATCAATCGACCACCAACGATTCACCCCCAAAATCAACCCAAACAATCACAAACACTCAAGAAATCAGAAAAAAAACGAAGCCCAACGTCTTACCTGGGTCATCGTCCGGATTATCGCCGGAAATAACTTCAAACCCAAACCTTGTAACTTCGATTTTTGCACAAAACAATCTGACCCAAACCTTCATTTTTCATACACCCCACCGGCTCCACTGCCCTCTTGCACCGACGGTAGTATAACCGCCTGCGTCCAGCCGGCGGCTTCGGGTCGGAGAAGGGGCGAGCTCCGCTCGCCATCTCTCAATCTTTGTCTCGAAAGTGTAGAGAGGAGAGAGAGATTTTGATATAAATCAAAATCTGATTTTCAAATTTTGCCCTTTAGTCCCAACTTTTAAAATCTGTCAATTTTGACCCCAAGTTTTTAATAGCTATTATTTAAGCCCTGCAGCTTTTAAAATATCCGAGTCAGTCCCCTTTATTTTGGAAAAATTTTAATTCAGTCCCAAAATCTTTTAAGTTAGTCCCCAATATTTTTATTTTGTGTAAACACCCAAATTTATTCCAAACTTCTAATTTAAATTTATTTTTCTTTGGCTAGACGACGCGAACGGACGATTAGAGACTTGAAGTTTTTCCCGCTCAATACATATACTCGTTAAGCTTTGAGGTAGACTCATACTCAATAATTTATTTAGCTATGATTTGCATGTGAATCTGAAATTATGTAAATCATATATGATGTTATGTTCATGTGATTAACCATGAGGGGTAAGACGGGCAAATGCTCTCCCGAAAATGGTGTAAGAAGAAGAAATGTTATATGCGCTATAACTTCCATGCATAATTGCATGTTGAATTAAGACAAGACAAGGCTACTTTCCGCACTTATGTGAATATGTGTTATGTTATGATATTATGAGAAAAGTATGTTAGCATGATTACATGTTTATGTGCAATTTATGGATTAAGTGAATTATTCGGTTATGAGTTTACTGAGTATTTCTTAGAAATACTCACCCCGTTATTAACAATTTTTGCAGACTTCGGAAGCGGTGGCGAGTGATGGACACAAGTGGCAAAGAAATAATTAAATGTTATTTTAAATATTGAAATTTCTGGTTATTTTAAGTCAAACTTTATTTTACCGACTATGGTGAATTTGGATGAATGATTGGAATCATATTTTATGCAAAAATTTAAAAATTTCAATTATTTCCGTTAAATGAATATCTATTTTTAAATTTGAGTTTGAGACAATGAAGTGGCGTTTCGAGTATTTAGAACTCGGGGCGTTACAAAAATTTTCACCGAAAAATGATTGTGACCTACAAGATTTTGATTTGTGATCGAGAAATTAGTTGTGGCCTATAAATTTTGTGATTTGTGATCGAGAAATAAGTTGTTCGCAATAATGTTTGTAATGTGTGACCAAGAAATAAGTCGTGATTGATTAATTTGAAAAATTGTGACTGAGAAATAAGTTGTGATCTATTAATATGACAATTTGTGATCATAAATTGTACGTTAGTGTAACTTTAACATATTTAATTATTAAAATATATCTAATTACCTATTTAATTAATAAAATATATTTAATTACCTATTTTTATTAATTATCACCTTATTTTTAAAATATTTCTTTGAGTTTGTTAATTTTAAAAAGGTGATCTTTAAAGGTTTTTCCTTACTATTTAAACCTGAAATGTGTATGCGATGAGTTTAGAAATAAGACACATACTCGACGTGCATATCCGTGGTTTGCTTAAAAAATAACATTAAAATTGGAAAATTCAGAAAGATTGAAATACTAGCTGTGACGTCTCATTACTCTAATTCTTTCTTATTTGGAGATTATATTCAACAATTTTTAAATTAGATTTTTCTTATAATTCAATTCTCTCACTTCCGGGAAAAAAAAAACAAAAAAAATAGGTACTGAGTTTTTAAATAAGTATGATGCATACTCAATAATACCCAACTCTAACCCGCCTTTCTTTAATGGGTATATGGATCGGGTATGAAAGTTACATATCTTCAGTGGGTCAGGTATTGGTTTACAAAACTCGATCCATTATCATCTCTACGTCTAATGGGAGAATATGAAAAGAGAAAAATGGGGAGGAGGGTGGGAATATAGTGGCTTAGAAGCTCGGGGTGGGAATGTAGCGGCTTAGAAGTTCGTGGGCTCGATTTGAATCTTGTGCCTATTAGAAGCTGAGCCCATCTTTAATTTTAGCCTGATTCGTGCTTGTGTTCAACCTTCCGAGCTCGCATAAAGATAAATAATGTAATCTATTTCAAATATGTATACTTTTTTAATCATATTAAAATCCAGTGGTTGATATCATTATAGTTCAAAAAATATACATTAATTTTTTTTTAAAAAAAATAATAACAAAAAGGGTCTCAAGAGCGAACCGAGCTCATGGACCAAACCTGGGCCTTGATTTTGGTCAACGAGCCACTCAAAGCTCGGTTTATAGGCTTTGTGTCAATAGAGTCATAGCCGACTTAGCTGTTCTCGTCAACATACCAAGATGAGGGAGATGCCCGTACTATGGAGGATTGAACAAGAGGTGGTTTTGCTTCTCTTTGTGATAACGACGAGTTAGTTGTCCCAATAGTCTCTGGACTTATGTCTATATCTTCGAATGTTTGTTAAAATTTAAAGTGTCGAGTTTTGATCACTAAACTTATCAAAATATTGACCGTTATTCACTCATTTAACTTCATGTAGTTTACCATAACGGAAATGGTGACGTGACAATCGAAATGACATGTGGTGCCACATCACCTTATTATACATATGAAACTTTTAAAGATATTTTCGATTTGTCGTTAATCTTTTAAAGACTTCTTTGATTAGTCAATAAACTTTTATAGATGTTTTTGACTGATCATTAAACTTTGAAGTAGACGAGTTTGATCACTAAACTTGTAAAAATGAATTAGTCAAAGACATCTTCAATTTCTCACAAAAAATTTAAATACATCTTTGATTGCTCAATTAATTTTAAGGTGGTCGAGTTTTGACTACTAAACTTGTAAAAATGCTCTTTCAAGTTATCAATTGCATACAAAAAATCAATTGTTTTTGTATTTGATATATAATCTGCATTATCAGCAAAAAATATTGATAGCAAATTAACATGTATTTCATTCACCTAAAAAATTCACAAATTTACATTAACAGCAAGCCAACATTATAACTTACAACCAAATACTTTTGTGTAGCAAAAAATATACATAAAAATTGTCCACCATGGTGGTTAAAAGCAAAAAAAATACATATTAGATATGCAACTGATAACTTGAACATGCATTTTTACAAGTTTAGTTTTCAAAACTTGATGGCCTTAAATTTTGGTGCGTAATCGAATACGTCTTTAAAAACTTAGTGAGCAATTGAAGTCATCTTTGGTTGCGTCACTTTTACAAGTTTAATAGTTAAAATTCGATCACCTTCAAGTTTATTGATCAATCAAAGATGTATATAAAAGTTTAGTAACCAACCGAATATTTATTTAAAATTTTAGTAATCAATCAAAGACATTTTTAAAAGTTTCATAGTGGCGAAAGGTGACATGGCCGATGGCACAACACGTGCATTCTAGCTGCCATGCCACCAATCTTGTTATGATGATCAAATGGAAATTAAATGAGTGAGTAACGGTCAATATTTTTTATAAGTTTAGTGACCAAGATTCGACATTTAAATTTTAATCATCAACATATAGATATGAGTTCAGTGACTATTAGAACACACACACACACACGCGCATATATGTTATTAGTGAGTAGTAAAATATAGGCACTTACTCAAAGTATGTAAGTGAACAATGAACAAAGCTCGTAACCTTGGTTGACAACTTACAAAAGGAATGGAGGATTTTGATCAATAATCTAGTGTTCATTTTTTGAACAACAAGATAAGTCTTTAATGCAATCATTACAATTTATAAATAAATTATAAACAACACAATTTCTCAAACCGTTTTTCAATTGCACACATTTTCTCCCTCCACTTTTTAACCACACATCTTATCTAAAAAATATAAATTAATCAATTTATAATTACTAAAGTGTTACCGAATAGAGCATATTAAGTTTAAATTGCCTAGTAAAAGATTATGGTATTCAACTACTCCTTAATTTAGGTTGTGGGAAATCTCCAAAACTAGGATTTTGTTAATTGCACTTTGACAAAGACAACAGACACGTGACTAAAATCAATTTGAGCTAGAGATTTGAAAATGTATAATGTAACTTATTTGAATGATTGGATCAAAGAAAGTAAAGCTCGTGGTCTTGTTGTCTCGACCCATGAGGTCCATGAGCCAAATGATTAAATAACCGAATTTAGCATGCTTCGCAGGTATGAGTCGAGCCGAGTCGAGCTCGGCTTGCATCACACATAAAGTAAAATGCCCGAGGTTGTCAAAATATTAGATTGGGACGTACTTGCTATAGTTTTAATTGGTTGGGGTCTCATCTGTAAGTGTTCTGTGTTCCGAAAGAGAGAGAGAAAAAAAATAAATATCCAAAATCCAACTAGAAAAGTGAGTTAAATATATGAATGATCACTGAACTTATAGATGGGTTACTAAATCATCACTGAACTTTAAGGTGTTACCCATGGGTCGCTGAACTTTCAACCATATTATCCATCATCACTAGAACTAACAAACCCATTAAAAATGCTGACTAGACTTTCCTTCTAAAGCTGCAAAATCAAATAAATTATTCTTATAAAAACCAGACTTCCGCCATTTTTTGTTTCAAACAAACACAATCAGTTTAAACCCAAAAGAACAAATTCCTAATTTTTCATCTAAAGGAAATTTCTCCAAATCTCAGAGATTGAACAAATCGTGCTTGTGAGTGGATCGAACATACATGTGAATTTGAAAAGCTAAGCAACCATGTAGATTCCAGCGCTATTGAGGAAGATCTAGGACAAGACATTCTTGAACCTTTTGATTGTGACTCAGATTCAGGCATGTCAAATTTTTAAAAGCTTGTTGAGGAAGATAAGTATGATGGGGCTGACATTTCTTATAAAGCTTGATGGAAAATACATGTTGATTCTTTGTATGCCCATGCCAAATAATCAAATTGGTCAATTTTTTTTTTTTGCAGAAGCTGTCATGGGATTTGTAATTCTTGGACAAAAGTAGCGTAAGAGAGGTGACAAGTTTTACAACTCAAGTGGAGTCTTTGCATTCCACATAGCTATATGATAGTCCATCACCAAAGAAATAGCAAACAAGGAAAATGTTTGCAGAAAGTAAAAGTATCCGATATGAAAGCCTCCCATGTTTCCACTTTTACAATCCTAATAGCTGATAAACAAAAAATGCAAGAATCGCTTGAATTTCCATTACACGATAGCAAAAGCAAAGCTCTGTCTCGCTGCCATCTTCAAAATCTGAGTTATGCTTAAGTGCTTCTCAATATGTTCCTTTCAAAGGCTTGTTTCATCCAAGATATTTTAATGTAAAATTATTTGCTTCAACAGCATTAATCAACTCAATTTCCAATCCGGTTATGAAATCATGTGCTTCCCTCTCAGCATTAAAGAACTTTCACTCCCTTATAACTGCACTTTCACGAGACTCAACCTCCTACAATTTCCTCTTGTGAGAATTAAGGATAAAGTAGAAGAAGGAACCTGTTTCTATGCTAATTCATGAGGATTCACGTGTGCTATGCTGATTCAATGAGGATTCAAGTGTGCACAAATCGTGTTTTTCTTTCTTTACAATTCAATTAGTTAGTAGTAACTTTGGTATCTTTTACATTTTTAACCCCTCAGCTTACTTGCCTCTCACGTGTTGTCTTCCAACCGATTACATGGTGAAGGTCACACCTCACTGAGCTGCTCCAATAGAATCTTCCATGACGGATCTCCACTCTCCTTGTTTCACGCATCTAATGCAACGTGTATAGCTAGAAATAATAGTGTACAAGCTTCGATTGTTGTATAAATATCCATAGCCTTTTGTATCTGTAATGTATTGAAGTTAATAGAAAATCTTTTATTCTCCACTTGATTTTTCACTAGGTATCAGAGCCTTACCATGACTAACACCACCACCACCACTGGAAACTCAACTGCCAGTGCTACTACACCAACCCAGATGAACTCAACCTATCCCTCATCTCCATTTTCAACAAACCTTACCCAATCTCCTTCATTCAAGCTGGACAAGGAGAACTATTTGTTTTGTTAAAATATGAGACTTAATCTTGAAGGATATATTATTGGCACAAAAGTCTGCTCCTTAGAAACTATTACTCTTCAACCTTCATTTGAGACGGAAACAAGTGGGGAAGTGGTTCCAAATCCCGAGTATGCAATCTGGCAGTCTAAAAACCAGCTGCTTATGGGTTGGTTATATTCTACTATAATTCCAGAAGTTGCTATGAAAGTTATGGGCTCAACAAGCTACTATAAACTATGAGAGTCTGTTGAGTGCATTTTACATGCATATTTCATAAATTTTTAGTAATACTTTTTGAGTAATTTGGACAAATACCTACTTAATTGTGCATATTTTGTGGTTAAATAGGTTTAACTATCAACTTCATGGAGAAAGCACAAGAAAGAAGCTAAATGGATGAATACTTGAAGAAATTGAGGAGAAAAGAGTCAAATCTATCAAAGAGTCAAAGTTTGAGGACCAAGCTGCAACCACGCGATCGCGTTGTCATGCGCAAGTCGCGTTCGTGAAGTCATGCACAAATTCAACCCGAGACTAAAAAGGGGAACCACGCGATCGCGAGGCAAACAACCACGCGATCGCGTGGTCAAAATCTTGACAGAAAATCTGGGCCGACCCGGTTCGGCCCAAATGCTGAAACACGCGGATCTACGCGATTTGGGTGTATTTTTGAGTGATTTTGGGTATTTTGAAGGGATGCTTGACACTTTTCAAGAAGAAGAAACCCTAGGCTCTCTCTTTCTCTATTTTTCATCCATTTTCATCTTGTAATTTTTCTTGATTTTGTATAGTTTAATTGATGAATATTGATTAAGGGGAGAAATACCAAAGTCATTGTGGAAGAATGTTGATTTTTTGAAGCTTGAATCATTGGTTGAGGGAAGTATTTATTGCTTAATCTTCATATTTCTCTATTTACTTTAATCCATGGTTGAAATAATGTATTTAATTCTTGGATTTCATTGTTATTTCATCATGGGCTAAACTATTTTGTGTTGGGATGTTGATGAAGCTTGACCCAGCTTAGTTGAGTTTAATGCTTGTATTAAGAATTTAAGCTTTTTATTATCTTGTGCATTTATTGTTGTATTTATTGACTAACATTTATTGTGGCCACATTTATGCTTAGGTTTCATGGAATGTGCAATTATTGAGAAATTGTTGTGTATTCTAGATCAATACAATATTTGCTCTAGGGTAAATATTGTATATCTCTATCCTAAACAAGAACCTAGAGCAAATATTGTATTGATCTAGAATACACAACAATTTCTCAATAATTGCACATTCCATGAAACCTAAGCATAAATGTGGCCACAATAAATGTTAGTCAATAAATACAACAATAAATGCACAAGATAATAAAAAGCTTAAATTCTTAATACAAGCATTAAACTCAACTAAGCTAGGTCAAGCTTCATCAACATCCCAACACAAAATAGTTTAGCCCATGATGAAATAACAATGAAATCCAAGAATTAAATACATTATTTCAACCATGGATTAAAGTAAATAGAGAAATATGAAGATTAAGCAATAAATACTTCCCTCAACCAATGATTCAAGCTTCAAAAAATCAACATTCTTCCACAATGACTTTGGTATTTCTCCCCTTAATCAATATTCATCAACTAAACTATACAAAATCAAGAAAAATTACAAGATGAAAATGGATGAAAAATAGAGAAAGAGAGAGCCAAGGGTTTCTTCTTCTTGAAAAGTGTCAAGCATCCCTTCAAAATACCCAAAATCACTCAAAAATACACCCAAATCGCGTAGATCCGCGTGTTTCAGCATTTGGGCCGAACCGGGTCGGCCCAGATTTTCTGTCAAGATTTTGACCACGCGATCGCGTGGTTGTTTGCCTCGCGATCGCGTGGTTGCCCCTTTTTAGTCTCGGGTTGAATTTGTGCATGACTTCGCGAACGCGACTTGCGCATGACAACGCGATCGCGTGGTTGCAGCTTGGTCCTCAAACTTTGACTCTTTGATAGATTTGACTCTTTTCTCCTCAATTTCTTCAAGTATTCATCCATTTAGCTTCTTTCTTGTGCTTTCTCCATGAAGTTGATAGTTAAACCTATTTAACCACAAAATATGCACAATTAAGTAGGTATTTGTCCAAATTACTCAAAAAGTATTACTAAAAATATATGAAATATGCATGTAAAATGCACTCAACAGAGTCAGTAAAGGAAATCTATGGCATTCAAAATAGAGCAAGGATAATATTTCTTATAGGAGAAATGCAAAAAACTAGAAAAGGGGAAATGAATATCGAACAGTATCTAACTAAAATGAAAGGAATAGCAGATAATCTCGAGGATGTTGGAAAACTTGTCCCTATGTCTGTTCTGATCAATCAAGTGCTTACTGGCCTTGATGATGAATTCACTCCTATTGTGGTAATGCTAACCAACAAAGAGTCCTTAAGCTGGGGTGAACTGCAAGCTACTCTTCTTACGTTGGAGAGCAGGCTTGAACACATCTCTACTCTTAGAGGTGATATGGGAAATCTGAATCTGAGTCAGGTATCAGATAATATTACACAAAGTGGTAGAGGAAAATTTCAAGCAAGGAGAGGTTATTTTGGAATAAATAGTAATCACTATAGAGGAGGAAGAAGAAGCTATAGAGGAGAAGGTGGAAGAACTCCTAATTTTGGGTACAGACCAGTATGTCAACTTTGCTCCAAACTAGGACATAAAGCAAACGTGTATGATTACATATTTGATGAATCTTATACTGGAAGCTCACCTCATCTTCATTCAAATTCAAACAGCAGATTCAAGTCTCAAGCAGCTGCCTACATTGCCACACTAGATGTTCTCAATGACCCTGCCTGGTACGCAGACTCAGGTGCTACTCATCATGTGACAGCTAAAGCTAACAATCTGAAAGAAGCCTCTGAATTTGAAGGTAATAAGCATATTATGATAGGTAATGGTGATTACTTAGGTATTTCACAAATTGGCAAGACTTTGCTGCTTAGTCTAACAGATAAACCTATCTTACTCAATAACTTGATGCAAGTTCCACTTATGAAGAACTTTAGATAATTCTACATTTATGGAGTTTCACCCGTTTTATTGCTGCATGAAGGGCAAAGAAATGAAGGCCCTACTGCTGGAAAGGAAGCTTAGAAGAGGCCTATATCAGCTTGACTCCCCAAAACACATACTCCAAAAGAAGTCTCCCAACAAACCCTGCATCTTCACTTCGTCCATTGAGTCCAAATGTTTGAGTCAGTCATTAGTTTGCAAGTCAAGTCCAGAGTCTGTTACTTTAAATCAAATGTCTCTAGCCAATATGTGGCATAGAATTGATGGGATCCAAGAAAGTCAAACCTCGATGCACATGTAGGTGAGACCCATGACGATATTCGAGACCAATGAGGTCCAAGAGTTGTTGGTGGGACTCATTTTCAAAGTATGGAATCAAGCTCAAATGGAAGACATCAATTCCGGACGAGAATGGGTCGTGCTTGAGATTCAACTAAATTTTTGACAGAGGTAACATCCAAATTTGAGGTTTACTATTTCTAGAAGAATTATATCCATTCTGTCTAGTTTTCAACTCATTTTGAATCACCTCAATCAGACATCGGGATAAAAAGTTATGACTAACATACTGAAGATGGTGCATACAGAATTTGGACAGAAACCGTGCGGTCGCACGAATGAAATAGCGTGCGGCACTGTGCCTATATCTTTGAATTTCAGACATAATGTCCATATTGGTTCACATCATGGCATGTGCAATCTTGAGTTCCTTAACCATGCGCCCGCATGGTACTCTGAAACCCAAAATTCGAGATTTTTATTGCAATTTACTATTTTCTTTATTTCCCAATTAATTTATACTATAAATACATTTCTATCTTCAAACCCTAGACATAACTTGAATGTTCATGGAAATGGTCTTGGAGAGGCTCTTTTGTGTGAGGTAAAACCCTTCTCTTTTATCTTGTAATCTTTTGAAATTAATCAACTACATTTTGTGTATATTATTCTTGTGTTGTTTATTTTCAATACCATGAAATTTGTTTAGTATTTATTCATTGGGCTAGGTTCTTTAACATTTGAATTTGGGTTTAGATTTAAACTTGGGTTAGGGTGTTTCTTATCATTTTAGCTTTCTTAAGTTGATATTAAATTGTTGTGGAAATTTTTGGTTTAAAAACCAAATGAGTTCGTATCATTTGGTATCAGAGCTTGGCTCTAAAATTGGTAAACATATCTTTATATTTCGTGTTCTTATTGTTCTTCATTCAAAAAAAAAAGAAAATTGTGAAAAAAAAATGATGTTCTTGAACAATTGTTGATTCCTACGTATTGGGTATCTTATTATTGTTATCTCTTGGTTGGGTTTGTCGGAGATTTCCATTATTCATGCACTACAATTCTACACTGTTTAAAAATGTGTACACAAAGTGTTTGATAAAATGCCTCAATAAATACTACACTATAAATGTCTGTGTGTTCAACATCTATTCCTTAATAATTACTTGTGGTTGCTCATTCCCATTGTTGAAGTTATATTCTTGACATCTTGTCCTACATATTAATTGGTCCTTTTGGGTATAACAAACACATAAACTCCACTTGCTTCTAAATTCCTCTTGCTTGATTGTGGTATGCCCATGTATATTTCTTGATTCTCATATGTTGGGTATTGTCATTGTTATCTTATTTGTAATTGTTGAAGTTTACATTAATCAAACACTTGAGATTCTACACTATCCAAAGTTTGCACACAAAGTGTTTAATGAAATGTCACAAAGAAACTCCATTGACATAAGCTATCTTTCTCAACACCAAACTTTTCCCCTGATAGTTACTTAAGTTTTATCAACTCCATTTTGATCTTGTACTCCTAGAACATTGTCACATAAGTCTATTTTTCACCTCTTGTGTTATAGTAAGCAAAGGAATTTCACTTGCTATTGTTTTCATTTGCTTCCATTCATCTCTTGTTTGATTGTGATTTCTTTTGGCTTCACAAGAATTATACTTCTTGGTTAGTTAATTGCCTTCCTTGGAGAACTTGAGAAAGGGAACTTTGATGGAAAAAGATAAGAGTGGTGAGCTCATTATCGGGTAAAAGCCTAATTGAGTGAAATACGAGCAAAAATATTACTTGTGAGGACACTATCACACTTGCAGAATATGTCCAAATTCAATACTTAAAGTGGGAAAATTTTCAATGCTCAAACTCAAGACTTGAAGGAGATGTTGTAAAATCTTTCAATCACCATGACTAGACAAATGGAGAAGTTTGGGGGAAGTTTGGAAAGGTTAGGAACAAGTGGGGAGGGACCAAGGAAAAATAGAAGAAGATTGAAGGATCAATTTGGGGATGTTTTGGCTAATGATGGGGATGGTGAACAAAATGGGAGCAAAGGTAGGAAAAGAGGAGAATGATTGGATGATAGAAGAGATGGAGTTGATAAAAATATTGATAGTGTAAAAATGAAAATTTCATCATTCCATGGGAGGAGTGGTAGTGAGGAGAGAAAGGTGGAGATGTTTGTTAATCCATCAACATCCATGCCAATGCTAGTGAGATGGAGAGGCATGAAAGAAGCATTTTCCAAACTAGGTGCCTAGTGAGTGATAAGACATGTAGCCTTATGATAGATGGAAAGAGTTTCACTAATTTGGTCAGTGCTAGTAAGGTGAAAAAGTTAGGGTTATCGGTAATGAAGCATCTCAATCCTTATCAATTGCAAATGTTGAGTGACTATGGGGAGGTGAGGGTAAGTGAACAACTTCTTCTTACTTTCCACATTGGTACATATAGTGATCAAGTGCTATGTGATGTAGTTCTCATGCACACAACTCACATACTTTTGGGTAGGCCTTGATAAAGTGATAGGAATGTGAAACATGATACAATGAAGATCGGGTATAGTTTTCAATTTAATGGCCAAAAGGTTGTGTTCCTATCTTTGAGCTGAAAGAGGTATGCAATGACCAAATGAAGCTCAAGAAGGAGTTTGAGAAAGAAAAAGAAAAGAAGAAAGAAAAAAGAGAATTTGATTGAGAAAATTGAGGAAGAAAAAAGTATGAGGAAAAATGAGATCACGAGAGTTGGGGCCACGACCTTAGAAAAAGGTGAGGAAGTGAGGGTTGGAGCTACAACTCCAAAAAAATGAGAGGCAAGGGAAGAACCGAGAGTTGATGTTTTCACCTCAGAAAAAGGAGATGGAGTAACGAGTGCCACAAAAGAACTTGAGAGAAGAGACCACACAAAAATGTTCTTTGCACTTGATTATTCTAATAATACACTCCCTAGTTTGGTTACTTCTTTGTTGCAGAAAATTGTGAGACTGAATTATTAAAGCAACAAGGAACTCCAAAAATATGCCGTGTGGAAGAAATTCATGAAAACATTTTCCTACAATAACAAACACAATCGAAGTAAAGAAATGTGATAACCGATACAATATTTAGGAGGTATGCTCCTAACACTTATTTGAATGCAAGGTTATTATGTTTTGAATATATTAGAGGGTTGTATGATATTGATGTAGATTTGACAAGTGTATTTTTGACTTGTGAAAATTTTGCATGTGGTAAAGATCATTGGCATGATGGGTGCTTAATTTGTAAATCCAAGTTTTTATGCGTGCCTAATTGCCTAAGTACCAAATCATTTTGTTTTGAATGTATTAAGGACATGGATGTTGACAACCCGAAATTATCTAACATACATGCTTTATGTGGTAAACTTTAGAGACATGATGGATTCTTATTTTGTGAAAACAAATTTTATATGTCTAGTTACCTAAATGCCAAATCTTTTTGTTGTGAATTTATTATGAATCATGTGGTGAGTGAGATTTTGATGAATTCTATGAGCATGATAATTTTTATTTGGGAAAAAATGAATTGTTTGTTCCTATATGTGCCATGCGAGAGTTTCTAGTAAGAGAGGCACATGTGGGGTACTTGATGGGACATTTTGGAATTAAGGGCACCTTAACATTATTATGTGAACATTCTCATTGGCCTAAAAGGGAAGTTGATGTTGCACTCTATTGTAATTATAGTAAACACATCACTTGCACAAGGGCTAAATCTAAGTTTTTGCCTCAAGTTTTATGCACATCGTTGCCCATCTCTATTAAGCTGTGGATTGATGTTGCTATGAACTTTGTATTTGACTTACCGAGGTCTAAAGAGGAAAATGATGCTGATTTTGTGATTGTTGGTAGGGGTATTAAAATTTCACGTTCTATTATATATCATGAAACGAACGATGCACCAACATAGAAAATCTTTTCTTAGGGGAAGAGATGCATGAGAGTGACCTAACAAGTTGGGGAGAAGGTCCACCTTTTTCTAAAGTTGCTTGCAATAAAGTTGTTCATTCTATTAGCACATTTTCCCCTCTTAAGGTTGCTAATGACTTTGACCTATTAACTCTTCTAAATTCGATGCATTTGTTTATTGATAAAAGAGTTAGTTTCGGTGAAAATAAACATGCAATGAAGATCGACCTTCCATCTAGGGAGCGTGGTGAACAATGTATTTCCAACCCAAACCAAGATCGAACTCAAGTCGTATTTGATCCGGGTGGTTGGATATGATTCATTTTGAGGAAAGAATGTGTTCCCAATCAAAGAAAATCCAAATTTCTACTCGATGGTGTCGGTTCATTTCAAGTCTACAAATTTATCTTACCCGATGAGTATAAAATTCCAGTTACATTTATTGTGCTTGATTTTTTTCCCTTTTTGTTGTAGGTGTTGATTAGTGGTCTAATCTTTTTCGAGATGGAGGGGATGATGAGAATCGAGAAATTTCAAATTCATTGCATGAACTCGTGGTCCACAATGCAAGATCAAAGGTCAAGGTATTTCATGACAATGCAGTAAAGTAATATTCGAGGTCGAATCATTTTCAAGAGAGAGGGGATGTGAGATTCAAGAAAGTCAAACCTCGATGTACGTGCCGGTGGGACCTTGACAAGATCCAAGGCTAAGGAGGTCCAAGATTTGTTGGTGAGACTCATTTACAAAGTATGAAATCAAGCTCAAATGGAAGACATCAATTCCGAACGAAAATGGGGCATGCTTGAGATCCAACTAAATTTTTGACAGAGATAACATCCGAATTTGAGGTTCATTATTTCTGTAAGAATTATATCCCTTTTTGTCTAGTTTTTAAATCATTTTAAATCACTTCAATTGGATATGGAGATAAAAAGTTATGACCAAAATATTGAATATGTCGCGTGCAGAATTTGGAGAGAAACTGTGCGGCTACACGGTTGAAATAGCGCTCGGCCGCGCGCATATATTTTTGAATTTCAGATAGAATGTCCATATTGGTTCATGCCATGGCCTTTGCGGATGCGAGTTCCTTAACTGTGCGGTCGCACAGTACTCCGAAACCCAAAATTCAAGGTTTTTATTGTAATTTCCTATATTCTTTATTTCCTAATTAATTTATACTATAAATACATTTCTCTTTTGAAACCCTAGACATAACTTGAATGTTCATGGAAATGGTCTTGGAGAGACTCCTTTGGATGAGGTAAAATCCTTCTCTTTTATCTTGTAATCTTTGGAAGTTAATCAACTACATTTTTAGTATATTATTCTTGTGTTATTTATTTCCACCACCTTGAATTTTTTTTAATCTTTATCCATTTTACTTTTGAATTTTGAGTTAGATTGAAACTTGGGTTAGGGTTTTTCTTACTATTTTAGCTTTCTTGAGTTGATATTAAATTGTTGTGGGAATTTTTAGTTTAAAAACCAAAGGGATTCGCATCAAGAAGACTTGGTCACCCTTCCATAGAAGTGGTATCTCAGGTCCTTAAGAGTTGTAATCGGAGTTTCAATAAAGCTACACTTAAGCATTTTTGTGATGCATGTCAACTAGGGGAATCACACTTGCTTCCTTTTACCAGATCAAACTTCCAAGCCAAAGCACCCCTTGAACTAATCTATAGAGATCTCTGGGGACCTGCTCCACTAACTTCTTAAGCTAACTATAGGTACTATATAATGTTTGTGGATGATTATAGCAAGTTCCTATGGACCTACCAATTGAAAACTAAATCTGAAACCCTCCAAATCTTCCTACAATTCAAAAAACTAGTTGAAAATCAGTTTGAAACATAGATAAAAACTCTACAATCAGATTGGGGAGGGGAATTTAGGTCTTTCTCTTCAGTTTTAACAAAACTTGGCATAAATTTTTGACACCCCTATCCTCATACATCAGTACAAAATGGTAGGGTTGAAAGGAGGCATAAAACACTTACAGAGATGGGATTAACCTTACCAGCACAAGCAAAACTACCCCTTAAGTTCTGGCTGGAAGCATTTCAAACTGCAGCATATCTAATTAACAGGCCGCCTACACCCATACTACAACAAAACTCACCCTATACCAAGCTGTTCAAAGACCAATAGATTACTCCAACCTCAGAATTTTTGGCTGCACTTATCATCCCTGCCTAAGGCCCTACAAAACTCATAAATTCAATTACCATTCTACAAAATGTGTTTTCCTGGGATACAATCCATCACACAAACGTTTTAAGTGTTTGAGCACGACTAGAAGGTTTTATATATATATATATATATAGGCATGTAGTGTTTAATGAAAATGAGTTTTCCTATGAGTTTGACTTCCAATCTAAATCCTCATCCAACACCTTTGTAGTTGTAAATTCCTCTGATTTCTCATTTCCATTCAAAAACTCTCAGCCTTATACTAATTCATCTTCAACTAATATAACCTTAGCTACAGAATCCCAGCTTGTCAGAGAGCCTCAAGATGATGGTAACTGTTACGACCACATTTTTAAATTAGGCGTGATGTGTCGCACATGGAATCTAATAAACCACTTAAGTAGGGCCCACCTAAGGGGTTATTGTTTGGCCGAGGCATTCCGAGGCACATCCCTCCTATAGCCGAACCATCTCCATAAGCGGCATCGTCCGAAGCAACCTCAAGGACCGACATCTAGGTTGGGCGGAAACGTCACCGACACGGGACCTGTAATCAAGCTGCAATCTGATGGGACAGCGCCTTTATCGTTGATGTGATGGCCGCCACAATCCTATAGTAGACAGTAATGATTATGACCAACTAAATGGTTAACTTGACCAACGGATGGGAAGAAGCCACGTGTAAAGGCCGAACACGTGTCAGAACAGTGGTAAAAGAATGTAACTATAAATAGAACAGGTAAGTCTCTAAGGAAAAGGATAGGAATTTCTGACTCTAAACTATATACTTCTCTCACTCCCTTTTCTCTCTTCTACACATTTTATATTTCCCGCACCCAATATACATTTGCCCAAAAATGAGTACTGACTTAGGCATCGGAGTGCAAACGGGAGCCACCTCGGCCCCCTTTGCAAACTGGTTGTTTGTCACAGTGCGCAGGAGATCCACGTGTTCAAGAGGGAGGAGCTGAGACGTGTTGGTCCAAGGTCCATCCGGATTTTGTGGTCAACATTTTGGCGCCGTCTGTGGGAAGCCATACTGCTAACCACGAAAACACATGGTAAAAAGCCACACATAAAAAGGTAGTCCTGAAAAAGGACGAATAACCTCTTACAAAAGAGCGGATAACTGCAAGGAGCTTTGAAAGATAAGCTGGTTGGCCTTGAAAAAGGTAGGAGCTTTGAAAGATAAGCTGGTTGGCCTTGAAAAAGGTAGGAGCTTTGAAAGATAAGCTGGTTGACCTTGAAAAAGGTAAGGAACTTTGAAACATAAGTTTAAACAACCTTGAAAAAAGGTAAAGAACTTTGAAACATAAGTTTAAAAAACCTTGAAAAAGGTAAGGAACTTTGAAACATAAGTTTAAACAACCTTGAAAAAAGGTAAAGAACTTTGAAACATAAGTTTGAACAGCCTTGAAAAAGGTAAAGAACTTTGAAACATAAGTTTAAACACCCTTGAAAAAGGTAAGAAACTTCGAAACATAAGTTTAACAACCTTGAAAAAGGTTTGAAGCAGCAGGACAAAGGTCTATCTATCCTTGAAAAGCAATCTAAGAACAGAAATTCTTCTGAAACATGAATGAAAGTGACGGTGATTCGTAGGGGAGGAAGTGGCCGACACAGCGAGGACGAAGTTCCTCAAGGACTCCATGAAAACGCCGACGAGGAAGTGGCACAACCTAATCCACCTCGCCGGCACCGAAATCGCCGCATGATGCGAGACATGACACTCATGGCGGCACAAATGCTGGAGATGCAGAGGAAGCAAATAGAACAGACTGCTACAATGAACGCCTTTATGGCCAGAGGGTATGCTGTGAACGAACCCGCAATGCCTCAGCAATACTCACAGCCACATTACTCACCATCCGAGGTGGCCACTGTATCATATTATTATCAGGGCCCGTAGGCATACGCCGAAGTGGAATCCGAGCCCTTCTACGAGCGAGACCCAGAACATGAAACACATGGGGAACAAAACACACCCCCAGCTAGACGCAGGGAGGCTTCTCCCGCAAATTCCGGCAGTGTTTTCAGCCGAATAGGAGGGTTATTCAAGGGACAACGACGGGGACAAACGGACCCAGGTCGGCGCAATTCCGCAGAGCCTAGAAATAGGCGCGAGCGACGCGCTGAAGAAGCCTTATCGCAGGGTCAAATGTATAGGGACCAACAAGGTATGGGGGGAGAAAGGATGGCAACAGTACATGAGCCTAGGAATAGGCAAGAAAGAAGAGCCGAAGCAGTTCGGACTAATCCTCGTAATGAATTACAGAGCCATGAAAGGCCAAACTACGGCCGCGTTCCACCACCACAAAGGCAGGAGCACGCTCCGCCGCCATATGGCCAATACCGAGATCCGGAGTATTCCGGCCACGACGAGAACAGTGAGCTGCCGTCATATGAGTTGGATGACGAAGAGGAAATAAGTCCCTTCACAGAGGGCCTCCGTAGATGCCCCGTCCCCCATGACTTTGAGATGCCAGAAATAGCAAAATATTCTGGCCGAGGTGATCCCGATGATCACCTGTTAAATTACCGCGCCAGCATGGAAATAGCCGGGGCCACCCCGGCACTGAAATGTAAAGATTTTGCTTTAACCCTTGAGGGAAGTGCCATACGATGGTATAAAAAACTCCCCCTGGTAGCATCCACAGTTGGAGGGATATGAAAACTGCTTTTAAGAATGGCTTTGTTTCTTCCAGGCCTGGTCAACTCCCACTCCAACGCCTTCAGGATCTGAGGCAAGGAAGGGACGAGTCTCTGAAAAGTTACCTAGCTAGGTTCACTGAAGAAATGCATATCTGCGAAAATATCACAGAAGCGGAGATGTTCTCCGCCCTAAAAGGAGGGCTAGATATGACCAGCATGTTTTGGAGGGATGTCCAGAGCAGGAAACCAAAGGATTACAATACCCTAGTAGACCTCATGAAGGAAGAGATTGTGTCGGAGGAAATGGCTAGGGCCAGGGATAACCACCCCCAAGGGAGATACAACCTTGGATACTCCAATGAAACGGACCTCAAAAAGGGTGGAAACAAGGATAGGGTCGGCGGTAACCGAGGCGGTGCGCCTCGCCCATTCCCGGGAACGGGATCTAGCTTTGCAGCAGAAATCACGGAAGCTATCCCTCACTTACACTCTAACACCCCTTCTCAAAATCCTCACACGGCTCAAGGGGGAGTGGAAAGCGACCGAAGTGGAAAATAACCCATGATTGGGGCTTACTGTGCCTACCACAGATATTACGGTCACGCAACAGAGGATTGCAGAGACATCCACATGCTAGCCGACCAAAAGGCACAGGGGAGAAGGGGAGGTGACTTCCCCCTTGACACAGGGCGGACACAGAAATTTGGTGGCCAGAAGTTCAACCGAGCTGATAGGAGAGCTCCGTGGAAGAACTCAACTAAGGAAAGAATTGATAATCGCCAAAGAGACAGGAATAAGGGTCAAGATACAGCCTCGGCACATGCCAAAGACACACGGGAACCACCTATGCCTGTGGCCGACCTCCCCATCCGTGAAATCGACACAATACTGGGAGGCCCCACCCAGGTGAGAGCACAAACAACTCCCAAAAGAGGTATATAAGAGAGGCCAAGCAGCCCGCCAATGTGAATTATCATATCCACTCCCATCCTGTGGGAATGCCTCGGACGGAACCTATCACCTTCACACAAGACGATGCCGTTGGAGTGCACTTCCCACACAACGACGCATTGGTTATCAGGGTGGTGGTGGCTCGAAATGGGCTATCACGGATGATGGTGGATGATGGTGCCTCGGTAAATGTGATTTACGGAGTAACTTTTGATAAGATGGGGGTCAGCACTCCCCTCATTCCAGTCCCTGATCCGATATACGGATTTACGGGGGACAGCATAACCCCCAGAGGGTCCATAACCCTTATGACTGAAGTAGGGCAATCCCCGACCCTTTCCAGAATCCCCATGGAATTCTTGGTGGTTGACAAAATCTCCTCCTATCATGGCTCAATTGGGAGGCCTGGTCTCATTGATTTGGGGGCTGTAACGCATACCAAATACATTTGCATGAAGTTCCCTACGGAGCATGGCGTTGCAACTGTGAGGGGAAGCCAAACAGAATCCCGGGCTTGTTACACAAATGCAATCCGGAAGTTTCAAGATCGAAGCTTGAACATGATCAGTGATGTAGCCATGTCCGAGGCTGCTCCAGACCCTGAAAGGTTGGGTGATGGACCGTCTGGAGATAAGGATGTCATGATGATCCCAGAAGAGGATTTAGCAGATCTAGACCCCAGGATGGCAGGTGACAATTGTCCCACCCCGGCCGAAAGTTTGGAGTGCTTCGGCGTAGACCCACTGGACCCAATTAAGGAATTACAGGTCGGACTGGACTCGCCAACCGAATACAAGAGTCAATTGAAAGACTTCCTACTTCAAAACCTCGATGTATTCGCATGGAAACATGGCGACATGGTTGGGATCGATCCTAAGGAGGCATGTCACAGACTCCAGGTTGATCCACGAAGCCCTGGGCATAGGCAGAAGAGAAGACCTATGAGTTCGGACAAGTATGAGGCCTTGAAAGACGAGGTCACGAAGCTGTTGAAAAATGGCTTCATCAGAGAATCGCGCTATCCGAAGTGGGTATCAAACCCTGTTTTGGTACCAAAACACAATGGGAAGCTTAGAGTATGTATTGATTTTTCGAATTTGAACCAGGCGTGTCCAAAAGATAGCTTCCCACTGCCCCGGATCGATCAATTGGTTGACTCTACGGCCGGGCATGAGCTCTTGAGCTTCATGGATGCTTACTCCGGATACAATCAGATCCCCATGTATGAATCGGACGAGGAGCATACCTCGTTTATAACAGATAGAGGACTCTATTGCTACAAAGCAATGCCGTTCGGCTTGAAAAACGCGGGAGCTACCTATCAGAGGCTAGTGAATCGCATGTTTGTAAAACAATTGGGAAACACCATGGAGGTGTATGTTGATGACATGTTGGTCAAAAGCATGGTCGCCGCGGATCATATCCACCATTTGTCAGAGGCCTTCGATGTTTTGAGGAAATATCGAATGAAGCTCAACCCGGCGAAGTGTGCATTTGGAGTAGCATCTGGAAAATTCCTTGGGTTCATGGTGAATAAAAGAGGAATCGAAGCTAATTCAGACAAAATCAATGCCTTGTTAAACATGCAATCGCCTCGAAATCCAAAGGAGGTGCAAAGCCTAACGGGAAGAATTGCAGCCCTGAATCGATTTGTCTCTAAATCCACAGACAAGTGCTTGCCATTTTTTGAAGTCCTAAAAGGGAGGAAACGATTCCAGTGGACACCGGAGTGTGAGCAGGCCTTCGCTGACCTGAAAGCATCCCTGGGACGACCCCCATTGCTATCAAAGCCAAAGGCTGGCGAGCCTCTCTACTTGTATTTGGCTGTGTCCAAGGAGGCTGTTAGCTCCGTGTTGGTCAGAGAAGAGGAAGGGAATCAATTTCCAGTATATTACGTGAGCAAAGCCATGCTAGATGCCGAGACACGCTACCCAGATATGGAGAAACTCGCCCTCTCACTACTCACCGCTTCTCGCAAACTCCGTCCCTACTTTCAGGCACACTCCGTACACGTGCTCACCAACTTTCCCATGAGACAAGTGTTGCAAAAACCAGATGTATCTGGGAGATTACTGAAATGGGCAATAGAAATCATCCAGTTTGACATACACTATGCGCCTCGGACTGCGATAAAGGGCCAAGCTTTGGCTGACTTCGTAGTCGAATTCACACACCCGCCGGAGGTCGAAATGGTTGATAACACAGATGATAGCCAGGAGTGGAAATTATTTGTTGATGGGTCCTCGGCTAAGGAGCGATCCGGTGCGGGCATATTATTAATAAGCCCAGAAGGGTTTAAACTACATAGCGCAATCCGCTTTGAGTTCAAAGCCTCTAACAACGTTGCTGAGTACGAGGCGTTGTTAACTGGGTTAAGACTTGCCAAAGCTTTGAAGATTAAGTTCATAGTGGCGAACAGCGATTCGCAGCTCGTTGTAAATCAATACAATGGGCAGTTTTCTGCCAAAGAACCCTCTATGATTGCTTACTTGAAGAAAGTAAGAGATTTAGCGGTACACTTTGAAGAAATGGAATTGCAGCACATCCCCAGGACAAAGAATTCCAATGCTGATACTCTGTCCAAACTAGCAAGCAGCAGTGATGCGGAGCTATATAATCTGATCCCGGTCGAGCGCATGTTGACCTCCTCTATTGAGCCAGGACCAGAGATTTTGATAGTAGAAGAAGAGAGATCCTGGATGAACCCGCTAATTGCATATTTGAGGCACCAGACAGTGCCAAATGAGCCGGAAGCAGCTCGGAAATTGCAAAAGTATGCTGCAAATTTCGTACTCTTGGATGATCTACTCTATAAACGGAGTTTCACCTCCCCGTTGCTAAGATGTGTTCGGCCCGAGGAAGGGCGATATGTAATGAGGAAAATCCATGAAGGTATATGTGGCAACCATGCCGGGGCACTATCGCTAGCTCGGAAAGCCCTCAAACAGGGGTATTTTTGGCCCACTATGCGAAAAGACTCCCATGACTTCGTGCGCAAGTGCGATAAATGCCAAAGGCATGCAACCATACCGCATCAGCCACATCACGGACTAACCGTAGTGACCAGCCCTTGGCCTTTCTCAAAATGGGGGGTTGATATTATAGGCCCTATGCCTAGGGGTGCCGGAAATAATTGCTTTGCTATAGTAGCAATTGACTACTTCACCAAGTGGGTCGAGGCTGAACCACTTATGAGAATCACCGAGGCCAACACCACCAAGTTCATTTGGAAGAATATCATATGTCGGTTTGGGATACCCCATTCGCTGGTTAGTAACAACGCTAAACAGTTTAAAAACAGAAGCGTAGACGAGTTGTGCGGTGATTTAGGAATTAGGAAGCTGTTTTCATCTCCACATCACCCACAGGCCAACGGGCAAGTGGAAGCAGTGAACAAGACCATAAAAAACACCCTGAAAAGGAAGTTGGAATCTAAAAAGGGCGCATGGGTAGATGAGCTCCCACAAGTGCTCTGGGCGCTTCGCACTACTTCTCACACCGCAACTGGCGAAACACCGTTCTCATTGGCATATGGTGCCGAGGCGGTATGTCCCGTCGAAATTGGGGTACCTTCACTTCGACAGATTAATTACGACGAAGTGAGAAACGAAGAAGCACAAAGGGCCGGTTTGGATTTCCTCATGGAGAAACGGAGCAATTCTCAAGTGGTGATGGCCAGATACCAGGAGAAGATGGCTCGATACTACAATAAAAGGGTGAAGGGGCGACGCTTTAATATTGGGGACCTAGTTCTAAAAAAAGGTTCTTCCTTCAACTCAAGAACCAGGAGTAGGGACTTTGGGTCCTAACTGGGAAGGCCCTTACAGGATCACAGCCGAGGTGGTACCATGAACCTACATAATTGAAGATTTATCCGGGGTACCTCTGTGTAATCCTTGGAACACGGACCACCTTCGTCGCTATTTTCAATAGGTAAAATTCCACTTCAACGAGGCACAGCGTCGTCGCATGATTGTATGAAATCGCTAGTTAAATTATGATGAGGATTGCACCAAATACTAATTAGCCATGCGTATTCTTCATGCATGAGGTTGTTACAAATAAGGGTGCTCTTTCATGCGAAATATTAAAAGTTTCCGCAAAGTGGTTGATACTTCCGTGGATACACTTAAACGAAACGTGGATACACTTAAACTAAATACTGTGGATTCAAACGTAAAAGTCCCTATATTATTTCTGTTGTAAAAACATATGCGCATTTCGTTGTAAGTATAGATTGAAAATAAGCACGCCACAAACAGAAGTTCATGCAAAGTTGTAAGAGGTGTTACTAAATACAAGGTAAAAATTGCTCAAGAGTTGGTCAAGATCAGAATTATTGCTGCGAATTGATGACAAATACGATCCGCTCATAAATGACCACATCGGATTTGAGGGACTAGCACGCCCCAAATTATGACGCATTGGACTTCTATCCATGACCAAAGTTTTGGACTTTGCCTTGGACTAGTGGCCGAGGAGTAGAAGCACAGAAGCCCCTCCAGCCGAACTAGGCTGTGCCTGGACGAGGTGCCACAAATCAGGCGCATTTTACATCATACAAGACATTTGCAATCACGAAGGCATCCGCGCTTGGAAGCATTTATGCGTAAACAGTTCGACCTGATTAACACCTAGCCTAGGTGCTTTATACTCAGCCGGTGCACTTTATGGCGCTGTTTCTCATAAAAGCAACCTTGTCATAATTTATTAAAACGAATTGGCCCTACAATCCCATTTGGCGCATACAAAGAGAGACATTGAATCTGAAGTATTTATAATAAAACAATAAGTAACAAAGAATCACATTGCTACAAAAAACAAAATTATGTACAATGACTAAAGGGGAGGGGCATCGTCCACAACGTTGTCACCGGACGCATTCTGGGGGGGCTCAGCTGCATCGCCTTCGTCAGCATCTTCTGGTTCAGGGTAGAAGGCCTCAACGGTGGAAAGATCCAAGTAGGGGAACTTCTCCTTCACGTCCTTTAGAGCCATGCGGGCACCGATATTTCCAAATATTCGTTGCATAAGCCCATACTCTTCGGTGTTCTCAAAGGTATCTTTGAAGTTTTGAATGCCTTCAGCGACCTTGGCTTTCGTACTTTGCTCCAAAAGCCCAAGCTTGCTTTCCAAAGAAACCAGGGACTCAACATCTTTTTTCCGAAGCTCTTTTTCCTCCTCAAGCGCCCTTTTTAGATCGGCAACCTCGTCAAAAAGTTTGCCCTTTAAAGCGTTAGACTCTGCCAAAGCCTCAGCTGTCACCGTCTGAGCTTGGCAGGCATTATCATACTTCTTGCACAGGTTAGCCACATCTGCTTCGGAAGAATGAAGGTCCTTTTTTAGCTGCTCGTTGTCTTCCTTAAGGGCTCTGGATGCGCTCTTCGCCTCATGGAGGGACCTTCGGGTGGAAGAGAGAGTTTCCTTCAACTCCTTGATCTCCTGCACCATGCCATCCGCGTTACGTAAGGCCACCTTAGTGTTTTCCTCCCTCTGCTCAAGCTCCTTGACCGGCCCCTCCAGATCGTCGGCGAGGGCTAAAGTCCTTGCGCTCAAAGCCTTGATGGCGAGCAGCATTTGACTAGGGGAGCTTTTGGAAGAAAAAGATTCCCACCCTTCTGTCCAAAAATCGTCCACCGCAATGACCCCCTTAGCAGCATACCCCGGGAGAGATGCCAGGCCGTCAGAATCCAAAATAGATGGCTTAGGGACAAACCCCTCTTTAATCCAAGCCACCTCCGATGCTATAGATCGGTCAACTTCCTCCACTTGGCCTGGAGGGGACTTAGGAAGAGCTTCGATGCCTTCACCTGGTCCAGACAGGTCTGGAGGGGGGATATCTGAAAGAACCCCTGCTCCGCTGGATTGGCCCTTACCACCCCTCTTTAGTCTCTTTAAGGGTGGTTGCTCCTCAGCAGTAATTTCCAGCACCTCGTCCTCCTCAATGCTCACCACCTCAGAAGGGGCCTGGGGGATTTTTGGTCGGTCCCCTCTCTTCGTCTTCTTCTCCCTCACTTGACCCTCGGAAATTTTTTGGCCATGTTCCTTCTTAACTACAAGGAGCTTCGGAACAGTTGGTACTGAGTCGGAAGGGTCTGGAAGAAGTGGCGGACCCAGTGGCCTAGAAACAGAGGCGCCTTCGAAGGCCTCCTTTGAAGCCTCGGCTGTCGTTTTAGTGGCCTCCAGATGGAAGCCCGCAAATACGGACCTTTGTTTCCTCTCCTCGTCACTCCCGGCAGCGAGAATAGGAGGAATCTTCTTGGCCTTCAAGCCCTTTAGGGATATCTTCGGGAACTCTCTGGACCCTGTAAGGAATGCGCTAAAGTTACGAATATAGAATGAATAAGATCCATTAACATCAACGAAAGAAGTGAATGTACCCATATCCCGCATTAAACCGTGCTTGACGAAGAGCCTTTTTGAGGAGATAACCTTTTGAAAGTCACCGCGATACCCAAAAAGCTTCCTCACAACTTCCAGATCCTTCGGCAAGAGCTGATGGGTGTGTGTCTGTCCTGCAAAATCAAAAGGACCGTTTCTATAAGCACAAAAGGTAATAAGAAGCCGAGTGCAAATATGGTGGTACACCCGCATAAGAGATTATAAGAACTCACGGGGCAGAGAAAGGGTTCGGGGAACTGTTATCTCAGGAACAGGATCCGAAGGAGTACATTGCCAATCTCCACCGACCCAAAACCATTGGGTTCTCCAATTTTTGAGGGACGTTGGATGCCCGGTGATGATGGGTGGATATTGTCCCCTGGGGGTTAGGTAGTACCAGTCCCTCACATCTGACCTTTTATCTCTTTCTCTCCTAGCAGTTTTCTTCAACACATAGAGTGTGTGGATGATGTAAAGAGAAATTGGATACTCCGGACTGACCTCCTGCCAGATTAACCAGGTCCCCATCACTTGGGTCCAGAAATTTGGGGCTACCTGGTATGGGCACACATTGTAACTACGAAGAAGAGCCCTGAAGAATGGGTGAAGAGGTAAGCGCATCCTACATGAAAAAGCGTCCAGGAGTACTGCTACTTGGCCATCCGGTGGACAGCAGGGTCGGCACGTAGGACTCGGATGAATTACCTTTATTTCCCGAGGCATCCTATACACCAAAGACACTTCGGAAATACCATTCCCCCTAACCTCTGTCTTAACTTCGTTAGATTCCCACTGCTCCGGCTGGGGCTGAGGATCAACATGATAACCAGAAACTCTATTAACCTGATCAACCCAATCCTCCACTTGGGCGATCTCTTCCTCGGTCAGGCCCAACTCCTCCCTATGAGCCCTATATGGGGCCATCACCCCCAGATGAGATTCTGAAGCCCCGGATGAGGTGCCTACCGCCTCTTTCCCCTTAAAGTATTGTTCTTTCTCATGGCGGATCTCCTGTAAGGCTGCTTCTTCTTGGGTAGAAAGCTTGGCCATGTACGGTTGAGATGATTCTCCTTCGCTGTCAGAATCACTTAAAGATATTAAGCTACAGAACTGCCGCTCTCTTTTCTTCCTACGCTCCCTAAAAATACGGGAACTAAACACTAAGCAGGACACAGGACAAAAACCCCTTATGGGGTCCGCCACCACCATTACCTCCTTCAGATCCTCTTCCCTAGATCCTTCCATGTGCCCCAAAACCCAACTTACCCCCAAAGATTACACGCAAATGGGGGTACGCTCCATATACCCCAACAAAATAAAATATGTATATGTGTATATATATATGTACAAGAATGGGCAATGTAAGCAAAATAAAACGAAGGCAAAACTGGAGGCGGCAGATAGTGGTTTCCTACGGAAGACCAAGAGCCTTACGAATGGGCAAGAAGGAGAGGTAGTGGAGTAAATTGTTAAGTATATTGACAGAAATAACAAAAGAAGAAAAATAGGGAGCCAAAAAAGAGGGAAAAGGATGAAAAGGAAGATGAAAGGTTTGCAAGAAACCCACTCCGCAAGCGCCTGCTGTTAGTTGGCCAAGCCCAGGTTTTAATCCCCGCCATCCACGTGCCGAAGTTTTACTGGTGGGTCAAATGAAGCGCCAAGCGGCAGCGTTTTGAAAGAAAAACAGGCATTTGTAGTAAAGGGTACAGCTCACGAGTCGTAATTGTTAGGAATCCTAAGGTGCAATCTCTCCAAAGTTGTTAATGCACGACAAATATGGATCGTACATGAATGAACCAACCATATTTAAGGGACTAGTGTTACGACCACATTTTTAAATTACGCGTGACGTGTCGCACATAGAATCTAATAAACCACTTAAGTAGGGCCCACCTAAGGGGTTATTGTTTGGCCGAGGCATTCCGAGGCACATCCCTCCTATAGCCGAACCATCTCCATAAGCGGCATCGTCCGAAGCAACCTCAAGGACCGACATCTAGGTTGGGCGGAAACGTCACCGACACGGGACCTGTAATCAAGCTGCAATCTGATGGGACAGCGCCTTTATCGTTGATGTGATGGCCGCCACAATCCTATAGTAGACAGTAATGATTATGACCAACTAAATGGTTAACTTGACCAACGGATGGGAAGAAGCCACGTGTAAAGGCCGAACACGTGTCAGAACAGTGGTAAAAGAATGTAACTATAAATAGAACAGGTAAGTCTCTAAGGAAAAGGATAGGAATTTCTGACTCTAAACTATATACTTCTCTCACTCCCTTTTCTCTCTTCTACACATTTTATATTTCCCGCACCCAATATACATTTGCCCAAAAATGAGTACTGACTTAGGCATCGGAGTGCAAACGGGAGCCACCTCGGCCCCCTTTGCAAACTGATTGTTTGTCACAGTGCGCAGGAGATCCACGTGTTCAAGAGGGAGGAGCTGAGACGTGTTGGTCCAAGGTCCATCCGGATTTTGTGGTCAACAGTAACCTTGCTACAAATAGTTTAAGTGGCAACTCTCCTGGTGAGTCATTAATTGATAGAGTGACAGAATTTTCATATAATAACTTAGATGATAGTCTTCTCATGATTTGGTTGAAGAAGATCAGAACACTATCTCATCTAAGGTGTAGGTTCAACAACCTCAAAGTATCCATCAGAATCATCTTATGGTTACTAGGGCTAAGGCAGGAATTTTTAAACCTAAGGTCCTAAATATCATGACTCACACATCTTTGGACTGTAGGGAATATTCAAATGTTACAGAGGCTCTTTCAAACCATAAGTGGAAACAAAGTATGATAGATGAGTTTTTTGCACTGGAGAAAAGTCAAACCTGGGATCTGGTTCCACCCTCAAAATCTTACAATGTTGTTGAAAGTAAGTAGGTATTCAAGCTCAAACAGGATGCTACTGGTGCCATTCAGAGACATAAAACCAGGCTTGTGATAAAGGGCTTCCATCAAACTCAAGGAGTGGATATTTTGAGACCTTCAGTCTGGTAATCAAATCCTCTACTCCTAGAATTATCCTCACATTGGCTGTGTCTTTTTATTGGAAACTGAGGCAAATTGGTTTCAATAATGCTTTTCTTAATGGAAACCTTGATGAAGATGTTTATATGAGTTAGCCAGAAGGTTTCATTAGTCAAGAAAGACCTAGCTATGTCTGCAAATTGAAGAAGGCACTCTATGAACTCAAGCAAGCACCAAGGGCATGGAAAAACAAGCTAAAAAGTACCCTTCTTAGCTGGGATTTCACACAGTCGAAAGCTAATTCCTCACTATTTTTCTACAGATCACAGGACATACTAATATTTCTACTAATTTATGTATATGATCTTGTCATAACTGGCAGCAGTAACCTCTTCATAAAGACACTGATTGATAAGCTCAATTGCCTATTTACTCTAAAATGGGAGATCTACACCAATTCCTGGGAATTGAAGTCAGAAGACAGAGTCTGGACTTCATCTATCCCAAGAAAAGTACATTGATGATATGCTGAAGAAGTTCAATTTTAACACCTTGATACCATTCCCTTCACCTAGTACTACAGGAAGGACCATGCCTAACCTTGATGGTGATCTACTTAAGGATGCAACTCTTTACAGGTGTGCGGTAGGGAGTCTTCAGTACTTGGTTCACTCAAGACCAGACGTTGCATTTAGTGTCAACAAACTCAGCTAATTTCTACAATCACCAACCAAAACACATTGGACAGCTCTTAAACGAGTATTCAGATATCTGCTTAGAACGAAAGATCATGACCTATGGATTAAAAGAGCTATATCACACTTAATGGGTATTTTGATGCTGATTGGGCCTCATGCCCTGATGACAGGAGGTCCATAGCTGCTCACTGCGTCTATCTAGGAGATACCCTCATTGTCTGGTCTGTTGTTCACAGAAGCAAAATGTGATTGCCAGATCTAGTTAAGAAAGCAAATATAGGGCACTTGCTCTTGCAACTGCAGAAATGATCTAGGTACAGTCCTTGTTGGAAGAAATTGGCTTAAAGTTTCAATCTTTGCCCACTCTCTGGTGTGATAATATGAGTGCCAATGCATTAGCCTCAAATCCACTTTATCACGCCAAGAAAAAGCACATTGACTTGGACTTACACTTTATCAAAGACAGGGTAATTGAGAAGAAGATGGAGATAAAATATATATTCTCAATTGACCAAATTGCAGACATAATGACGAAGATCTTGCCACACCAGATTCCACGTACTTAAGATCAAACTGGGTGTGACCAAACTCCCCTCCAGTTTGAGGGGATGTGAGGATTAAGGATAAAGTAGAAGAAGGAACCTGATTCTATGCTGAATCAATGAGGATTCAAGTGTGCATAAATCGTGTTTTTCTATCTTTATAATTCAATTAGTTAGTAGCAACTTTGGTATCTTTTACATTTTTAACCCTCAGCTCACTTGCCTCTCACGTGTTGTCTTCCAACCGATTCCGTGGTGAAGGTCACACCTCATTGAGCTGCTCCAACATAATCTTCCATGGCAGATCTCCACTCTCCTGATTTCACACATCTAATGCTACATGTACAGCTAGAAATAATAGTGTAGAGCTTCGATTGTTGTGTAAATATCCATAGCCTTGTATCTGTAATGTATTGAAGTTAATATAAAAACTTTTATTCTCCACTTGATTCTTTACTCCTCTTCGTTTCCAAATTTCTTTAATTCCTTGTGATTAATTGCAGCCCTCATCTTTGAGGAGCTGTAAATTTTCCTTTCCAAAAAACTTCTTCCTTTAGGAATTCTGGGGCTTTTTCCTCCTTTTTGATGGACTTCTCATTTTCCTTCACAACTTTCAACTTCCCTTCAAACTCCTATTCTTTTTACTTTCAACCCGTCCGACTTCTTTTTCGATGTCTGCTCCCACTTTCTCGGCTTTTTCACCTTTTTTTTTTTTAATGAAAACACTCAATCTCACGCCTTAATATTTCTTTGAATGAATAAAAACCCATTACAAACCCACAAAATGAAGCACAATCACAAACCCTTTTTAATAAAATTCACACAAACAATTATAGGCATAGCATCTAGCCGATAGGTTTACAGGCGCTCTGCGCCTGCCCCTCAATTGCCATCGAAAAAGCAAGGCCAATGAGAAGGTCGGTGAAAACTGCTACGTCTTCCCCGTAATTGTCGTCGAAAAAAGAGTTAAAAAAGAAAGGCGCCAACTATGTGACAAAGCTCCGACGCCGACCACCAAGAAACTCACTAGTGAATTCCTCATAGGAGACTAAAATCGTGTTTATTATATAGGAAAAAATGTTTCTTCAAGACTTCATCTGATTTGGAAATTTTAGACTTAAAAATTCCAGCCAGGTGTGCGAACAGTTAGTCTAGTCAACATTTTTAGTTATAATGATGGACGAATAACATGATTGAAAGTTCAGTGACCAATGAATAGCAAGCTAAAGTTCAATGATGGTTTAGTAACCCACCTATAAGTTCAGTCACCATTCATATAATTAACTCCACAAAACTCCACGATTTTTCTCTTTACTATTATTCCATTCCTGTTCTTACTTTTCTTCCCTCAAATTCTCGTATAAAAAGCCCATCCAATAAAAATCACTTCTTTTCATTGTTTATATCAATCATTTCTTCATAATAGTTGCTTTGATCTGGTGTTCGGTTGGATCACTTTCATTAGTAGCTCACCAAAAAGAACAGTCTTTTTTAAGGTAATTTGCATTTATGTTGGTGATTATGTGAAATTCGGTGAATTTCAGTTGGTTTTTTTTTTTTTCTCTTGATATTTGTAATTTTTTCGATTTCATTTATGGGTTTTGTGTATTTTTTATGTTATCACATGTTTCCGATTGTTGAGTCATGAGTGTTGAATATGATTAAAAGTGATCTGAATAACTGTAAGGATTATATTTTGAGTATTTTGGGATTTTTCTCTGGTATAATTAGAGAAAAATGTGTCAATTTTAGTTAGCTGAATATCTTCCCCTTTTTTGTTGAAGTTTTTGACTTAGGGTTTGGGCTGAGCTGTGAAATTTTGCAATAGAACTTGTTGTGTTTTGACTACTTCAGTATGCATCAATATTCTTGGAGTCTGTGATTTTAGAAACTGGATGTTTTATCAGCAAGACTAGTACTCAACTTCAATTGAAATTATTCAGTGGAAAGATACATATTTATATCAAAAAATGAATTACCTTGATTATTTCTGTTGGGATAGGATGATATATGTTTTGCATATCAAATTGTGAGGAATAGGACACCCAAATGATCCTATTTATAGAGCATGAAAGGATGTGGACGAAATGGTTGAAGCCAAACCATGAACCCTTTTCAAACCATGTACCTTTACGAAAATGTGTCTTTTCTCTGGACAACCGTGCGATCGCACGGCTTTACGCAAAAAGTCGGAAATAAAATTTGACGTGTGATCGCACGGTCAAACATTTTGACCCGACCCAACTTATTTAATGTGGTTTTAAAATATGAATGCTTCCCAATCAAATTCCCCTTTTGAAATGCAGAACTTGGTTGCTTTCATATGAAAATTCACACATCATTTTTGTTTACTAGTCTTTCATTTAATTTCTTTTTATCACATTTGACTTCCATATTAGCACGTTGTTAGGTCTTGAATACTATTTTCTACTTATTTACAATTGTGTAAAAGTGAAATGCTAAGATTCATGTACAATTTCGTTTTTGGGTCTTTGTATTGTGATAAAGATATTAACTTTTTTAACAGATGGAAGATGAAAAGCTACCTGAGAACCATTTGACGTCAGCTGCAGCTTTTGTGGAAGGTGGAATTCAGGAGGCATGTGACGATGCTTGCAGCATATGCCTTGAAGAGTTTTCTGATAGTGATCCTTCAACAGTATGTATTAGGATAACAGGTCGAATTGTTATGGATTGTAAATTACTTGTCATTTTAATTGCACTTTTCCATTTGCAGGTGACTACTTGCAAGCACGAGTTTCATCTTCAGTGCATTCTTGAATGGTATAAAGATTGGTTTTCACAGAAAGTTCTTTTGCATCAAATAATTTATACTTTGGATTAATGACGCATGATGATTTTTACATATCCATATAGGCAAGAAACTTATTGCCTCTTTATGCTGAATTTTTGTAACTTTGACATAGATTCAAGAACATAAATAGGAAATTTGATGATTGATTTAGTAAAAGGTATTTGGTTAAGTAGATGGGTTTTTTGGTTGTCCTTTCTCGACAATATAGAGTTGGATGAAATAGGTGTTCCAGTGAAAGACATAAAGATCCAGTGACAAACTAATAACATAGAATGAATGGTTATGCTAACGTGCATCCTCTTGGTCAAACATTTCGAATTGTTTTTGGCATGGATCTTGTCTTAACTTCAGCTATTATAAATTCAAGTCATCGTTTTTGACGCATTGTCTTCCAAACTACTATAGTTTCTTTTTGTGGACCGAGAGCTTGGTTAAGTAGTTATTTTTTGCTATTTTACGGGGTGAATTCTAAGGAAATTTTATAGCGAAAAGGATAATTCCATTTTATGTACATTAGGCTTTTGAGGGGAAAAAATGTTATCTGGATGAAGTTCTTAGCTTTTATTGCCAAAAAAGATTGTATAGAATTTCTGAAGCTAGAAGTCAAGGTTAGTGTTAATATGCAGCAATTTGTATAATCAGTTTATTTTTTAAGCCATATCATGCTTAAAGCACATTACTGTCATGATGTCCTTTGTTCTAGCAAACTTCAAATTACTCACTTCTTGCTTAAATTCCTGTTTGTTCTGCTCTGTGGTAAATCTAGTAACTCTCTGACTTGAATCTTTGACATCACTTGCTTAATGTCACCTACCTCGTCTTAATCAGTCATTGTTACTAATTCACATATGACATGACTGAAAAGATAGCTACTCTAAGATTTATCCTTATTTTTATTCGAATATGTGTAGCATTTTCGAAAAGAGACTGTTTTTCTTCTTGGGAAAAGCCAGGTTATCTCTCTCTATTGTTGTGTATTTGTATAAAATCTTGATGAAGTTGTTTATTATTTTGCAATAAAATTTAGGTGCCAGAGAAGCTCCCAGTGCCCCATGTGTTGGCAAACCATCAGCCTGAAGGATCCTAGCAGGTATATCAATTTGGCCTTTCCCCTCTGCTCAAGTTGCACATCTGTTTCTTCTCAGTAATGTTACTTGATGATTTGGCAGCCAAGAATTACTTGATGCTGTGGAACATGAGAGGAATCTGAGAATGAACCCACCTAGAAACACCACTATATTTCATCATCCCACCTTGGGAGACATTGAATTGCAGCATGTTCGTGGTTCATTCTGATGCCTATAAACATTTTCACCACATTCATTTCTTTATTAGTGACTTCGTGTTGAGTTTACTAGTTTTCTTTGACTTCTTGTTCAGTTACCAGTTAGTGGAAGTGATTCTGAACTTGAAGAACGTATTATTCAACACTTAGCTGCTGCAGCTGCTATGGGAAGGGCTCGTCAGCTTGGTAGGAGGGAAGGTCATAGGAGTAGGTCATCTACTCATGGCCGTCCCCATTTTCTGGTGTTTTCACCTAATCCAAATTCTTCTTCTGCCTCTTCTTCCCCTGCTCATAGAGGTGGAGTCGGAACACCTCCTGCAGTCATGATAGCTGGCCCAAACTCTCCATTTATTACTGTAGAAGAAGATTCTGAACAACATACTACACAACCATCTTCTGCTGTTACAACCCCTGCCTCAGCATCAAGCGCTGTTGCAATACAACTTGGAACTTCCTCTAGCAATCGGTACTTGCATTTCTTGATTTTGTTTTAGTTTTTTGCTAACCTCGTAGGAATCAACTGTGAGTAATTTTTGTTGTTCAGTACAGCTTAGTCTATAAGTTCTCTTGCAGGTCTCCTGCTCAGACTTCCCCTAGCAGTCAAGATATAGCTGGACCATCAGATTTGCAGTCATTCTCAGTGTGTCTAAAATCTCGCCTAGGTGCATTGTCAACAAGGTACAAGGAAACTGTGTATATCATTTGCTCCCCTAGTCCTATTTTAACTGTCATGCTTCTCTTTTTGGGATATATCGAAATTGTATACAATTTAAAGGTCAAGTCTCTCAATTATTGACCTTCAACTTAACTAGAAGTGCAAAAAGGGTAAGAGCTGAAGAAAAGATAATTCAATGGAGTAAATCTTAAAAGTCGCAACCGAACCCAGTAAATTTTAGATTTCCTTGAAGGGACTCTTCAAGGATCATTTAGCAGAGGTGCTTTTGAGATTAAGAAACTTCTTTTGACTTGTTTGGAAGTTTTTCCTGGTTAGAAGGGTTTCTAGAAGAAGTTGGTCTAAGGTGGCTTCTTCAAGAATCTCTTCTACAAAAAGTAGAAGCAAAGCAAAAAACCCTACGAAACAGGTCTTACTCTAGGACAGAAGAGGCAAATTTTTCTTTTGACTAGTCTCTGAACTGAACATTATGTTTTCCCCCCTAGATACAAAGAGTCAATAACCAAGAGCACAAGAGGCTGGAAGGATAGACTGTTTGCTCGAAATAGTTCGACACCTGATCCTGTCACTGAAGTTCATAGAGATTTAGGTCCAGTTATTGCACCTATATCCCGCATGATGGATCATCTTGAAATAGCCGACGATAGTAGAACCAACATAACCTCGGATATCTCAACTCCAGTTCCAGCTGAACCACACACCGTAGAGATGGGTGGCAACTCTTCTTTGACCCAGGACAATCTGCAAGCCCCATGTGCGTCTGGTACTGCGCCAATCTAAGTTTTGATTCTGTAGTTACATCAGCTCATGGGTTTCCTTTTCACGGTAAGCCTTGTTCTGGTTATCTATGATCTATCAACTCTGGCGCATAGGTGTTGAATGATAAGATCGAAAACAGTTTGCAAGATGGAATTTGTGTTTAAGCCTCTTTAGATCAACTAAGTTCCAATGAGGTCAACATGATTATTTCTGGGTAATGTTGATTTTATATAATTGTTTTCAAAGTTTGTGTCAGGTGAACTCTTTTATTCCGAGATAATGATGCCTCCTAAATCAATGTGCAAGAGTGCAGTCAGACTATGGGGTCCAATAATCGAACCGAGTTCTTGATTTTAATTTTGAACCGATATATTTTTAACACTGTAGTTGTAAATTGGTCTATGATTTCAAGATCCTAAACGTATTTCATGTTTGTTCATAAAATAAATCTATTTGTACAAACTATGGGTGACAAACTGGATTACTCTCCCCTCATATGGAGGGGGCTCCACAGTTTTGCGGGTCTCCCTCCATGTGGGGGGAGTAACTCAGTTTGTCATCCAGTTTGTACGTATAGCAAAGCCCTTGTTCATATGTTGGATGTTAATCAATATTTATTTGCTTTCTATTTTCCAGTTATTTAAATTTGATTTATTCTTTTTATTATTTATTTATTCATTGTATATCTTAACTAGGACTATATAAATAATAAATTCATTAAACTAGACTCTTAAGGTCTGCGATTAGAGGTGTTAATATTTCGATTCTATTGTTTTTCAATATTGACGAAGTGCAATTGACTTTGGAACAATTGTTTTCAATTGAAAAGTTTGGATATCACTTTCAAATAATAATAAAAAAAGTTTGGATATAATCTGCAAATGAATAAAAAGTTTGGGGGTCACGATTACAATCATTTTTTGTTCATTTTTTATTTATAATGCCCAAACTAATGGAAAATGGATGGCGTGAGGCCTTTCACACTTAATAGGTCATCTAGGGGGTTTCTTCGACCAATATGAAAAAATATGGGTGCTTTTTGCAATGGGCTAAAGCTCTGTGAATTTTATGGAGTTAATTTTCCCAAAATTACTGTGTATGTCTTCGACTTCGACTGATGGTTGTAGTTTAAAGTATCAAATTTTGATCATTAAATTTATATCTATACCTTCGAATGACTACCGAATTTTAAAGTATTGAGTTTTGGTCACTAAATTTATAAATTAATTGCCTCAATAATTATTGAACTTGTGTTTATGTTTTCAATTGATCACTGATTTCAAGTGTCAGGTTCTGTTCACTAAACTTATCAAAATGTTGAACATTAGTTATTGACTTAAATTTTGTAACGAAGTTGGTGACGTGGCAACGAATGTGCATGTGATGTCACGCCTCCTTTAATTAATCAATCACGACACACCAAATTGTCAATTTTTAAAAATGTCTTCAATTGGTAACTAAACATTTAAGAACATTTTCAACTTTTGATTTGTTGTATGCAATCGATAGGTGAATCTATCATTTTTACAAATTTAGTGATCAAAATTCAATCAACTTAAAGTTTAATGAACAATCAAAGATTTTTTAAAAGTTTCGCGACTAATTGAGAACTTTTGTAAAACATTTTTTACTTTGCAATTTGATGTGCTGTGATTGGTCGATTAAATGCGACATAATGCTATGTATACATTATGTTTGCCACGTCACTAATTTCATTATAAAAGTTAAGTCAATAACTAACGTTCAATATTTTGATAAGTTTAATGATCGAAACTCAACACTTTAAATTTCAATGATTAGTCGAACACATAGATGTAAGCCAATAATTTTTGAGATAATTAATTCATAAATTTAATAATCAAAACTTGACACCTTAAACTTCAATAATCAGTCAAAGATACAAGCATAGTTAAATGATTATTGAGATAATTAACTCTTAAGTTGTCAAAACTGAACACTTTAAACTTCAATAATCAGTCTAAAATATAAGCAAAAATTCAGTAATTATTGTGACAATTGACTAGTATAGCCAAACTGTTGTAAATTAATTCCTTACCTAACTTCTACCTAATTTATATTGTAAATTATTGTGTAAATGACTTGTTTTGCCCTTATATTTTTCCTATAAATAGGGGCTTAAATCTTCATTTGAAAGACACCTCTTAATGGGAAGAAATCCTCTCATTCTCTCCATCTCTTTCTCTCTAATATTTGTGTTAGATTTTGATAGTTTCACAACACGTTATCAGCACGAGTCTCTAGCCTATTGAGTAATATGACGGGAGTATACTCTACAATTGCATCTAAATGATGAACATCTGTATCAGAAACCAGATTATTATTAATCAACATTTCATTTTCCAAATCTAGTATTTTTGGTATTAGAAAATCATTTATACATCATAGATTAGAAAATCAATTCCAAGTCCATAGAAAAATTGGAAAAAATGTGTAACCCGAAACTTTCAAATCAAATTCAAACCAAACCGTATATCCAAACGATGATCGGAGACCAGATCCATGACCACGGCGTTGGGACGATCCTCCGACATCGACGCGTGTCGACGGCAGAGTCACCGGCGCGGTGGCGCGTGAAGACCAAGCGCGGACGTCGAGGTGGCGCGTGGAGGTGCGTGAGGAAGAATCCGACGATGACATCAAAAGGCAGTTTGTTCGTCTAAATGTTTTGGATTTTTCTATGATCTTACTTTTCTGTTTTGTGCAGTTTTGAAATTTTCCGACTGTCAAACGTGGTGGTTTTCATAAAAACTATTTTTGGAGCACTTCCGACGGGATTTTGGATTTCAGACCAAAAGTAAGTTTGTTCTAAATTTAATTTCAAACCTATTGACGGTTTCAATTTATCCATATGAGCAATATATTAAAATATGGACCATTTTGCCCCTTGGTAATACATAAAAGTATATTAATCGTAAATTAACGATTAATATGTGATCAACAAGATAAATTAAAGAGTTTAAACAAGGTATAAGTAATATAATTATTGTCATACCGTGATGGATTGAGTTATTATGAACTGAATTTATACCTTAACTGGATATGACTCATTATCGTAACGGATTGGACTATTATGAATACCTTGACTGGAAGATATGACTCGCTCACTCATGAAAGGTAATTATTTCATTATGTTGACACCGCCTATATGGTAGGTCTATCAATTGAATACATGAAATATTTTACATATATTCAAATTTTATATTATTTCAAAAACACTTCAGTTGTTGGTTAATTCTAACATATTAGAGGTTGTTGTCAACATATATACATGGTGGTATAACCCCAGTATTATTATTGTTAATATATATACAATATTATTATTATTTGATACTTCACTAAATGATACCAGAAGTTATCAATACTAAAGTTAGATAATATTTTATCAAATGATACCAGAAGTTATCATTACCAAAAAGTTGGTGAATGTTGATAAAAATATTTTATCAAACGGTACAAGAAGTTACCATTCTCTGTATTGAAAAGATAGATAAAAATGAATTATCCAATAAGAAAAATGTTGATGTATGATAAGATAATATCACATAATAGTACGGATATAGCTAATGTGAAAATAATCTCATCAGTATTATGGGATGAATATTAGATGATAAGTGTCTGGAAAAGTTCTTGCACGAGCACTTATGTATTCCAGAAGAAGTACATATTTACTCCAAAAGAAGTAAAAATTATCATCTAAACATACTGAAATGATATTATTATTATTATTGCTCTTGAAGAAGTATAAACGAGTTATACATGCAAAATACAAAAGGGGGAAACATTTATGATCCTCAAAAGTAGAGGTGTGTATCAGGTGTAATAATACTCCATACCCTACCACCCCTAATCTTTTTTGTGTGTCTCAAGAGTAAGAATACTCTGTACTCCACCACTCCTAATCCTTTTGAGGTTCATAAGATTAAGTTCAAATACTCATCAATATTAAAGGTGTGTCTCAAGAGTAAAAATACCCTATACTCTAACACCCACAATATTTTGAGATTCACAAGGATAAATTTACATTAACCGGACTCCATTTTCGCTTGATTCCCCTTCTTTGCGACCAATCTATCTTTAATCCTACTGGATCCTGTATTGGAATATATGATTGCAACTTATCCAGCAGTTCCTCGATAGTAGGAGCAGAAATAAGGATTCTCCTAAAAAATGGAGAGATGAATCCCTGTTTCACAGCATAATCAAGAAATGTTAGCAAACCATCAAAGAAATTGTTAACATTTAAAAGTCCAATAGGCTTGGTATGGAGATCTAATTGAGCCCATGAGGTAATATTAAAGATTTCGTCTAAAGTACCAAAACATCCAGGCAGGGCTATGAAGGCATCAGAACCATATAACATGCAAGTTATGCGTTCATGGATATATAACGTCTGTACTTCATGCCCTCGTGTTTTTCCTGCGATATCAGCTAAAGGAACGGGTATAACACCTATCACTCTTGCTTTCTTTGCTTGAGCGGATTGTGAAACACAACCCATCAATCCACTGTTGTCCCCTCCATATACTAGATTGATATCTTTCTCTTCCAACTTCTTTCCTAAATCCACTACTGCTTCTAGATACCCAAAACATTTTCATACTTTTGATCCACAAAATACACAGATAGTTTTGATCTGTCGAAGTTTTGGTCCTTCCATCTTTGAGAGTATAAGGAAGGAAAAACTTATGAGAAAATGATATTTTGGGATGCATGAAAACTGTGAAAATCATTGGCTTTTTAAACTTGAAAAACTTCACTATTTACTGCTCGTTTTTTGAAAAAGTGAAAACCTACTTCTGACTAAATTACACTACTTTTGATTAAACTTACATTTCGGTGATTTTTCAATACACTTTATCAATGCTCGAGAAATGAAACGTGAAAATATTTTATATACACACACAATATACAGATTTACCTTGTATCAATGCTGAATAGCCAAAACATCATTGTTTATAACAACCTGGCAAACAGGATCTTTTACTACTATATTTTTGAGACTATAACGCTCTTTATCGCTGATGAATTTAGCCCATAAAGATAGTAGCTCACGCTGCACATACCCACTAGGGTGCGTCTCAAGAGTCAATCGGATATCATCCAATGACTCCTTACTCAGTCCACCCTTAATGAAGTCTATCTTATCATCTCGATTTATGGATGAATATCCTACTGACTTACAACAGGTATTACATGTCCATCGAGCACATTTGTAGCAACTATTTAATCTTTTTGCTCTTCGCTTCTTTGCAAAAGTACTCTTACCTAAGCCAAACTTGTGCTTAGAAAATGAATCTGGTAATTCACCAGCTAAACGAACTTTTGTTTCGATTAACCAACGAACATCTTCTGGAATGCCTTAATCCATCAGCAACCTCAATCTTTCAAGTCGAACTCGGTAAATCTTTTTCAAAACATTTACCGGAAGATTAGAATAATATTTGCGAATATTTGATAATATAACATCCATTTTTTTATGGATCTAATCTTTTCCCAAACGATCTATTTAAATGCTTTATTAAAACGCGTAAAAGAGTGCTCTGCGTGATATCGATTCCATCAAGAAATAATGAAATAAATTATTGAAAATGTGGGAACAATAAGATAATGCGTCATTACCTTTTTCGATATAAGGGAAGATTTGACGACAATATTAAGAACATGAGATATTTTCTTGGATATTGTACCTGATTTTTTCGGTACACTAATAAATGTATACTGATTTGAACTATACAGAAATACGTACTGATTAAATGAATACTGTATTGAACCAGAAGTTCATACATATGTACAAGTGAAATATCTTGCTGAACCAGAAGTTTTATAATGATTGGTTAGATTCCAATTTAATAATGAGATTTATTGAGAATGCAAAATGGCATTCATTAAAGAACCCGAAGATTGTTCAGGTTAACAAGTTATCATTACTGCTTGTTCTCAAAAGCAAATTAATTATCTCACTAAGAAAATGAATAACTGATTATTTGCTCAAGTAATGATATTACAAGCAAAGTGATAAATGCTAGCATGAATATATCTTAAAGTCATTAATGATTTTACGAATTAGTTGAGATAATAGAATATTATATTGCTAATGGTTTAGCAGATTAAAAGCCTCAAGTCATTAGTTGCAGCAATATTTTACATACAAACATGTCAATAAGATGAAATAAAAATTAGCTTGTAAAACTTTATGATTTCTAAAAAGTGCGATATCTATATACACTCTAACAAAACGCGCTTGATATATGATTGTGATTATATCCATAATTACGAATAACATGTGTTGCGACATTTTTAGCCGACTGATATAATCCAAGATTCTTGAATATTATGGGGAAATTAAACAATAACACTCATGAAGCGTGATCAAGATTAAAGCGTAATTATGCCTGAAGCATAATGACAATCGATTTCAAAAAAAAATATCTCTAGAATAATTGAGATGATCCATTTGAGGCTATATACTCATAGTGAGTAAAAGAGACATAGCTAAATGATAAGAGATTCAGGCCTGATGATAGAATATACAAAGAGATCTCTCTATGTTATGTGTTTATATTGAGATGAAATGGAATTGATAAATAAGTCGACTACACACAACCCTCTTATGAAAATGAGGTTTTTGAAATTATAATATTTTGACCAAATATAAAAATCCCAATGTAGAGATTATTGTTATAGGACCTGAAATCCAAACACTTAAATGTGTAATGCCAGTAGTTATTTGTACAAATGAAAAATATTATACAGTCGTAAAAGACGACTCGTTGGGCGCGAAATTTTTCAAAGAACTGGTATGACATATGGTGGATGGGACTATAATCTAGATCACTAGTTTGAGCTCTTTGATATACTAATGAGTGATATCAAAAAGTGTGATTCTCATCTCGGTACTTTGGGAGTTGTCTTTGATGTACCAGTTGATCGCGGTACGTTGGGATTTCAAGCGAAATGATTATAGATTATATGTCGAAATTGATATCTATTTCAATGATTGATTATACTCCTGCAAATTAGAAATCGAAGTTTATAAAGTGCAAGAACATACATGTATAAATCATTGAAAGACTCAATTTACCCAGAATAATATCATTATAGAATGAAATGTGATTCTTAAAATAAAATCATGTGAAGAATGATACATATGACCCCATAATATAATATGTTGAAAATGAAATTGGACTGTACTATTATTATATTTGAATATTTGGGCATGCAATTGATTTTCAATATGCAAAATTATATTATTCACCGAAAAATGAATATTCACCAGAAGTGAATTTGAAAATGAATATTTAATTATTCATCAGAAGTGAATTCTAGATTTTGATAGTTTCACCAAAAGTGAATCAATTCTAGATTTGAGTAATGCAATCAGTCAACTAACTAAACATTGCTTGATATAGCATGTTCAGTACATCATAAATGAGCTATGACATCATAAATGAGTTATAAACTATTTATAAAAGCTCATCACAAACTATATGTTTGATGAAATGATTTGATATTGCATTAATATACTTGTGATATTCCTATACGCGCTGCACTCTTTTTCCCTTAGCTGAGGTTTTGTCTCACAGGGTTTTCCTATCAAGGTTTTTAACGAGGCATCAATTATGTCGTATTAATGAGAATAATATACTATTTTCCCCTTCGCTAAGGTTTTGTCTCATAGGGTTTTCCTAGCAAGGTTTTTGAGACATTGTCACAGCTATCTGCAAGTAATAATTCAACAACAAGCTCTCTCTCTTTAAATTGTGCTGGAATGATATCAACAAATGAAGAAAATCATAAACATCTGGAATGGTATCAATAAATGAAGAAAATCATAGATATTTTATGAAGAATGTTATGATATCGGCTACACACAAGAATATTTTCATATATACATATTCCAGAGGAAAGATGATATCATTATTCAAAAGGTTCATGAATACTTGATTGTACACTTTAGGGGGAGAATCATGCTGTACTCTTTTTCCTTCGTCCAGGTTTTGTCCTACTAGGTTTTCCTGACAAGGTTTTAACGAGGCAGTACTAAAGTACTGAAGCACTTCATAATTCGAAGGCAACACTTCATAACTTCAAGTTTCCAATACATGATTTGTACTACTTATCATTGATGTCATTTTGGATATTAGACTCAATGATTAATGATGACCAACATCAGGGGAGCAGCTGTACTCTTTTTCCTTCGCTCAAGTTTTATCCCATCGGATTTTCTTAGCAAGGTTTTAACGAGACAGACAATTGAGCAATAAGTCATTTAAGGGGAGTGTTGTAAATTAATCTCTTACCTAACTTCTACCTAATTTATATTGTAAATTATTGTGTGAATAACTTGTTTTGCCCCTATATTTTTCCTATAAATAGGGGTTTAAATCTTCATTTGAAATACACCTCTTAATTAGAAATCCTCTCATCTTCTTCACCTCTTTCTCTCTAATGTTGGTGTTAGATTTTGATAGTTTCGCAACACAAACAAAAATACTAGACATTTTTTGTATTTTTTTCATCCCAATCGACCATATAATATCATTGCCCCTCCCACTTTGGCAGTTGAACATTATTATTATAGAATGTCTGGAGAAGAAGAAGAAAACGCCGCCGAACTCAAAATCCCCGATGGTATTCACTTTTCTCCAAATTTTATAATCTCAATGCTTTAGTAAAAATGAAAAATCAAATGAGCACTGTAATTTTTGTAAACGATCGAGTTAATTTCATGATTTCTCGTGCGTTAAACTGGTGCTTCTTAATTGTTTATTATTTAATTTAAGTGCATAGTTTGTTGTGTCGAATATAATTTTTTTGCTAGAAATTGTGTTTTGTTTGATCTTCTCACTGTTCTAGTTTAAACCTAAATTGTAAGAGGATGCTCAATTTTTGCTTATCGGGTCATGTATCAGAATCGATAAGCTGAACTTTATGTATACCCTCTCTATTTTTCGTGTTAAAACTAATTGTTCTTTTTCTTCACTGGTTATCACTTTTGTAAATATAATTTTTAGGGCATCTCCAACCAGGAACTCTAAAATGCATTCTGGCCATCTCCAATTGGACTTTTACACCATTTTGCCTTCCGATTTGGTCTCCAACCGGGACGGTAAATTGGAGGACGCCGTCCTACTGTTCAGACGTTACATATTTTGGGGAAACAATTTGGTTGCTCCAATTTTGGCCTAATCTTTTGTGAAACCCCCAAAATTGATTTTAGTTTCATTTTTGTCCTTGTTTTGTAATTTTGATTTATTTTTTATTTAGGAAACATGGTTATTTCATCAATATTGAACTTTATTGAATTTTGTGTTTCTAATTTGATCATTACTTATACCACGTAATTAAATTATTATAAATCAAAACATTAAAATTAAATGACAACAAAATAGATTACTGAACAATATTAGAAATTTGGAAACATGATTGGTATGGTGACATCGACATTCAAAATTAAAATATGATGCGAGAAAATTAAAAGATAACGATCTGATAATCAGGTAGATTGGATCCAGATCCTCCAAGATCGTTAAAAAAAGACCACATGGAGCTGATGAACTTTGGTGATCTCAATTTGCATCTTCACTTCTTTTCGGCAAAGTTCTTTTTTTTTTTTTTTTTTTTCATTTCGAAAAAATTCTTATAGCTCCGGATTTGAAATGGAGTTCAAATCTTTAGCTAGAATGGTATTGTTAGAACAATATTGGGCCTATTGCATTCGAGCCCTTTGAATTTCTTAGTTTTTCAGCATGTCCTCATTCCCCTTGCGGATGACCCGCGGGAGTTCTCGTTGCTATTCCATGATACTTGCAATGATTTTTTAGGAATCTTTTTCATTTTTCCTTTTCCCCTTAGCTTTTTTTATCCAATGGGTCATTGGCTTGGACTGTTACTTGCATTGTCTTCATTAATATCTATAGAAATGAAGACAATTCCTGATATGCTGATGTTGGACAATCAGAAATTGGAGAATCCACATGTGCCGATCCAGAGTATGTTTTCTGGCTATGAAAGTCACTTGAACATCTTTTCCAAATTTTTCACTATCCTTACGGATGGGCCACATGTGATTAAATTTAAATCCTTTCTTGATTTTCGCCTTAGCATAACAATATTTTAGCTCGGTCTATCTGCAAATTGATATGAATAAATTTATTACATTAAAGTGAATTATGACATCAAATAGTTTTTTGTAATAAATGCACTTACAATGTCATGTTCGGAAGCTCCGCTTAGATTTAATTTTTCCACTTGGCGTATGCATCCACGTAGTTTACTAATGGCTACATTGATCAATGTGTAACGGGATTGCAATAATCTCAAAGGTCGGGACTGAGTAATATGGGGTGGTAATAAACTATTATACTCTAACTTAACGCGGCTCCAAATACAATCTTTTGACTGATTAATACCAATAATCGGGATTTGGGAATATTTAAATATAAATGACACAGATGAATGTCTTCTTCAATATTGTATGAGGCACTTCGCTTGCTGATACTCTTTTTTTTTAACTGCTAAGAGCGATATTGTTATGAAAAGATGAATTGATAAGATGAGAGGACTTCATCTTATCAATTGAAGATAACTTCAATTTGTGTAATTCAATCCCAGCCATTGATCAGATTGCACGAGATTTGAGTCGTTAGATTAGATTCCATATCTTATCATGTTAGGATAACATTGATTATCGTAATTCAGTCACAACCATTGATCAGATTGCACGAGATCTGAGCCGTTAGATTAAATTCCATATCTTATCATGCCAGGACAACATTGATTATCATAATTCAATCCCAGCCATTTATCAGACTGCATGAGATCTGAGCCGTTTGATTAGATTCAATAACTTATCATGTCAGGACAACATTGATTATTGAATTTCAATCCCAGCCATTGATCAGATTGCACGAGATCTAAGCTGTTGGATGAGATTTTCTTCTCAAATCAATCCAAAATATCAATGACATTACAATAGCACGAGTCTCCAATTCATCTTTTTATAACAAAATCGCTCTTAGCGATTTCAAAAAAAAAAAAAAATAGTATCAGCAAGCGGAGTGCCTCATACAATATTGAAGAAGACATTCATTTGTGTCGTGTATATTTAGATATTTCTCAAACCAGTCAAAAGATCGTTTTTGGAGCCGCATCGATTTAGAGTATAATAGTTCATTATCACCTCATATTACTCAATCCTGACTTTTGAGATTATTGCAATCCTGTTACACATTGATCAATGCAGCCATTAGTAAACTACGTGGATGCATACGTCAAGTGAAAAATTTAAATTCAAGTGGAGTTTTCGAACAAGACATTGTAAGTGTATTTATTATAAAAAGTTATTTGATATGTTATAATTCACTTTAATGAAATAAATTTGCATATAGACCGAGCTAAAATATTGTTATGCCAAAATAAAAATTCAAGAAATAATTTAAATTTGATCACGTGTGGCCTATCTTTAATGATAGTGAAAAATTGGAAAAGATGTTCCAGTGGAGTTGACTTTAATGGCCAGAAAACTTACTCTGGATCGGTACATGTGGATTCTCCAATTTCTGATTTTCCAACTTCAGCATACGAGGGATTGTCTTCATTTTCTATAGATTTGAAGGCAATGCAAGTGATAGTCCAAGCTAACGACCCATTGGGATAAAAAAAGCTAAGGGGAAAAGGAAAAATGAAGAAGATTCTTCAAAAATCATTGTAAGTATCATGAAATAGCAATGGGTACTCGCGCAAGTTATCAGCAAGGGGAATGAGGATAGGCTACTAAGAAATTCAACTCGAATGCAATCGGCCGAATATTGTACTGACAATACCATTCTAGCCAAAGATTTGAACTCCATTTTAGATCCGGAGCTACGAGAATTTTTTCGAAATGAACAAAAAAGAATTATGTTGAAAAGAAGTGAAGATGCGAATAGGGATCACCAAAGTTCATCAGCTCCATATAGTCTTTTTTTTTACGATCTTGCTGGATTGATCTACCTGATTATTAGATCGTTATCTTTTAATTTTCTCGCATCATATTTTAATTATGAATGTCGATGTCATCGTACCAATCATCTTTCTAATATTGTTGAGTAATCTATTTTGTTGTCATTTAATATTAATGTTTTGATTTTTAATAGTTTAATTATGTGGTATAAATAATTGTCAAATTAGAAACACAAATTCAATATTGATGAAATAACCATGTTTTCTATTAAAATGCAATTTCTAAATAAATTTTGTGGGAGCAAAATTAAATTATATTCATCAAATAACCATGTTTTCTAAATCAAATTACTTGAAACTAAAATCAATTTTTGCAGCAAAAATTGATTTCATAAAAGATTATGGACAAAATTGGGGCAATCAAATTGTTGCCCTAAAATATATAGCGTCTGAATAGTAGGATGGCGTCCTACTGTTCAAGCCTCCAATTTTCCGTCCACTATACCGTCCCAGTTGGAGGCCAGATCGGACGGCAAAATGGTCCGATTGGAGATGGCCTTCTTCGCCCAAGAAAAATAATAATAATAATGCATTTCTCATTTCGTTTGTGGCTGACAAATCTAAGGCCTTTTGCATCAGATGGCTGGAAATTGTGTAGAATCAATTTAGAAGCTTATATTCTTGTTTGAATTTTATTTTTTTTTATCCAAACATTATTCCCAATGTTTTGAAAATCTTGCCCGTTGAATTCTTTACATGATTGACGATGATAAAAATATACTTTTTCCAAATATTTATTTTAAGCATTATGATTTAAGGTAGAGTACTGTACCATGCTTTGACAAATTTATAAGCGAATTTTTTGTCATCTCACGTGCTCCCTGAGAGTAAAGTTTGATCCGAGTGTTTGGCCTCTTTCTTGCTCTTAAGCACACTACGCTCAGCTATGGATGTAACCTGACATTTACTTGTAATTTATTTGTTCAGAATTTTTGAAGGCAAAGTGTCTAATGAACTGTGAAGTTGCTCTAATTCTTGAACACAAGTATGAGCAGCTTCAGCAGATGTCTGAGGATCCTATGAACCAAATATCTCAGTGAGTATATCATGATACGCTTTCAAATTTCTTCTTTCTTTTGTTTAAGAGATTGTTCAGGAAGTGCTTATTAACGGTTTAGATATAAGTAGATAGAAACTAGTGATGGATAAGCGGTTAGTATCTATGGGTCCCATGAAATGTGGGAATAAAAAGTGATTTGATTGATTATAAATCGTATATAAACATTAGCTAGACATGGGCTAACTTTTGAGTGTATTTTTTTCTTCCCATGACATGTCAAATTTAATCTCCCGGAAGATCATAATATTGATGATGGCATTTGTTCACATTTAATCTGTATCACCCACTATGCTTAAGTTATACAATTTGTATGTACTGCAAGAAGGAGCTTCTAACTTCCGTTGGTTAGGGAGTGCTTAGAATGAAATTGAGATGAGTTTGTCCCAGAAGAAGCACTTTGGCATTCTTTGACATATATTCTTTGCATATGAATGTTTCTTTTAATCATTTTCTTGAGTTTTATTGAGTTGCATAATGTAGGCTGTGTAACCTTCTTAAGGAAAGCTTGATTGGTGAAAAATATTAAATGCATTATAAGTTTTTAGCACAAAATGAAAATGCAATTTCACATTGCAAAAGCATATTATGATTCTAGATTGATATTAAATTTGGGGGGGGGGGGGGGGGGGGGTGAAGGCATTGTGCCATGAGGAATTTTTTATTTTTTGATATTCCAGCTATGTGAGATGAAGTGGAAGGTGGAGTATTTAGTTCTACTTGTTTGGTTTGAGAAGGTAAGACAGAATATTACCCAAAAGGAGAGCGTATTTTTAGGCTCAGAAAGAAAATTATGTCTCATTTCTTCTGTTCTCTTTAGAGATAAATGATGAGTGATGACTTGCCTCATCTCTGAGTGTCTCAAGAAATATAGTATTTTGTCACATCTATCAAATCTAGGTATTGTATCAAAGTTGGGTTCATCTTTTTTTTTTTCCCCCTTCCTGAAAGAACGTGACATTTGAACAGATGATACACGATTATGAACTCATAAAGTGTGTCTAAATTATGTTTATCTTCTTCCTTTTAGGGTTTTCGAGAAGTCACTCCAATATGTGAAGCGCTTCAGCCGTTATAAGAACCCTGATGCTGTCAGACAAGTTCGAGAGTATCCATCTATGATGATTTATTTCTTTATGTTTTATATTTATACATATTTTATTTATTTTTAGTCTGATGATTGTTTTTTATGTTAAACCTTGTTTAAGTACGACACTTGGTAACAAATTCAAGCACTATGGTTTTGGTTTACCAACCATTACTGAACTCGATTTGATTCCATTTTTCCCTGTTTTTGTACTCCTCGTTTCTTCCTTTGGCTGGTACACCACCCAACCTTCTACTTCGTTTGGTTATTCGATATGTATAGAGGCGTCCATATTCCAGAAATTGCTTTTGTTTACTTCAGATAGTAGGAGTAGGACACAAGACAGTCCTGCTTCACATATTGTTGCTTCTGTGCTCACTTATAGAATGGTTTATAAACAATGAACAATAACGAGGAACATCAATTTTCAGAACACAATTGGATTGCTTTATTTACTCTGTTTGATAAAAGTTTTTGTTTATAAACAAAGAATTTGATGTTTTCGAGGTAAAATATGTTGTTGAAAAGTGGTTTGAGAAAATTTGTGTGGTTAAAAAGTGATTTGGTGAAATGTGTTGTTTATAAAGTTGTTTACCAAACGGAGGCTTATTCAGCTTAATATACACCCACGAAATGTAGGTCTTGGGCTATCACCAATAACTTGCACTTTTCTTGTCATGCAGTTAGCATCTGAGTTGCAAGTGCTTATCTACTTTGAATTGCTTTTCTCTCACTCTCTCTCTCTCTCTCTCTAATTTTTTTTCTTTCAAAATAAAAAAATTCTAAAACCTTAAAGATGAAGCACATACGTTCTTTCTTTTCTACTAATTGTATATGTACACATTGGTAGCTTTTCCTTGTGTAATTATAATTTAGATTGCTATTTCTATGTCAGTTTAAATATTTCTGTTGCTTGAGTTTTTATATATTTGGCTTAGCATTAAGGCTGAAGCCCATGCTATCAAGGACTTCTGGTATATCCAATAAAGGATACTGGTGATCATGTTATGCCAATAATTTTATTCCATTCTCATTGCTTTAATTGTTGCTTTATTTCAACTAAATGTGAATCTTAACTCAAGGTCAGAATTCTCAGCCGATATCAGCTGGCTGAATTCGAGGTAATCACGTCACTTACCAAGCACATATATCTTTCATACCTGATGATATTAGGCTATGTTCAGCAACACTATAACAATTATAAATTGGTTTATTTATATTTTATTATTTTTGAGGTAAAATGTGTGATTGAAAAGTGAAGAGAGAAAATGTGTGAAGTTAAAAAGTGGACTGAAAATTTGTATTGTTTATAAATTAGTTTATAAATTGTAATGATTGCGTTAAAAAACGGAGACTTACAGTCTGTTCGGCAATTGTAGTTTATTTCAATTTTTTTGGTAATGATTACAATTTATAATTTACACAATTTTTCAAACTACTTTTTAAATACACATTTTCTCTCTCTCCAATTTTTAACATCATCTTACCTTAAAAAAGAAAAAGAAAAAGTGAAATAAACCGAATTATAAATTCAGCCCAGCTGCTGAACGGCCCGTTAGTAATCTTATATAATTTACGTAATATGCAGCTTTCTGTACTTGGGAACCTTTGCCCAGAAACAGTAGAGGAAGCTCTTGCCATGGTCCCGTCTATCAAGGTACCTTAAACCTCTACCTCCGGTATGCTTGATTCATGCAAATAATTATGTACTGTGGAACAATACATCTATTTGATTCTTCTTTCCATTGCATGCAATGTTGGACTGTGTATGTAGCTCTCATATTGATAACCCTACAAATTTGGGTGTTCTTATTTCGTTTTGTTTATTATTGCTCTAGGAGTTAGGAATTAAGGTTTATTCCTATATGCTGATATGGGGGGTTGGTATGGTTCAACTCTTGCTTAAGAAAACTCATTTGTTTTGTAGACTCGAGGACGAGCTCATGATGACGACGCAATTGAAAAAATGCTGAATGATCTCTCTCTGATCAAGAAATTCGAATAAGTTTCATTTTCCTATCTGTAATTTGGTCTGAAAGTGCTTCCATTTACCTTTTTAATTTTACAATTATATACGTGTTTGTCTATTTGAATTAATTATTATGCCATTGAAGACTAGTTAATACTTCTTGTCTTTCTTGACAAGGTATTTATTTTCCTTGGTGAACCTTCCCTATACTTCCTGAGGAAAAAGGAAAAAATATCGAAAAAAAATAAAAAAAATAATACGACGTAAACTTTTATTATGTTCACGTTTGTTACGTCAGGATTAATCTTTCAATAATGTCTAGTTTGAAAAGAATAATTAATTGATTTTCTTACATGTTCTCCTTGATCATGTCTAGCGTTATCCAGTTAACATAATAAATGGCAATGAGTTAGTGCCATAAATGTATTCGGAATGACAATCGACAAAATTCATCAAATATATATTTATGTTAATAATGTCTAACTTTGTCCAAACATTGGATTAAACAGCAGTATGAAAGGATGAATACAAACGTGCAATTTTTTATTGTTCGAAAGTATTGTGAAAAAATCTCCAGACAGACAAAAACGAAGACCAATCACGACTGGATTCTTATTTTATTGCATAAAGAAAAAATTCCATGCACGTCCAATTTAAGATTTGTTCTGAAGCCATTCGTAGAACTTCATCTGTGCAACCATTGTATCCAACCTATATAGCTGGAATCGATGGTTTGCAATTTCCAATCCAAAACAGGTACCCGTGACAGCTCCAAAACCGAAAGCCAGTGCTGCACCTGACGAATGCAATAGAAGATAGCAACTATTATTATTGTGCTTCCCAAATCAAGTTAAATAAGTATATACAGGATCTCACGTCTACTTGAGTCAGACAAAGGGATTCGTCACAAAAAAACCCAAGAAACAAGTAAAGAGAAGCAAATCAAGAACAGGTTTATGTAAGAAGAGACCGAAATCACAAAACCACCACTAATTACCTAAAAATCAGCCTGTAAAAGTTTTCCCAAGATTATTTTATACGTAAGCTGGCGTAAAAGCATCCTGGAATTTAACTACCTACCTAAAAATTGAAGTAAAGAAGAACATACATTTTTAACTTCAATAGCCATCATTGGCCTGCTGCTCCTTCAGGATCCAACAGGGTTCAGAAAGCTCCAAGGAATTCGAACAAAACCAAAACCAAGGTCTCAAAGCTATTTGGCTAATGAAGAATAGATTTTTTTTTTTTTTTTTATCAGCTGTTAACCTATGAAAGTTGTATTTCTGACCTAGCCCAGTTCTAAACTGATGCACAAAATATATTCTCATTAAATTGATATGATCTGAACTTTGTTGTTGATTTATCGTCCAATAAATAATTGATACAATTAAATGAAAATAGAACTATATATCCATTTTCTATAAAGGAAATTTGCAGTGAAGGTCCTCAACCTTCCAAAACAGTGCAGATTACACCCATACCTTTAGATCGTAGCAGATATCCCCCAAACTTTTCAAAACTGTGTGGCGAAAGTACCTCTAGACGGTTCCGTCCAAAACCCCATTAGTTGAACAAGGAAAAAAGACTCTGACCTAATTTTGATCAATCCAATGAAGGGCATAAATGTCTCTTTCACCTTTTCCAAAAGAAACAGAAAAGAAATAAAAAGAAGCTATTTCTTCATCTTTCCACCGCCGCCGCCACCACCCACCCCCTTTTACTGTTTAATTTTCTCATCCCCCGTGGCCAACGATGAAGGAACTGCATCCAAATTAGGAGTAGTATTCTTATTTGAAGAAGAATAATAAGAATCCTTCTTTGAAGGCTTGCAAATGTCCATCCCCAACTTTTACTCCTCCCATGAGAAAGATTCCCTAAAGTGGCTGTGCTGCAGTACTAAAACCCCATGGGATGAGAATGAAGTGATACTAAAACCATTGAAAAATCCCACCATATTTGACCCTCTCTTTAGTTCAAACGTTATTACATCCATTTTTTGTATTGAAGGACGTCGAGACTTTCCTTCTCTATAAGACCCCACTCTGTGAGAGTACAATCACCAAAACCACTTGAAATTCTCTCAAAGAAATCAGGTGAAAACTCCTACTTCCATAGCCAACATATTTGGATCTTCTTGACACCTTTCTTGGACTCCCAATTTCTTCATAACCCACAAATTAGTCGAAAAACTCCTACTTCCATAGCCAACATATCCGGATCTTCATGACACCTTTCTTGGACTCTCAATTTCTTCATAACCCACAAATTAGTCTTTCTTCTTGTACCCACAGAACTTACACTACCAGATGGGAAGTTCAGATCTTTATAATGGATTTCAATTTTCTTTGTACTTGAATGTTTTCACAAGACATGACCATAACCCTCTTTTATGGGGGCTATAAGAAGTGGATACATCTTGGATTAGTGTAGAGTTGCTTCTCTTGAATGCCTGAAAATGGCCACACTGGGAGGGAGTGGGTGGTAGCAGTGGCAATGGTGGCAGTGGCGGTGGCGAGTGGTAGCAGTGGCATGGATAGGAATTGATGAGTGAAATAAGTGGGTTTGGTTGGGGTGGGGTGGGGTGGGTACGTGTGGAAGAATATTATTATTATTATTATTATTAATTTTATTTATTAATTTTTTAAAAAAAATTATGTTTAGGAGGATTGGAGGAAAAATGTAGATTTACAATTTTTCCTTTTCAAATCATGTCGGAAGCTTGAATTTCAATCCATTTGAATGGGACCGTCCAGATATCCTGCCGCAGAGTTTTGAAAAGGTTGAAGGCTATCTGCTACGATTAAAGGTTTGGGTGTAATTTGCACTATTTTGAAAGGTTTGGAACCTCCACTGCAAATTTTCCTTTTTTCAATTTAATAATATACTCAATAAATTCAACAGAAATGCAAGGACAGAATGCTGACTAGAGAATTCAACAAAAAGGAAGATTGATTCTTGTTGGGGAAAGAATAAACAAAATGGAAAGCACACTAGGAAAGTAAATTACAGAATCTAAACAGGTGGAAGATGAAGGAGAAGGAACTTTCAACATGTTTATATGTGTGTATAAGCGTGCACATAATCAGATGCATAATTGTCGTATACAGCATGAGCTTAACAAACATTAGCAAAGAATGGATCTGAGACAAAGAACTCCTTCAATTTTACTCCACACTCATATAACACTTTAAACATTTAAATTACCACAACCATTTCGACAACGGCTGCCACCATAATCTCATCCATCTCCCAACCTCAGCAATATGTCATTCTCTACAGAAAAACAGTACCTAAAATAACTTTATTACACTTCCCTCCCAATATCTTTATTTCCCATTCCTCCAGAGGGCTTAATTAAAATGGTTTATGGTAATTTGATTTTGTCTTCATTTCATTAATTCGTTAAATGTCCATGATAGTTAATTTTTCTGAGAGAACAAAATATCCGTGGTACAAGAAAAATAGTGTGCGTGATAATCTACGCTTCTATTCTCAGTTCCCAGAAAAATCTTCAGAACCCTTTTGTCGTGAATTACTGCATGCATATATGGATGTTTGCAAGCATATATGCTTACATATTGACATTCAAATTAAAAGAAAAGATCGACTCCATTGGGATTTCTAATAGCACACACCAACAGAATCATAGACAGAAAGGGAAAGAATTTCAGCAGGTTTAGGAGAGAAGAAACCAAATTAGTATATTGTTATTACAAAGGCATTGGTTTTTTCTTCCTTTAATCAAATATTTTCAACCAAAGTCATACTCAATCAGTCCTAATCACCTACCCATGGTGAACAAGTGTTAATGTGCCCATTGTAAATGTGATGCTCACACGTGTCCAAAATTTTTAAAACATTGGACATATGTCCGCATCACATCCAAGGTGGGCACATTAACACCTGCCCACCTTGGGAGGTGATCGTTTTCGCATACTCAATAGTCGTAAATGTCAACCTCTTTGCACCAATTTTTAATGAACTATGTTGGAAGTAACTCGGTCAAGTCAAGGGGACCAATGAAACAAATCAGATATACTATAATTTTAAGCACTTGTCAATAAACATCTTCCGGATCCCAAACGGCATTATTAAGAAGGTATTGCGCGAAATTATACGAAAAAAATCAAGGACAGAATCAGTATACCATGAGCACTTCGCGAGTACTTCCAACAGTAGCCAGCTGTTGTAACTGCTCCTATGGCAGCACCTGCAACACCAAATTGAGCTGCTTCCCTGACAGTCTTCAGCTGAAAGAGAAGGAAAGCAACAAGTAATCAAACTGTGGTTTCAGAAAATTATAGGAGAAAGAAATGTTAAACAGCCTAAAAAAGCCCCAAAGACTAAGAAACATCGAATTCAACTGTCCAGTTTGAGCAGTGAGAACTGAAAACATCAACAATTCATGATAAGCAAGTTTTTTTTTTTTTTTTTTTTTTTTTTTTTTTTTTTACCATTTTCCTTTTGGGGTGCGGAGTGGGTCAGAGAGAATATATGAAAAAACCCAGTGATGAATTCATTATTCACTAGCACATTTTTAGGAAGTAAACTCTTTAATAATGGCTGGGCAGTTGGATACCAATATATTGTCACCATTTGGAAGAACATTGTTTATCTATAACGAATTCTCCAAAAGGTTAAGAGAACCTGTGAGAAAACATTAACCGAATCCACAAAAAATAAAAACTGGAAATTAACTGCTTCAAATGTCCACTATACTTCCAAATACCCTACAAATAATACTGAAATCTGTAGTTCATAAAAAAACCCAACTAAATGTGTAGGCAATAGCTTCTAGTCCTTTCCCTCACTTTATGTGGACTCTATTATAGCTGATTGGTTTTTGGTTATTCATGAACTACATTGAGTCCTTGTTTGTAAGCGAGTAATGTAGTATTGCATAATTCAAGCAACAGCGAATCCTTTTCATGTTCTATGGGACGAACAATTTTAAAGAGTCCTTTTTCCAAAATAACTATTTGGTAGCTATCAATATTTTTCAGTTTGTCCATCTCCAATAACATGAGATTATTTATCTCGGGTTAGCTCATTCCCAATCTCATAGGAATGGCTACATTTTAACCAGCCAAAATACCCTTCCAAGATTCTAAGAAATGAAAATGTTGGCTCATACCCCATTTTCTACCAAGTCACCACCTCATAACACCAACTGTAACCCTTCAATTTTCTCCAGCAGCTCCTGGGCTGCCCCTGAACCACCAATACACCCCTGCTACCATCAACCACCCATCACATCAGCAGTCGACCATTCCCGTGACTCAACCGACACCACCTTCATAGCTACATTTCCACATCCCCCTACCCCCATCGCACTCTCCGTCCAACAACAGCCCTATGATCCTCACAACCCCATACAATGCCATCTTCATTATCTCATGACTCCAAATTCCCTTGAGCATGTTTGGCCAAATAAAAGTTGCTTTCTCATAAGCTGAGCTAACGAATTTTGGTCAACACAAGCAAGCATTTTTTTTGCCAAAGACTCTCCTTACCCTCCAACCACCCTGCAGCTGCATTCGATTATTTCCATCATCCACAGCCCTGGAGTAGACAAGTTTAGAAGTGAGGGTGTAAACCATTTTGATTCTGCTGCATTACTCAATTGATTTTACTAAACATGAGAATAAAATCAGGATAGAGAATCTTGATTTCAGTGTCACTCTCATTCCTGTACGTATCAAGCATATGTTATCCCATGTCAATTTCATCTCTCTCTCTCTCCCAAATTCCCTTGAGCATGTTTGGCCAAATAAAAGTTGCTTTCTCATAAGCTGAGCTAACGAATTTTGGTCAACACAAGCAAGCATTTTTTTGCCAAAGACTCTCCTTTTCAGAAGCCCAGTTCCATCAAATCTCTCTCACACAAGCTTCAATCGTATAGAAAATTAGTCTAGCGATATAATAAATCAAGAAACACAGAAATTACACTAAGACGCACAGATATTCAGGCACCCATTTGTACACAAACAATTATAAACAGAAAAATCGGCAATAGATTGAGGTTCATACAGTGGGACCATGAACGGGGTCAGAGGCGATAAACTCTTCCACAACAGAGCTATCCCAATGGGGAAATGGCTTCTCTGGGTTGAGAACTTTCGAGTAGTTTTCCAAAAACGAAAATCTCTCAGCCCAGAACTCCTTGTACCCTTCCCAGTGTCGCTTGAAGAACGATTTTTTATCCTGGGTTTCACTCATTCTTATCTACTAATTATAAAATCAAAATTCTTGATTTGGGTATCTTTAATGATTTATCGAACTTTCACAATAATTTCTTGATTTCGACAATGGGTTTAGGTATTGCTGAAGTGTGATTGTCTGATATGTATATGATGGTGAGATGGTACCTGTTGGAGTCTTGATCCGTTGATACGCATCTATGGAATAGCACCGGTATTATGACAACGGGACGGGGACGGGTACGGGTTGGGTACTTCAGATCTGTGCCCTGCCCCCATGAATTTCAGGTGGGTTAACCCTGGACCAATTGTTTGTAATATTGGATTAATTTCAGCAACGGTACTGACTTTTCATCAAAATTTCAAAACGACCACTAAAATTTGAAACTTACAATCGATCACTTAAATTTTACCAAATTTCAAAACGATCGCTGAAGTTTGCAACTTGAACCAATGACCCTTTTGCAAATGTTTCGACGGTGGTAATTAGCTACATCTCTAACCCATAAACAAATAATAAGTATTTAAATTTAAAATTTTAATTCTAAAAAAAAAATAAAAAAAATCTATATTTCTAACCCAAAAACAAAATGTTTAGAAATGCATAAAGCATTTTGCTTTTTTCAAAAAAATAAAAAATAAAAAATAATTTTTATATGAATACTATTGCGACGCATGTGCAATACGTGCTATTATTATGTAGTTGACTAAGTAATATCATATGAATAAAAAAATTATTTGCAACTTCACACTTCACATTAGGATGATCACGTTGATTGTGTAAATATGATAATTCTCGAGCAGATCCTAAGCCATACAATTTCGTGTTAGCCAATTAAGTAGCGATTCATTCATTGGACGTTCTACATATAGAAACAATTATGGTTAGTATTTCCTAGAGGTCGAAGCATATCTTCTCTTCCAGGTCGAAGCCTATTCAGTATTCATAGCAACTTGCAATTCTCAAAGTGAGAATCCATTAAGCCTCTCAATGATATATGTAATTGAAAAATTGTGTGTCCCATAAATTTGTGGTTAAAATTAATTAGTGACCTTGACTTTCAATCAGAACCAAATAGGGGCTAAATTTTAACTCTCCCTCCATTCCAATTATATATCCTGCGTTTTTTTTCCCTCTTATCTCAATTATATAAACATGTTTCTTTATTGAAAAATATTTATTTTGTTTATTTACTAATACATTCTTATTCATTACTTTCAATAATAATAGTTTTGATACTTAAATAAAAGTCAGTTGAAAATTTTCTTTAAAAAAATTACTTTTTCAATAACATAAAATACGTTTCTTAATTTGTGTGAAAAATCAAACCAACCTATATAATTAAGTCGGAGGGGTTAAGTTATTACCTCCTAAGAACTTAAACTTTTACATAAAATGTAGGGATGGCAAAAAAATCTGAACGACTTAAAACTCGGAGGACTCGAAACGACCCCCCCTAAAATTATGCGCCCCGTCGGGTCCGCGGGGCGGGTTTTCAGCCCCGAACAGCATTTCGGGGCTGGTTCGGGGCGGACCCGCCCCGACCCTTGACCCGAGATTTTTTTTTTTTTTTTGTGGGAATGAGAAACTAAAAATAAATTTAATGAGGTCTGGAAGAACTGAACCTTGGTGGAATTTAAGTGTATGAGAATATATAACCACTATACCATTATATTGTTTATTGATTTTTTTCCCCTTCAAATATACATATTATGTTTAAAGTTCAAACTTAAAAACTCTAACTATTTCGACTCATAAGTTTTTCACCTAAAATTTTATTACCGAAAAAAAAAATTAATTTCGAGTCATTTGGCGGGACGGGATGTCTCCCCGCCCCGCGAACAGTCGCAGGGCGGGATTTGGCCATTTCGGGTTCGGGGCAAGTCGGGGCCGACCCGCCCCGCCCCGAACCTGACCCATTACTATTCCTAATAAAATGGTTCTATATGGTACTCACTCCGTCCCATTTATGTATGTTTGTTTGACTTTTTACAAAGATTAAGAAAATATATTTAATATTATTGAAAATGTAATTTTTTATTAAATAAAATTTTCAAATTACCTTTATTTAAGTATCAAAACTATTATTATTGAAAGTATTAAATAAGGGTACATTAGTAAACAAACAAAATAAATACTTCCGAATAAAGAAACAAGCTTATATAATTGGGACAAGAGAAAATGGAAATGCAGCCTATACAAATTGGACGAAGGGAGTATTAGAGAAGTAAAAGGTCTATGATTCTTATTGCATTACATTACATTTTGGAGTGAGCATTATTTCTCGAAATCGGTGGAACGGGACTGGAACCGGTCGGTTCGGATCGAGTTTGACCAATGAATAAATAAATTTTGGGACTTGTTGGTAGGAACCGAACGGTTCTGGTTCGATTTTCGGTTCTTTTTTAGAACCGAAATTTAATTCGGTTCTCAGGTTGGTTGTTTAATTAATTTATTTTTGGGTAAAATATTAAAAAATCACAATTCACGCCTTTTGTCTTCCTCCAATTTAGGGTCTTGTTTCCTTCATTATCTCCAATAAATTCCTTCTTCTTCTTCTTCTTCTTCTTCATTTTTTTTAATAATTTTTTAGTTTCTTATAATCAAATCAATTAACATATTACCTATCAATTTCCAAATAACAATTATCCAAACCAAGTCCGTCGGCACTACCTAATTATTTCGTTAATTACCAAATACAAATTCCTTAAGTTCTTTAATTATCAAATATCAAATACTAATTCCTTAATTTCTTTAATTATTTCTTAGTTCATACATGCATGATTTTCTGTTTTACTTTTAATCTTTGTAGCTTGTAAAGTGAGTGCAATATGGAGTGTCACATTTTTTGATATTATGTGATTGTATGCGTGAGTAGCATCTTGAAGAATAAGTTTTAATAAATATAAGTTGCCCCATCACTAAATGACAAGTGGCGCACGTGCAACGATTTGAATGAAGTACATATATATTAGCGTGAACACTAAAAAAACTGAATGTAAATATTTATGAGGCAGATAAATGTATATGTTCCTAAATATTATGATATCAACTAAAGATTGGCATAATTGAAATAGATGAATGAATAGGATTACTTGCAATATGTAGAGAACTTAAAATGAAAAAGAAAAAGAAAAAGAAAAGGAGAAAGTAGCAGAACCTAATTAACAGCCATTCACGTAGGAGTTGAAAGAAGATTAAACTCACTACACTTTTATGCAATATACAGCAGAACCAAAAAGAAAAAGGCAAAGGGTGATTCTTCTTGATCGATCCTCCCATTCTTGTTTCCTCCATTGTCATCCTTGGAGTTCAACATTTCAATATTTGGTCTATTGATGTTCAAGAATCCATTCATGGAGTTTGACTCAGTCAAAACATGCTGCCAAATGTGAGTGATGAAGACTTGAAGTGAAGGGGTCATCAAACAGGTCGAAATATTCTCGCTTCACATTAATTAGGATTCTTTCATCTCCAAATCCACCAAAAGCGTTACCACATTATATATATTATATATATATATATCTTGCAAATTCCAAACGTTATATTCAGTGGAACTCACAGAAATGGTGAACTTTCAAAACCAAAAGCAGCAAATGCAAGCTAGAATGTTGTTTTTTCCTCATCCTGAAAACCAACAACTTAAAATGACGTTCTACATGATAATCGCGATTTTTATTTAACAATGCCGCTGATATTTTTAAGCATTTGAATTTGTCTCTTCTTAGAAGGGGCAAGTCGATCGTGTTACTCCGAAAATGCTATGTCATCCATTACAAGCCAGATCATACATGAGATCTCAGAATCCTTTTTTCTTTGGTCAATAACATAAATGAATCAGATAAGAACATCATTAAATGTTAAGAACGGAACCATGGACATGGACAAAAAATTGTTCAAGTATTAGTTAATTAAGTTAGAATATTCTAGAATCATCTAGAATTAGTTTGTTATATTTGATTTGAGTCTTCTTTATTAATAGGCTTTAGCATTGTACTCATTTACCAAGCATTTTAATAAAATTCCATTTTCAATTTTATACTAGGTATCTGAGCAAAAGATCTTGGCTTAGGACCATGTTAGCCCTGAGTTTTAGGGAGCTCTAAGTGGACCTCTAGCTTCAAAATTTATTGAGCCTAAGCTGCATAAAGTTTTTCACTAAATTGATAAAATAAAAAATCTACATACATTAGGAATTAAACCAGTGACCTATAGCATATATAAGCAAAAACTATGTATATCTACTATATCAATTATGCTAAACTTAAATTGTTATTATTATTCTACTTTCATAATATATATATGTAAAAACTGAGTTTGATTTTTCGATTTTGGAGCCTTTTTTGATCGGGGGCCCTAAGCAATCGCCTTGCTCAAGGCCGGCTTTGCTTAGGGTTATAAATTTTCCGATCACCGGTGAGCGGCACCACCGCTTAACAGGCCAAGTAAATTTTTCTTTATTTTTATGTTTAGAGTTTGAGACACTAACAGACATATACTTGTCACAAGTGAATATGGACCCCTGTCAATTTATTTGCTGAAGTTGGTTCTTGAATGTCTAGAGTTGATGCAGAGCAACCCCAGAATTGAAAAATTGCAGATTGATCCCAAAGTTTTTGGGTCTTTGATTTAACCCCCAAATTTCTGAAAATAGGATTTTGGGATGGATTTTTGAAAATGATATCCAAAATAGGTATTTGATGGAATGGGCCTATTTGGCTCTCTGAATAAATTGATAAAAGAATTTGCATTTGACTGAATCAAGGAGGTTTAGTCAATGAAGGAAATACATTTGAATTGGATGATATTGCAACAAAATATTGTGATAAATGGAAGCATGGATTATGCTTTGAAAAATGATACCGTGATTGCAGTTTTGAAGATTATTTTGCTATTAGCATTATGCGTAGTAAAATTTATGGACTATTTAGTTCATTTGAAGAATTGCCCGTTGATGGGTTTATCGGCTAATTGTAGCTGATTTGAAGATTTAAAGATTGATGATTCCGCCTTAGAACTTAAGGGGAATTGATGAGAAATTTACATTTGTATTTTATTTTTTATTTAACTTTCAAGTTGGAAGTTATACTTCCAATTTTAGGGGGGATGTTGAAGTATTAGTTAGTTGAGTTAGAATATTATAGAACTAGTTAGTTGGATTTGATTTGTTAGATTTAGTTTGAGTCTTATCTATAAATAGGCTTTTAGCATTGTAATCATTTATCAAACATTTTGAATGATAAAATTCCATTTTCAATTTTATATTTGTTCAAAAATAATTTTTTTTATTAGTAATGAAAATTGAAACATATAATTCATGGATACCTCATTTAATGAATGGTTGAAAAACTAAGAAAAAAATAATTTATAATTTTATCTGAGTGAAATGAAGTAGAAATTACCTCAATAGCATTCATGGTTGACTTAATCAAAGCAGGCGATGCCCTACTCTCAACACATACGTCCCCTTCTACAGACAAATGTTCATACCTTATTCGATTTTTGCTTTCTCAGTCCCCGCGTTGCATCATCATCAACACCACCACCACCACCACCACCACCATAAAACTACCACGAAATCAAATAAGAAACTCTAAAAATCAAAAACAGGATGTTCAAAAGCAGTTATTAGGAACACTTGTTAAAATTTAGTATTCAACATAGTTCCTCACATGCATAGGCTGGATTAATTTCTTACGATCTTAACCACAATTATAAAATGGTGACAGTTGAGCTACCTCATAAAAAATTTCAGTTAGGATTTTGGCTGAAACATATAAATCGCTTAAATTAATCATATTTGCAAGGGCTTGTAAATACAAATCTATGTAATACCAAAATGCAATAAATATAAAAGTACATTTGTTCAATCTCAGCCAAATACCTTTGGAAAGACCTACATATTACTAAATCAAGGGCCAAGAACAAAATTTTTTCAAAATCTCTAGACCCATCGTTTCACACAAAAAAATATAAATGTTACGATGACTGTACTAATTGAAGGATTTCATTGTAAACAACATTCTTTGTAAATTTGTTATGTAATGACAACGAATTTATATTTGTTGGTTTAACCAGAATTTTGATACTGTCACTTATTTTTGCTCTTGTTAATGCAATGTATAACTAACTAACTAACCATGTGAAAATATAAGCTAATGATGGAAGTCCAGTCATACCACAAGAATGATCATCTTCAAGAATCAAGATTCATTACCTATAGTAAGTAAATATTTACAGTACGTAGGATTTAACTTGGCTCTCATATTTTGAATCAATGTTAAACAGATAAATGAAAAGCATAGGTGTGAAAATACTAAAGTTGTTTTATTTCCATTTGGAACGACTGGTAATATTTGACGGAAGTCTCCACCTACAAATATTACTTTTCGTATTCAACAAGATCTTTAAGTATTCTATCCAAAGCTTCATCCATATAATCAATTTTGTCATTCGTAAAAGACTCCCTAAGGTTGATTGTTTACTAACAGAGCAACTTATATTTGTATTTAATTCTAATGGGATCTTAAAATGTGAATGTATAGTTCAATCACTTGCTCCTACACCTGAAGAAGCTATAGCCAATATTGCAATTAAATTTCTTGATCTAACTGTTCTTAGTAATGCTTTGTACAAGAATGTTTTCCTTGTTCCTCCTGAGCATCTACAAAAAACAACCCAGTTCCATAATTGAAATTATTAATATGTGATCCCCAAATTGAACATTTCATACTTGGAGGGCCTAATTAACAACCAGCTTAAAGTTGGAGCACTTAAAGTTGCAATTAGTGTTATTATGCTTTTATTGTGGACCATTGATCAAGATCCTATGGTTAGGATTAAGTTGGCAATTAATATATTCTTGACTTGTGTTCATTTGGTATAATGGAATGAAATAGAATAGATTAGCCATCTCCCTCTCCTCTCTTGTGAATCCACCCGTTTTCTTGCATCATGTAGAAAATACTTTGTAGTATAATTGAGTCCTTGTATAGGCTAATTGGAAGTGCTATTGTGTAGTATGATGGTGCGGTGATATTGTAGAGAATAGGGGTTGTGATTTGGTAATTCCTCGTGAAGGAATTGGCGCACGATTTGTGTGCGGGAATCTTGTAAAGAACTTTCATTGAAATTGGCTAGTGGAACGGGCTCGATCCGAAGCCCCCAGATGTAAGTGAGATTTGGCACCGAACTGGGTCACCAAGATTGTGTTCTTTGTTCTTGTTGCATTTCTTGATTGATTTCTTTTTGTTATCTGCGATAATCATAAATATTGGGACGCGGAATTCCGAACAATTGGTATCAGAGCCTTGTGTGAGGATAAGGGCTTGTTGAATTTTGTGATTAAAATGAAGTGCAAAAATCGGTGAAATTCAAGAAAAAGGAAATCGAGAAATTGCAACTGGCCGGAATCAGATATTCAAAAGATATAACCACTACTAAATTGCAAAATTGAAAAGATTTCAAAACTTTCTTGAAAGGGAAAGTTGTGGCCATTACCGGATTTGAAAAAAAAATGGAAGAGAACCGGCTGGAAGAAAAATCGAAAAATTGGGAAAAAAAGAAGAATTCTGGCCGGATAATGGTGAGTTTGAATCTCAAAACCATGAAATCAAGAATCGGAAAGAAAGAAATCAAAAACTTGCCAAAATGGGAAAGATGGAAGAAAAAGTTGAAATTAAAACCTTCCACTTAGGGTCCGTTTGATAGCGAAGGTGGAATTTGGGTGGAAAGAAAATGAATTCTAGGTAATTGAATTACTGGGAATTAGAAGTTTAATGTGTTTGATTGATTTAATTTTCTAGGTGGAAAAAGTAGGGAATTTTCCAACTTTTGTTGTTTGATTGACATTATTTTCCATGGAAAATAAAGTAATTTTTTGCTATTTTAATCAATTTTTTTTTTTTTTTTACTTTATAAATATATTTGTACTTGATGATGATAATATTATTTTTTGGAAAGAAAACAAGTCAATTAACAACAAAAAAATTGATTAAACGTGTCCAAAATCATTTTCCATCTATCATGGAAAATATTTTTCCACCAAAACCCAAAGAAAATCTTTTCCACCAAATCAAGGAAAATGGAAGAAAAAGTGGGGTCCGCGGAAAAAGTTTTACATGGAAAATTTTGTCAAACAAACAAACCAAAAGTGGAAATTGGAAAACATATTCCATTTTCCATGGAAAATTTTGTGTAATCAAACGGACCCTTAGGGAAAGTGCTAGAACTGGTCATGAAGTGAAGGTATACGCCAGAGTGATAATTGGAATATTGGTTTCATCCTTTTTTTGTATTTTCCACACTTTTTTGGAGTTCCATCTCCTCCTATTCTCCATGGACATCCACTTCTGCTATCCTCAATGTAAGTTTCAAGTCCTTAAATCGAGCACCTAACACTTCTTCCAGAACAGTAGTCGTTAGCAGTGGCGGAGCCAGCCGAGAAGTCCATGTAGAGCGTTGACCGTTGACCTCGTCTGCCGTTGACCGTTGACCTACTAACGTGAACATGGTAGTAGCGAGATTGTGAATATTATTTAATAAAATAATATTCAAAAATGAATAAATAGATATAAGAATAAAAAATCGTAATTAAATATATGAACAGATAGTCCAATACAAACCAAAATAGATGCAAAATACATAATAATGACATCAGTTGGTATTCGTTGGCTCGGACAACTGCATTCTTCGGGGTCTGATATTTTGGAAACGCTGCAATATTGCCTCATTCTCAATATTTTTAAAAATGTCTCGCTCCGTGTACACAACCAAATTGTCATTCAACCATTTACCTCTCAAAAGCTATATTATGAGCACTATCCACAAGACCGACATGATCTCTTAAAATCTTTTTGTGACTCCAATCTCTAAACCCGGTCTTAGTGAATGTATACCCACCCCCTTGATTTCCCCTATCAGGTTTGAACAAATAATAATACAAACAATATGCAGCATCCTTTTCTACACTGTACTCCAACCAATAAAATTCATTAAACCATTCTTTCCTAAAACATCTATTATCATTTCCCATCAGTCTTCTTGGAAAGTCATATATATGTGGTTGACAAGGACCTTTCTCTAAGTATGCCATCCTAACATCATCTCTAATGTTAGGATCATATGACTCAATTGGGGGCCGTATTCCTGGATCCGACACAAGTTCATCCATATTGAATTCAGTGCGAAATTTCTTTGTATTATCAAAATCTACTAACTCATTTGCTCTACTAGAAGCAGTTGCAGGACTACTAGAACTAGAACCACTAAGTTCAGATTTTCGTTTCAGTTGGAAAAAACGTTCCATAATCTGTAAATCAATGATCACAAATCAAATCAAATATTCACCAAATCTCAATTCACAACCTATAAATCAATAATAATAATTCACAAATCAAATCATATTTTCATCATATTAGTCACAATTTACAAATCTAATCCACTTTGCAAAAACTTAAATGTGACATTTATGTATAAATCAATTATAACGAATTAAAGTTTAACCTTAGTGAGGAATCACAAATTGATAAAAAAATTGGGAAATGACATCTAACTTAACCAAAAAAATTAATAAATCAAATATCAATAATATTTATTAAAATGTTTAAAACTTGGAGTCTTGGACATTAACCTAATTACTTTATAAAATCTGAAAATTATACAATAAAAAAAAATAATATATTCATAATTTTAACTAATTATAAATTGACAACAAACCATTAAAAAGTAAACATTACATATTTACATTTACATTTTACAACAATTACTATTTATAATTTACTTACCTTTACCGAGTCAGAGAGCTAGAGAGAAGACAGAAGAGAGGCAGAGGCGTAGCCGCGCACACAGAGCTGGACGGCTGGACCTGGACGCCGGACGCAGGAGCTGGAGCCTAGATGGACGTGGACTGACCGGCGACCGTCACCGACGTTGGCTGGGAAGGGCGCCGCGCCTGCGCCGCGCTTGACAGAGAGAATCGGAGTGAGGCAGTGAGCTGAGAGCTTCAGACAGAGGTAAGCTGGGCTGCTGGGTTAGGGATTTTTTGATGATTTTGCTTATTGGACCAAATGAAGATCAATTTGTATGTTGTATTTGTGGTTTGGGCTTGGGTACTAATTTGGGCAAAAAAAAAAAAAAAAATTTCACAGACAGCAGGCGCTGCCTGCGAGCGCGCGCGCCAGTGGCTGGCTGGCGGACCACCGGCGGCGAGGTAGCGCGGCCGCGCCACCTTGCCTATAGGTGGCTCCGTCCCTAGTCGTTAGTACAGTTCAAGAACCTACGTTCCAGTCTGAAAGCAAATCTTTGAAACCTATTTGGGAGGTTCCGCCTAGTGGTTCAGAAATGCCACCTCTGAAGATCTTCCGATTGACAAAGGAACTGGTTCCGCAAAGGGAAAAGGATAAAAAAGGGCTCAGTCTCGGACTGGTGGCAAAGCCAAGAATAAAGACGATGGTTTGACCCAGAGCAACGCCGTGAAAGATATGGAAAGGCACTTCAAGAAAAGGCTGCAAAGAAGGCAGTAGAGGCAGCTGGGGTTGGAGACTCGACATAAAAAACAGAAGCATCCCAGCAACGGAGTGAGGCGGTAGACGGCGGATTTGGCCAGAAAAGGAAGTGAAAACAGGAACTTTAAAATCAAATTTCGGCCGGAAGAAAATTTTGATCAAGAAACGGTTACCACCGTTGGACTCATGACATCGAGGAGCAGCTTCTATTGATTTCTTGGATTTTCGGGTGGCAGAGTTGCGGCGGCCGGTGGTGGCTCCGGCGGCGACGACGACGACAGTCCGATGAGCACATTTTGGACAGTTTGATGAGCAGGTTCTGCTGAGTCCATTTCTGAAGTTAGTTTTGCTTGATTCCAAGTATATGAACACGCATTGTTCGCTCGGTGATATCCCTAAACTTTAATATTTTTTTTCTTGCTTTACCTTGTTGGTAGCAATCTGTTTAGGTTAATTATTTTTTGAAAATTAGTTACCTTGCTGGTAGCAACTTGTTTTGCTGAGCTGTGTTCGATATTGATCTGTTATTGTTGCTTCTTGGACATGTTAATTGTTTGATTGGATTAGATAGGTAGTGACGAGGTTAGTGTTTCTAGTTGGTACGGTCAATGGTGGTTGATAACTAGATTAGATACAAGTTTCCATTTAAATAGGTCACTAAATGGAGTGACGATGTTAGTGTTTCTAATTGCTACGTTATTTCTATTGATCGGATCAGTGGTAATCAACAACTAGACTAGATACAAGTTTCCATTTAAATAAGTTACTAGCCACATATGTGGGTCTAATGCTTTATCAAACGTGAAATAAGTGTCTCTCTCCAAGTTTGGGTATTCATTGGTGTTGTTTATCGTGCTGACGTGGATTCAATATGTTGACCTCAGCTTAAAATGGCAGCTGGTTTATTTTGACCGAGGTTATTTGATGCCGAGGTGATTTGTTGCCGAGGTGATCTCGTAACCGACCTCAACTCGGAGAGAGAGGTGATTTGTCGGAACCGAGGTGACAAGTTGCCGAGGTGAATTTGGAACCGACCTCAACTTGGAGAGAGAGGAGATTTGCCAAAACCGAGCTGACAAGTTGCCGAGGTGAATTTGGAACCGACCTCCACTTAAAGAGAGAGGTGATTTTCCATGAATGAAGTGACTTGGTGCCGAGGTGATGTTGACCGAGGTGACTTCCGAGCGTGGTAAGACTGGCGGCGCTGCTAAAACATCAAATCAGCCGCATTATGTGTCAGTAATTATGATTGTTTGTGAAATGTCAGTATAATCATTTTTGACATGTTGTCAGCAATTTCAGTAGTCATTGTTAGTCACATACAGTAGATGTGATATGTTGTAATGATTATGTTTAAACTCTTCAACTACTATAAATAGAAGGGGTAAATGCTCATTAATGGGCAGGTGATGTAGAAAAAATCTCTCAAAACTCTTGCCATTTGATTACGTGGATTCGACCTGACTGCCAGATCGGTATCGAACTGGACGTGAATTTATGTAACTTTAATCTCAGTTCGCTTTCGATCTGTTGCTTTTCCTACCTCTTGTAATATTTCAAACTTTATTACAACGTCTAAAATTTTATTCAAGAGCTGTATACTTAGACAAATTAATCCAAAATATACAATTCATTTATCAATCTGAGAGATCATACCACTTTTATTTGTTGAAAAAAAGAGACGTCAACAAATTGGAGCTAGAAGGAGGGCCCGTATCCTTGTATTCAGCAATCACATATTTTCTCTTGCATCATAATGAGTAACAGGCAAAATTCAGGGAGTCACCGGGGACATCGTGGGGAGGATTCGCAAGGGAATTCCCGTATGTCCAGAAGGTCCGCCATTCCGCGACCCCCAGCGGAGGCCAACATGGGAATGGTCCTAGATCGATTTGATAGGATGCAAAGGGAAATGGAAGAGATGAGGAGAAATCAGGATCGGGGTCGTCACCAAGAGGAGCGTGAAGTGAAATCGCAACTACAAAGATCCGATGGACGCTCGCATTTCGAAGAACAACAAGATGGACGCTCTGACAACACAAGGAGTGCGGTAGGCGAAAGCACACCTTATGTACGGAGTCAAAGGTCGTTGAGTTGGATGGGACCGAATCAAGCGAGAAGGGGTGAAAAAGAAGAGGAGAGTAAGGCTGTACGGACTAAGGAACGAGGGGACAGATCTCCGATGAAGAAAGTGAACCCAGAAAACCATCCGACTGGCAGCTCGACTCTTCACTTGGGTCAGCCACTGACTTTTCCGTCAAGCAAACCGAATCAAACTGAATTTGAGCAATTGAAGAAAATACTGTCTGACTTGGAGACAAAACAAGAAGGGTTGGGATCAACAGAACCATCTACCAAGAGGACGTCACCTTTCACGGAGATTATATGGTCACAACCTCTGCCAAGCAAAATGAAGATGCCTCATCTCGCCAGGTACAATGGGGAGACTGACCCAGTTTCTCATCTGGATCAGTACATGTCATGGATGGAGCTTCAACGGGAAAGCGACGCAATAATGTGCAGGGCTTTTCCCTTAACTCTTGGGGACCGGGCTCAACGGTGGTTCCGCAATATATCTCAACACTCCATAACAAGTTGGTCCCAACTAAGTGGCCAGTTCTTGAAGCAATTCATGGGGTCAAAAATTCCGACCACACCGAAGGAGAGCTTGGTGACCATTAGACAGGAGAAGGATGAATCACTAAAGAGTTATTTGGGCCGCTTTAATAGACAGATCATGGGAATGGAAAGAATATCGGATGACGCGCTCCTCATGGCTGTTCTGTCAGGCCTACAAACGCAGACTCGTGTCTTAACAGGGCGGAGAAGTTTATCAACGCCGAGGAGGCATCAGGTCTCAAAGAAGGTCATCATAATACAGCTGCGATGTCAAACAAGAAGGAAAGCAATGATGATAAGAAAGAATTCAAAAGGAATACTTTTGGGAAAAAGAGAGATTGCAAACCAGCGGATAGGTTCTGTCCATACAATCCTGAACAGAGAAGTGAGCTCGCCCCATTAAATGCGTCAACTGAGGTCATTTTCATGAATGAGAAAGACAAGGGGATAATTCCGCCGGCCAGGCCGATAAAGCAGAGCCCGAGTAATTTGGACTCATCCCGGTATTGCAAATACCACAGGTCAGTGGGACACACCACGGACGAATTCCGAAATTTGAGATTCGAAATTGACAGGTTAATAAAGAGGGGAAGCATACAAGAATACGCTGCTGAACCACGGCATTCAGGAAGGCAATTCAAACAACAAGAGAAGTACGCCGTCCATCATGGGATAGAGCCATGCGGCAAAGACAGGCATGATGAAATCCGTACAATTGTGAGCGGAAATCAAGTGCAGATAGGGTCAAAGAGGAAAAGACGAGAGTCCGCCCGAGAAGCTCGAAATAGCTATCAGATATGTAGTCATGCAATCACGCTGGGCGATTCAGAATCTTTCAGTTTCTCTAAGGAAGACGCCGGGGGGGGTACTCCAACCACATTCAGATGCTTTGATGATCACGATGCTGGTGAGTGGTATAAAGATCCACAGTACTCTGGTGGATGACGGTAGTGCTGTGAATGTGTTATACTGGAAGACCTTTGAAAAAATGGGAATTGACCCGCGTAACTTACGGCCGAGGAGGACAAGGATCCAAGGTTTCACGGGTGACTACATCATTCCAAAAGGTGAAATATCTTTACTGGTGGAACTGGGGACAGGATCTTGTCAGAGGCCCGTGATTGCTGATTTTGTGGTAGTGGACGTCATGACAAACTACAATGCCATATTGGGAAGACCGATCCTTCACGAGCTTAAGGCAGCAGCTTCAATTTGGGCTTTGCTTCCAACAATATCCAGATGGAGGAAGAAGAGAGTCCCCCCATCGTGGAACCAAGTGGAGGAGACGAGCCGATAACAGAGCTGCAAACGCTGGATCCAAGAGGTACACAGGATAGGGGTCAGTCAGGTCCTATTGAAGAGTTGGACGCTGTGAAAGTTGACGATGCGAAACCTGATGTCGAATTCAGGGTGGAACGCGGGTTAATGGAGCCCATCAGGACCAACCTCATAAATTTTTTGAAAAGGAATTCGGATGTGTTTGTTTGGACTCACTCGGACATGGAAGGGATTGATCCTAAACATGCATGCCACCATCTCCACATTAATTCTGATTTCAAACCTAAGGTACAAAAAAGAAGGTCACTTAATCCTGAACGGTATGAAGCGCTGGCAAGGGAGGTGGTGAAATTACTTAGCAATGGATTTATCAGGGAATCTTTCTATCCCGTGTGGGTAGCTAACCCAGTGCTGGTAAAGAAAAGCAATGGGACATGGAGGCTGTGCATCGACTTCTCTGACCTGAACAAAGCATGCCCCAAGGATAGTTTCCCCCTCCCCAGGATAGATCAAATGGTGGATTCTACAGCCAGACATCAGCTCCTCAGCTTCATGGATGCTTACTCGGGGTATAACCAAATACCGATGAACGAAGCAGATGAGGAACATACCTCGTTTATGACTGATCGAGGACTCTATTGTTATAAGATGATGCCGTTCGGCTTAAAGAACGCTAGAGCAACGTATCAGCGATTAGTGAATGAGATGTTCAAAGATCTTATCGGGAAGACAATGGAGGTATATGTCGATGACATGCTCGTAAAGAGTATCCGAGCTGAAGACCATATTCAGCACCTTAATGAAATGTTTCGAATACTGCGAACTTACAGAATGAAGCTGAATCCCAAGAAATGTTCCTTCGGGGTAGGATCAGGGAAATCTTTTGGCTACCTGGTAAACCAAAGGGGTATCGAAGTTAATCCTGATAAAATACAGGCTCTGATGCAGAAGAGGGAACCAAGGAAACTTAAAGAGGTGCAAAGTCTGACGGGAAGGATAGCAGCTTTGAGCCGTTTCGTGTCAAGATCTACGGATAAATGTCGGTCGTTCTTTGATGTTATCAGGAAGAACAAGGATTTTGAGTGGACGAAGGAATGCCAGACGGCCTTTGAAGAATTGAAGAAGCAATTGGCGTCCCCGCCTGTTCTTTCTAAACCGATATCGAGAGAAGTACTCTCTATATACTTGGCCGTTTAAGAACTGGCAATGAGTGCAGTCCTGGTGAGAACTGAGCAGGGAGTTTAACGACCAGTCTACTATGTCAGCCAGGCCCTGCACGGCTCCGAACTTCGATATTCTGAAATGGAAAAACTAACCTATGCTTTGATAATGTCGACTCGAAAATTGAGGCCTTACTTTTTGGAGCATCAGGTTGAAGTATTGACAAATTACCCTCTGAGGAAGGTGCTACAAAAACCCGAGATGTCTGGACGGTTATTGAAATGGGCAGTAGAGTTGGGACAATTCGACCTTGTGTACAAAGCGAGAGCCGCCATCAAAGGGCAAGCCTTGGCTGATTTCATGGTGAAGCTTACACCAACTCACTTAAGTTGTTGCGCGGAGGTAGATGCGACCTGGAGGTTATACGTTGACGGTTCATCAGCAGGAAACCGGGCAGGGGTTGGGGTCGTCCTAATCAGCCCTGATAATCAATTCTTCTGCAGCTCCTACCATTTTGATTTCGAGGCGACCAACAATGACGCTGAATATGAGGCTCTGATTGTAGGGATGGACATGGCTCAAGCGATGGGTGTTGATAGCCTTATCCTACACAGCGATTCACAACTGATAATCAACCAAATCCAGGGAATGTATGAAGCTAGGGGTGAAAAGATGAAGACCTACAGAGCAAGAGTTTTAGAAGAGCTAAAGAAGTTTAGGCATGCAGAGTTTATCCAGATCCCTCGATCCAAAAATAGTCAAGCTGATGCTTTAGCCCGCTTAGCGACAAGCGAGGGAACGTCTGAATTGGAAAGCATATCAATCGAAACCTTGTCGCAATCCGCCTTGAAACCATCACCTTCAATCGTCCTACAAACCACTCTGAAGAGGACATGGAAGGATGAAATTATCCAATACTTGCGAGAAGGGACGACGCCACTTGATCAAGTGAAAGCCAGGAGTTTGAGGATCAGATCTGCGAGGTACACTATAATTGGGGATGACTTGTACAAGCGAGGATTCTCCCTACCATTGTTAAAATGTTTAGACAATGAAGAGGCTGAATATGTGATGAAAGAAATCCATGAGGGCATTTGCGGGAACCATACGAGGGGACAAGCGATGGCGTTCAAAATTATTAGGCAGGGGTATTTTTGGCCTACCTTGAAGAAGGACGCAATTGAGTTTGTAAAGACATGCGACAAATGTCAAAGGTTTGCCTCGATTATGAGGAACCCTCCCGAAGAGCTGACTTCAGTGATGAGCCCATATCCGTTTGCTAAATGGGGAGTAGATCTGATCGGGCCATTTCCAACGGCAAAATGGGGAAACAGGTTTTCTATAGTTGCAGTGGATTATTTTACAAAATGAGTAGAAGCTGAACCGCTGGTCAAAATTACGGAGCAGAAAACTACAGACTTTATATGAAAGTCAATCATTTGTAGGTTTGGAATCCCACAATCCATTGTGACAGACAACGGGAAACAGTTCGACAACGAAAGGTTTAAATATTTTTGTGAAGGGCTGGGCATCAGGAAGCATTTCTCCACTCCGAACCATCCTCAGTCCAACGGGAAAGTCGAGGCCGTGAACAAAATTATCAAGCATAATCTGAAAACCAGACTCGAAAACCTGAAAGGAACGTGGGCGGAAGAACTACTGGGGATATTGTGGTCCTACATGACAACCCACAGGACATCAACCAGAGAGACCCCGTTCACTTTGGCCTTCGGGACAGAAGCTGTAATCCCGATAGAGGTGGGTATGCCATCGTTTCGGGTTACTCACTTCAATGAGAAAGATAACGATGATGCCCTCACTGCTGAATTGGACCTTACGAAGGAGAAGCGATTACAAGCACAGGTTAGGAATGCAGTATACAAGCAAAGGAGTGCGAGGTATTATAATGCCAGGGTGAGGCCGAGGAAGTTCCAAATGGGGGATCTGGTGTTAAGAAAGACGACCACGACGCGTGAACCTCTGGGACCAAACTGGGGAGGTCCGTATCGAATCAGGAAGGCCGTGAGCAATGGATCTTACGAACTAGAGTCACTTGACGGAATTCCTCTTCAACACCCCTGGAACGCAGAACACTTGAAGAAATATTTCCAGTAGGACAGGATGTGAAATGGAATGTGAATATTTTTCGATGTCGACCGAAATGTAATCAAATGAATGAAAAATTTAATGTTTCAAAGTATGCAAATCTGAATTGATGTTTCCAAAACGAAGACCTTAGTGGATGATCCGTGAGTACCTATAAAGCAGGATATCATCAACATTACAAGGCAATCCGTCTTAAAGACGAGAAAGACCTCCTTGAGAGGAAAAACGAAGACCTTAGTCGATGATCCGTAAGTACCTGTAAGGCAGGATATCATCAACATTACAAGGCAATCCGTCTCAAAGACGAGAAAGACCTCCTTAAGAGGCAAAACGAAAACCTTAGTTGATGATCCGTAAGTACCTATAAGGCAGGATATCATCAACATTACAAGACAATCCGTCTTAAAGACGAGAAAGACCTCCTTGAGAGGCAAAACGAAGACCTTAGTCGATGATCCGTAAGTACTGTAAGGCAGGATATCATCAACATTACAAGGCAATCCGTCTCAAAGAGAGAAAGACCTCCTTAAGAGGCAAAACAAAGACCTTAGTCGATGATCCGTAAGTACCTGTAAGGCAGGATATCATCAACATTACAAGGCAATCTGTCTCAAAGACGAGAAAGACCTCCTTGAGAGGCAAAACAAAGACCTTAGTCGATGATCTGTAAGTACCTGTAAGGCAGGGCATCATCGACATTACAAGGCAATCCATGAAGACGAAGTAGACTCCCACGAGAAATCGGGGTGAAAAAGGACCGACCTCCATTCTACAAACGAGGTTTTTGGTGAAGAATACCGAGGTGAAAAATGGCCGACCTCCATTCTATAAACGAGGTGTTTTGGTGAAAAATACGGAGGTGAAAAATGGCCGACCTCCATTCTACAAACGAGGTGTTTTGGTGAAAAATACCGAGGTGAAAAATTGCCGACCTCCATTCTACAAACGAGGTGTTTTGGTGAGAATGTGCCGAGTTAAGTGTCCGCCTCGTTTAAAATTCACCTCTGCATTTCATATTGAGTGAATTAACGTTTGAAAATTGCTTAAGTATTCACCTCGTTTAAAATTCACCTCTGCATTTCATATTGAGTGAATTAACGTTTGAAAATTGCTTAAGTGTTCACCTCGTTTAAAATTCACCTCTGCATTCCATATTGAGTGAATTAACATTTGGAAATTGCTTAAGTATTCACCTCGTTTAAAATTCACCTCTGCATTTCATATTGAGTGAATTAACGTTTGAGAATTGCTCAAGTGTTCACCTCGTTTAAAATTCACCTCTGCATTTCATATTGAGTGAATTAACGTTTGAAAATTGCTTAAGTGTTCACCTCGTTTAAAATTCACCTCTGCATTTCATATTGGGTGAATTAACGTTTGAAAATTGCTTAAGTATTCACCTCGTTTAAAATTCACCTCTGCATTTCATATTGAGTGAATTAACGTTTGAAAATTGCTTAAGTATTCACCTCGTTTAAAATTCACCTCTGCATTTCGTTTATAATTCATTTTGTTTGACTTCGAAATACTGAGTGCTAGAATGAAATTCTTCTTTATACTATTCAAAAGGAATAGGATTGAAAGTTACAAGACAACATTGAACTGAAAATGTGTAACTATTCTTCAATATTGATAGCTCTTTCTGGCAGGTTGGCTTGAGACTCAGTGAGTGGAGAGAGTAAGGATTCTTCGTCAACCTCGTCAGGCATCAGCTCTAAATACTTTTTGTCGACCAGTTCGAGTTTCTCTTTTAAGAAACTTATGTCCACCTCAGGTCGTTTTTCTTCCAGGTCCTCCACTATCTCTTTAAATGTGAGATAGTAGGTCTCATCCACATCGTGTTCGTATTCCATTGAATCTTTAAAAATTTTCACGTCCTCCTTGTAGGAACCTTGGACGGCAGCCTCAAGCTCATTTTTTTCCTTCTTCAAGTTGGCCTCAATATTATTGTCCTCGTCCAATTCCTTTAAGAGTCTTTCTTTCGCGACCTGCATTTGGGCCACGTTATCCTTCAGAGAGGCCACCTCCTCCCTTAGGGGGATCACTTCATCCTTAAACTTGGATATCTCAAGGTTGGTCTCTTTAAGCTTGGCCATCTCTTCTAGAGCCTCTTTCAATTTGACCTCTGCCTCATGTCTGGCCTTCACCTCTGCCTCAAACATGTTCCTGGCATCGTCGGCAAGCTTCTTGAACTTTCTGGTGTCGAAGGCCGCCTCGCTTAATCTGGACTGAGCCCGCAAAGATAATTCAGGGCTTGACCGACGTGTGCAGTACCGGTCGCCAAAAGGTCGTCCAAAGGCATATCCTCGCTGAATTTTTCTTGACGAGGTGTCCAGGTCTTGGCTGGAACATCCATGGCCATTTTAGTCTGCAGGGGGAGCTTCATTAAGCCCATTGGTGTTAGGTTGGCCGCATATACAAACTCCCTATAAATTTTGGGGCGAGACCCTTTTAGAGAGTTAGCCAGCTCAGCTCTTACGGGATACACTTCCAGATACGAACCCCCCTACAGAACTGATTGGGAAGACCCAGCTTGGTCCCCAGAAGTTTGAGGCGGTGGAATTGGAACGTCAGTTTTCTCCTTGACAGCCTCAGCTCGTTTGGATTTCTTTTGGAGAGGTGGGTCAATCGGATACTCTTTGGGAGGTGGTGAGGTTCTTGCGGACTGTTTATGGGCTGCTCTCTTGGAAACCTCAGCCTTGGCGTTGGCAAGTTTCTTCGCCTTCATTGATTCCATCCTCTTTTTACTTTTGCAGGCTGATATGAAAAGAAATACAGAAATAATTGTTTTTGATATTCACCTCAAAAAATACAAGGCGTTGAAAAGTAGTATTGCAATGATCTGACACTTACACTTTGGAAGTGGAGGGTAGTAATCGGACGGATCGATAAAGGTAAGGGTTGATTCAAACAAGCGTTCTTCCGTCAGAAGCTCTTTCACTGACCTGTAGTGGTCAGGTTGGTCGGTCAGATGGATAATCCTCTCAATGACTTTTGGGTCCAAATCTGCCTCTCTCACCTCTGCAAAAAAACGAGATGATTAATATTAGAACAACTCAGCTCGAAAATATCCCAGACATAAAGACTTACTGAATTTATCCCTATAGAGTATGGGAATGGTTGAACTGATTCCATCACTTCGATAGGGGCTCATCCAATTTCCCCCAACAAAGAACCATTTCTCTTTCCAAGAGCAGACTGATTCAGGCAAATCAATCAGCAATCTTCGTCCCCCGAAAACTGACCTCTGCATCGCATAAAACCACCCCGATTTTTTGCCATCATCTCGAAACTGATATGCATAATTAAATTCGTCCACTGAGGGATCGTTGTATCCCAAAAGGTTGTAAAGGGATATGAACCCAAGGATGTACCTCCAACCATTAGGGTGAATTTGGGTGGTGGCTACACCCCAAGATCGAAGAAAGTCAGTTATGATGAATGGGAGCCGAAATCTGAGGTCTGCCTCCAGGATTTGGTAATTGGTAGCTACACAGCCTTTGGGTGGCTGGTCAGCTCGTTCGTAACTTTCAAGTAGGAAAAAATGAACATATCCTGGGATCCTATATTTATTTCAAAAGGAGATATACCACTGGGAATGACCTTTCTTAAATTACTAGACTAGATAAAGGGGTACACACATAAATTGAGGTGAATGTTATATGAAAACTTTTGTTGGTAGTTTAGTTGGTCATGACAACTTAAACAACCTTATGTGGAATTACATTTTTTATAAAAGTTTTCTTTTATGTTTCAACCTCTTGGTTTTTTGATGATAATAAAAAACTTGTGCATGTGTGTTTTATCTTGAAAGGTTCTAGTATGGCTTAAATGTTACCTGGTTGTGGTATATATGATTTGATTCAATTCATGTTATTATAAATTGACGATATTGCTCTTGATTGACTCATTGTTGATAATTGTAAATGGAAAGTATTGAAATGTGTATGTTGGATTTGAGAGGATATTTTAATGAGTCTTATGTGTATGTGCTATACATAATGTGATAGTGTGGGGATTTATATATGTATGTTATGTTGGGGATATAGGTAATTGGATGGTGATTTTTCTCCTATGTGTTTCACCTTGTGTGATAATTATGTGAGTTGCAAATCACATGTTTTTTTTTGCACATAGTTCTATTATCCATGATTAAGTCTAAGTATATTGACATCATATGATTTAGATATTGTGGTTTTATTGGTGATATGATTATATACTTTGACTGTTAGCATAATATTCATTTTTGGGAAAATCCAATTTTTTCACTGTTGCACTATACATAGAGATTATATGTTGCATTTTACTTGAGGTGTCACATGGTGTTGTAAAGCATGAATAAATGTTGTTATCACATTTCCTCAGATATGGTACTAGAGTCATGACATGATAAAATTCAAGAGTTCATTTTAGACACAACGCTCACGTTTTTGTTTATTTTTCCCTCTCTGTTTTAGCGATTCTTGCAGCCATGTATAATCACTTGTAGTATAATTTGGGCCATAGTGTAAGCTAGATTGGTAGTACTACTGTATAGTGTTTGGCGCGGTGTTAGTTGTTGTTGAGAAGGGTCGGATTTTGGTTCCTTCAGAAGAAACGGTGGGTGCGCAAGTTTGAAGTTTGTGGTTTGATTGTTGTACTCTTAAACATTGCCAAAAAGAGGTGAAGTCCAATGTTATTGGATTCTATATTGAGTTGTGACTAATTTCATTTACTTTCATTTGCAGGTATCGGGGGATGATGATGATGATCGAGCTCACCCACTTAGCCTATAGCAACCAAGAGAGTTTGAGATTGCAATTTGGAGATCAAGGTGAAGTTTATTAATATGTGATCCCCAAATTGAACATTTCATACTTGGAGGGCCTAATTAGCAACCCGCTTAAAGTTGGAGCACTTAAAGTTGCAATTAGTGTTATTATGCTTTTATTGTGGACTATTGATCAAGATCATATGGTTAGGATTAAGTTGGCAATTAATATATTCTTGAATTGTGTTCATTTGGTATAATGGAATGAAATAGAATAGATTAGCCATCTCCCTCTCCTCTCTTGTGAATCCACCCGTTTTCTTACATCATGTAGAAAATACTTTGTAACATAATTGAGTCCTTGTATAGGCTAATTGGAAGTGCTATTGTGTAATATGATGGTGCGGTGATATTGTAGAGAATAGGAGTTGTGATTTGGTAATTCCTCGTGAAGGAATTGGCGCACGGTTTGTGTGCGGGAATCTTGTAAAGAACTTTCATTGAAATTGGCTAGTGGAACGAGCTCGATCCGAAGCCCCCCAGATATAGGTGCGATTTGGCACCGAACTGGATCACCAAGATTGCGTTCTTTGTTCTTGTTGCATTTCTTGATTGATTTCTTTTTGTTATCCGCGATAATCACAAATATTGGGATGCAAAATTCCGAACAGAAATCATACGCAACTTTCTCTTCTTTATTTAATAAAATATCTAAACAAGTAGTTTCAATGTCAGTAAAACAATTCCTCATTTCTTTAGCAATCATATTTTTTATCTCAAATGGAACTAAGTTATATTCATTGATGTTTTTCTTCCAATTGCTTCAAGAACACAATTTTTTTACTATCGGCATTCAACAAGCCATGGGATAGAGCTGATTCGCAAGAAGATGATATGTCAACATTATTAACTATTTTCAAGTTTTCAAAGGATGTCAAATCTCTAACATGATTGACTAAAAGTCGTAAATAATACCTTTCACCTTTAGATGGATTCACAATAACAATTCACCAATTACATCTTGCGTTTTTTTGGAGTCCAAATTTTAGCTTCAGAATCCCAAACAAAATAAATGAGAAAATCCCTATACAATAATGTTTTAGCCTTTTTATTTGTAGAATTCATTCCAAAATATTCAGTTAACTTTGTATGTTACGCGTAATCTCTAGAAAATTGTTGGTGATCATTAGAATTTTTAAATGTAACCATTTGACCATTTTCGATTGTTCGCTGAAAAGTATACCGTAAACGCAAAAGTTGCGTTCAAGTAATAAAGTGAACTAAAAATTCTAACTCTATTTGTGAAATCATTAAACTTGGTGCAACAAAATTCTGATGCATCATCATCAAAAAGTGTTTTATTCATAGATTCTAGTCCTTCACTTCCAAAGGATTCTGATAAATGAATTCATTGATGAAAATTTTGACTAATGCAGAATTGTTAATTATTTAATAGTATTGGAAGGCATATATAATTTTTGTTACTTTTGTTAAATCTCAAGTTGAAATCAAACATCTAGCAAAAAAATCAACAATAAAATCTGTAAAAGCTATGTAAAACATATAACTTTGAAGTTACACAATGACCATTTATTAGACCACACAAAGTTTTTACTATCGATTAATGTTTCACTTTGTCTCACATTCTGTAAATGTTCTTGTTATACAAATTCCATATGCTCATCCGGTCTTCGTAAAAATGAAAGTAAATTCCTGTTTGGTAACAATTAAAATCTAAATTTTAATATGAGTTGAAGTCAATAATCAATCTCGACTATATATTTAATGGGATCCACAGCTTTTTAACAACACGTCTCATCTAGGCCTAGGCAAAATTTTAAACAGTTTCGGTTCTAAAAATCAATAACCATTCGATTTCGGTTCTAGGTTTAGAACTAGAACCAAAAACCAGAACTGATAGAGCAAAATAAGATTTTTTTTTTTAATTTTTTTAAAAGTATAAATTAAGAAAAATTAAAAAATATCAATTTCTAATCTTAATGAATGTTATCTAGTCCATTAGTAATTACCCAACAATTATTGACTCATTTAACTTTACAATAACTATAAGCAAAACAAGTAAACAAAAAATCATAGATCTAAAGTCATTTTTTTTTTTCAGTGGTTCTGTCGTTCAACTTCAAGTCTTCAATCGTCAAGCCTTCAACCTTCAGTTTTTCGATAATTAATAAATAAGAAATCTATATCCATCTCACAATCAATTGTTATCTTGTTTTCAAGGATTTGCTGGACTATTCCCTAAAAAGTTGGAGAACTACGAATAGAAATTGAAGAACTTTTACACGGAGCACATACATGCGGATGAGGAGATACGTTACTGTCTGGAAGGGAGTGAATATTCTGATGTTAAGGACAAAGATAACTGTTGTATTCGCATCTTGATCAAGGTCGATTACCTTAACATTTTCGACTCTTACCAATTGAAATCTACCATCGCTTAAATTTGAAAATTTTAGTTTAAAAAATCGAAACTAGAACCAGAACTATAGAAACCGAACATTCGATTCTTCACTTACAAAAAAAACCATTGGTTCTTGATTCGGTTTGAATCCCTAGGAATCAGGACATGAAAACACGCCCATACTTGATTCTCATCAATTTTTATCAAAATTATTAAAATTTTAATTTTAATCTCCACCAAACAAGGATTAAGACTTAAAAATAGAAACACCCATTGCCAAATTTCTTTAATCCTTATTCAACTAATGTGCAACGCACGTTGCCACACTAGTCTAAATACAAGATTAATTGTTCAATTTTTCATATTGAGTATGTTAAGCGTGTTTGGTTTGTAATAGGTACAAGAATGAATATACACACGACTTAAAATATTTGACTCGTGAATTTGTTGTGTATTCTTTGGATATTATTTAGTTTATTCTAAAATGAATTGAATGATTTGCTTGAGCTGATATTGTATTAAGATTTAGTTCAACGTGATCTTGATTATTTTGGTAGATCACTTTTAATTTTCCATTATTAAAAAATGAATTCAACTTTATTTGAAATGTATGTTTTTCATATTCATTTTCAAACACACATTCTCCTATCTAATCACTATTTAAAACATCAATATCTCTTTATAATGTCCATTAAATGAGAGCTTAACGTTTATTCTAGTCGATCATTATTCACAAAAACTCAAATATGCTATATTATTTTCAAATCGTTTTTAAAATGTTCATATATAATTGACTATTTGCAACCAAAAAAAAAAAAATCCAATATTTTGAAATATGCTTAGAATTATCCCCAGTTCCAATATCGACGCTAAAAACCCAAAAAAGTTTAGCTCAACTTAAACCAGACTCTTTCAAACTCAAACAACCTAAAGTTCATGAAACTTATAAACCATGAAACTCAAAGACGGTCATAATTAACCTAATAAAGTACATTACCAAAATATTAATCAAGTTATGATGTCTGATAAAGAATTATAAAAAAAAAAAAAAAAATACTAGGTAACACATTGTCTTTTGAGAACAAACTCTAGAGAGAAGTTTCGATGCTATCCTGCACGATTTGATCAATAATAGCGAGAGCCAGTGTCATAAACTCGGCCTCCTGGATATTGAACTTTAGGATCAAATCCTTGATCCCTTGCACTGCCTGAAAAACGACTTCGTTCCCTGTAAGAATCATACTGATCGGCATTGTAAGCTCTGTGTGGGTCCTCTGCCGGCGAAGTTCTAACACTGTACCCGTGAGGATCATTAGTGCTCATGTGACTCTTCGGATATTGGTCCATTACTGCCTGCTGGTATTGCTGTTGCCTTGCACGGGACTCCCTCTGAAGAAACTCGTCCCTACGCGTGGCATGTCGAGCTCGTAGTGCAGCTAGCTGCTCTTGATATTGTATGTTGATTGTGTTTATCATCTGCTCCATACCAAACACAAATTGATCAAATGAAACGCAGAAAAAAGAAAATCATGCACAAATTGATCAGCCACATCATTAGTTGAACTCACAGGTGTAATCTAGATAGACATGCAATTCCTATGTCATCAGAACAATGCTCAGCGTCCGGTAAATTTTACTTTAATGTCTTCCCCAGTACAAAAGCACATCTTTTGCTCACATTTCCTTTACGCAGTCTAATCATAACAGGAAGGTTGGTGGTAACTAAATTTTGACAAAATTTCAATGTTGTCTTTCAAGCTTCATTTTGTAACGTTACAATTTATAGTCCCACGGATCAGGATTCAGGTCTGTTAGTTTGCTAACTGACAAGATGATGTGTCACGGTGTCAGGCTAGTTATTTGCCAAGTAGGCTGAAAACTAAGTTACTAAACGACGATGTCAGCTTTTAAGTTATTCAAACTAATGGATATGGATGCAATAACCAGAGAGTAATCAACGTCTAAATTCAATGACTCCATTGTAACAATGTAATCATTGACACTGTAAGTTTGTAACAATGTTTTAGTCATTGAAAAACTTAAAACAAAATAAAGGCTTGCGATCAACACTAAAGTTTCCTTAAAAGTTCAGTCATAGTTTTTGTTCACAAAATACTGCCACATAAAGCCTAAATTCAACATTGACGACACAGTGAAAAAAAAAAGAAAAGAAAAAAGACTTGTCTTCTGCATGAACAGATCAGCTGCACAGAAGCAGCTTTGATGCATACAAACTCCACCATAAGATCAAAAGTGAAGCCTGGACTTTGGTAGGAGGGGCAGAGGCAGACCATGAATACATTTTTTTTTTTTATCTCATCTAAGATCAGTTTGTTAAATATTTTTTTTTTTTAAAAAAAACAAAGAATGTGATGTTTTCGAGGTAAAATATGTGGTTGAAAAGTGGAAAAAGAAAATGTGTGAGGTTAAAAAGTTGTTTAGGGAAATGTGTTGTTTAAAAACAATTTGCCAAACAGAGGCCTAGTGACCACTTTTGTTGAACTCCAAAACCGGCAATTTAGTGTGAACAACGGTTCCTCCATTTGCAAATATGATAAATGTACCTAAAGTCTAAACAACCTTGAACAAGTCAATAAACCAAAGTAACCTTGCACTTTTGTAGGATAAATATCACTTTATAATTAAAAAAAACATGTTTCAAATCTAACCAGTGACAAATCTCAATGGCATGGCAGAAGAATCAGAATTTGAATGAAATTCAATTTGTAATGCACCATTTACCAACATGGAGTCCATCCACAACTTTGGGGTATTCACGTATTTTATCCTCATAAATAGAAGAATGTTTGATCTATATTTTACTGTAAAGTATCAATTCTTTCGTTTCAAACAACGGCCTGATATGTTATTTACTCGAATGGGCATTTCTAGAAAAAAATGTCTAAGATTTGATTTCATAAGCCTTGTCACCAAAATTAGATAATCGAGTAATGCGCAGTAGGTTTAGAAATTTAATGTAGGCGAATGTCTAAAACCAAACTGTAGAGGGTGGTATATCAAGACCAAACCATTAGGCATTTTAAACTGGTTAATGCATTTAAACTAATACTTTCTTGTAAGTTGTAAAATGGGATTGAACAATTTGGAAGGAAAAAAATCATTAGTTATCAAGTAACTGAACATGCTTTATTGGATAATTAGTTTCATATAATAACTATGTCAACTTAATAGTTATAAAAAAAAAAGAATATTAAGATGAACATACCTCCCGATGCCTAGCATTTTCAGCGTCCTCTGCATCAGTTTGTTCCTTACTCAGTTTCATGATGTCATCAAGGAATCTCTGCTCAAGATCTTCAAAAGTCTGTGACATGTGATTGTCTTCGTAACCTATGTCCATATTCACTTCACGAGGCTGATGTCTGGGATCACTGCTACTTTGTTTTTCTAACGGCGTCTGAGGATCCGGCCTCTGATCTTGGTAGTAGGATCTAGAAGCTTGATATCCTTGACCTATAACAAAATATCTTCAAGTTAACACCAAATAGAAAGAGATTGTGCGAGTTTTTCCCTCTTTCATATTGAGGGATTGGGCATATGTTGGGCAGGTCATTGAAGGATGGTAACAAAATAAAATTAAAAGACTTCTGAGTTTACCTCATCAAACATTTAAGATCACGACAATGTTGTCAAATTTGGTAAATGAAAATATGTGGCATGTTTGGATATGTAACAGGTGCGAGGATCGAGTATATGGTGGTATGCAGTTCATAGAATGATTCCTTCTCAAAACATTTAAATAAGTTGCCTAAGATACGTTTTATGTTTTCAGAGACAACATCTCTTGACAATATAATCAAAATAACCTCATCTTACAAGAAGTTCAAAAATCTTGAGATCATAGAATTTGAACAGGCAACAAGAATAAAAACGCTAACTTTATTTACAGACAAGAAATGAGCACAGCATTCAACAAGACTAATTCTTGTATGTATATGGTTCAAACTATGATGGCTCCTTAAACATGAGACATCTTATGTTAATCACTTGAAGCGCTTTATAAACATCAATAATGCAGAACTGAGCACAACTGTCAGAAGCCGGTAAGGCCTGCCCCATGTGAATTTCAAATTATATTGTGAAAGCAAATTTAAGCTGCAGCTCTATAATGACTTATGGAGTCAGGTTAATATCTCCTGAATGTTAGGCAAATACAATATTTGCCACATTATGCAGTTGTTTCACCAGAGGTTGAAGGTTCTACAAGAGCTCCAGTTTCTGGAGTGTGGTCAGAACGACTAGGAAATGGCTCCAGGTGTAGGCAGATCTAAATCTGCATGGCACATCCCAACAAAATTTCCCATTCCTTGTCTTTAGATGAATGTGGCACTTTAGAGGTCACTTTCTGTCTATGGCCCCCTCGTGTGAGGATTAGGCAGGAACTGTGGACTCTCAGACTTCTGGCCATGTGTTGTGAGGCTCCAGGAAGCAAATGAGGAGAATCTCAAATAGCTCATGGTGAGATTATGCTTACTCCAAGACGCTTCAATTGGCAAACTGCAGGCTCATCCTGCTAGTTAAGATTGATAAATTGAAGCCCTAATCTTGGGATGACCAAAAGTACACTCCAGTAAACAAAATGGTATTAAAATGAATGGCTGTTCTGCAATTGTCAGTGTAATTTCTGCAATTATCAGTGCAATAAAAACAAACGCAAGATCCAAGCAGGAATAAATTTCTAAAAAGTAATTATCTTTTTTCCAATACCCCGCAAGTACATGATTTATACTTTTTAAGTAAAAATCTTTCATGTTAGCTTTTCAATGTCAAATATCTGCGTGGGGCTCTGAAATCAACTAATATTTCTTAACAATTGCCTGTATATATGAATCTTGAATAACTTGGGATAAAAAATACAGTAACAAGTAATTCGTTTCATCAGATTTAAAATTATACTTTTGAAGTTTCGCATCCTCTTCCTACAACTTAAACTTTGTTTTCATTGGACAATAAATTGATAGGCCTTGACAGAACCCCTAAACCATCAAGCAAAAGACTTTGTGTTCATGCATTTTGCAGATGAAAGCATCAATGAAAATGCCGACTTCACGCATTCATGAACTCTTCACAAAAGAAACAAAACTAGTTCACTTACATATAAAAACAAAAACAAAAAAAAAAACTTCAAACACGTGGTAGATTTCTATTTATAATTTTTGATCTAGGAAGAAACATCAAATAGTTTAATCTTTGACATTTAATACTCAAGAGTCAAGACATCTTGGATCATATGTATCTCCACAAAAAAATGATATAGTTTTCCTTTTCTTACAAGCAAACACAAGAAAATTAACAAAATAGAAAAACAAAAGCAGGCAGCAGACATAACACTACTCCAAGCAAATTGTACTACATTTCCCACCCCAAATTAGCTGATCCAACAATGCAGTATCGGTGATTACATGTCATAATTCCAAATATAACAATTTTCTTGATAAAACCCACGATAAATTACAAAGTCCAAGGAAAAAAACCAAACGAGGTAAACTACTTGCCTTCGTCGAATGATGCATGAGGCGACATGGAATTCATAGGCAATTTACTGTGACCTCCGTCTCTTTCCCATCTCCACTGGTTGTGATGATGATTAGGGTCTTTATCCTGCTGCTCTTGGTGGCGTCCTTGGTAATACCTCGACCTGTTTTGCTGCTGCTGATTCAATTGGGCTCCGTATGCGCCACGACCACGGCCACGGCCGCCGCCGCCTGAGTCACCCCTGTACTGTCCCCTTCTCATTTTCAATACTATTAATAAATCAGTAATTACTAATTACTAATTATCAATTAATTTATCTGCAGAGGAGGTACTTGGATTTTTGTCTTAAAATGGGACAAGATAAATGGAAATTTGATTCATATATAATGTACAAGTCTTGATGCATTAGGTACTTATATTTGTATAAAATGACTCACCACTTTCTAAAAATCCATTTTTTCCGCAAATTCATTTTGAATAACACATTCTCTTAAATAATAAAATAATTTCACGTAAATTCAAATATTTTCTTACTTTATAATCATACATTCTCCAAAAAGACCATTAATACATAACTCTTTTTTCCTAAAAAATAGGACACAAACAAAGCCTTAATGCTAAATTGCTAATTCTGAATATGATAAGACGTGAACTCTAGTCATTTGCATTATTGAGAGTTTCTTATCCCGTGCTGTGAAAACAAAGGACATTACTTGAATGCATGTGAAGAAATTATCAAGACTTTGTATGTATTTGCTAGATAATTGAAAGTTCTTATTACTACATGACTACATAAATTGAGGATCCACTATAAATTTTAGCTTGACTCATTATTATCGAGATAATTGCATACTTCTTCACATTAACAGTGTAATTTGACTTTGAAAATCACTTCTCTTTTACTTATTTTTTAACCATGAATCCTCCAAACAAAAATCATTTTTTTTTATATTTTCCCATAACTTTCCATATATTTTACATTCAATAAAATAATTTTCGAATAATAACATCTTTAACAATCCTTATTGAACGAGCAATTTGTAAATTATTGTATGAAATTAAATGCAAAACAAGAATTTAGTTAGTCAGTTTAACCACTGAATACGATTATTTGGTGGATGATCTAGTATTGACAACAAGGACCCGTTTATATAAAAGGATAATGCATGGTTTCCATCGATTAAGTACTTGATAATCACATTGTTATTGAGATAAGTAAAGGGGGTAATTATACTCCAAACTACTTTTACATCACTGAATGAAATTTTGCTTACATTAAGATTTTTATTCATTTTTACTTTATTTTCTTTTTTCACTTGAAACCATACAATATTCCAACCAATACCGTGTCACCACCGTCGATTTTCCTCCTGCGAGGCTCCAATGACCTATCTAGGATGAGTGTATCATTGAAATATATCACCATTAAGTTTTCATCAATTTTATAACGTATTTAATGAAATGTCTAACTGAATACGATAAAAAGTATTATAAAAAGTTGAAAATGTCAATGTGTGATACTAAAATTACGCCCTAAGTGTCAACAAAATTTGAAAGTATCAAGTTGAGATACTAAGTATTTGAAAAGTATCGTGAGTACCATGTTGTGATATTTTAAAAGTATCATAATATGATAATTGTTTCGAAGAATGATAATTTTTTTTTTTTTAAGTATTAATCAGTGATACTTTTAAAAAACGTGAGTTCCAAATATGATAATAAAAGTTGAGTATTTGTGCAAATGCCCCATAAGTAAATATCAGTGTTTTGAAAATCGGAAATCGATTCGAACCAAAAAAGGCAAACAAGTTAGAAGGTCCGATCGGTCGAATCGGGGTTGAACCAATTTCAATTAAAACATCAAAAGTTATTCCAAAAATCACAAAATTTTCTAAAAAACAAGTTATTTTAGAAATAAACTAATATTTACTCATTTAAAAAATAAAGGTATACACAAAAGTATTTTAAAACAATTAGAGAAAAATAAAACAACAAAAAAGGGGGGAAAAACCAGGTCTAAAAACCAACCGATTACCGCTTTTCTCGGTTGAATCGATCGAAAACAGGGTCAATCGACAAGTTTTTAGGGTGAACCGGACCGATTTTCTGGCCGGTTTCAGATTTTTTTCGGTTGAACCGGCCTGTCCGGTAATGTTTTCTAAACCATGGTAAATATCATGTTGAATAATCTAATGTCACTTTATTAACATTTTGATGTAGAAATCATTTTCTAAGTTGAGTTATTCATAGTTGTTGCCTTTTAAGTATTGTATAACCGAGATATCCTAAAGCAGCCTTGGTGTTTGTTCCACATCGGCTCAATCTCTCAATGTCGAGCTTGTTTTTGTTGGTTAAGCACCCTATGAAGTCTTCAACTGTTGGTCTAATTAGTTTTGACCAAGGTGAACGATACCACTGTCCACGTCTAATCACCCTCTCAAGGTTGATCCTCCACGTGGCTCTTGCATTCTTAATACCAGCCAGCTAAAGATTTTTGAATTTTCAGGAGATTGTGTTGTTAAGAAATTATTGAAAAGTGTGTGATGTGGATCGATTTCGTCCACCTCTTCGATATAATGAACTCTTCAGATGATGAGCTTCCCTTGATGCTTTGTGCCTAAAAAGCTCCGTTTTACCTCCAACGTGATAAACAATTAAAACTCTAGAGGAGAATAATATGAAATTAGAGACTTTTGTATGTGAATGGTCAATACCTGGAGCCTTCATATGTTGGGGTTGGGGGTTGGGGGGGGGGGGTTATTTATAGACTGGCTTGATGAGTGTCCATGATGGAATGGGAACCGAAAATCACGGAGCAGAATTCGATCATTACGAGATGATATCAAGTTATTTACGGGATGGGGATAATCGCCAGCCATTCACGGGATCGCGGCGATATTCTATTGTAATTAAAAATGGTCACCTATTTTGGAGTGCAATCCAGCGATAATAGTGGGATTGACCAATTGGGCAAGAATCTTTGCATGACACGTGTCGTTTGCTGATTGATTGATGAGTTATAGCCTAGTTGAATATCATGGACATGATCGAAGATGTCTCACCACACGAGGACTTGCCTCCTTCGAATGATCTGACTTGATTACGACCATGCTTATTCGAACAAATTCGGATCGATCATTTTCATGGTTGTGTGCTATTATGGTGAATATCATTAACCCCCTTGAAGGATCATAATTTTCGAGTAGGATAATTATGATCTTTCAGCGGCTACTATGTTTCGATCACTGCAGACCTATAACACGAGAACTGTCAATGACATGTGTCAACGAGACATTAGGTCTCAATCCCCATGCACCATGCGCACACATTATGACAGCATGTCATTTTGGATCCCTAATCCTCCTTATTCATTTTTTTTTTTTTTTGATCGGATTCCTTATTCATTATCTTATAGGCGGAAGTTCCAAACGTCTAGGTAATTTGAAACACTATGAGACTCCTAAATCCTTATATAAAGAGGCTCACACATACATTATCGCACTTTTGGACCTCAAGCCTTGCTCTCTCTATTTTCTTCGTCCTGCCTTGCAAATTTTCCTTGCTCCTCAGTTTCATTGTGTGTCTCGCAAATCAACAACACTTATCATAAAGGTATTCTTATCCTCTCTTTCTTTTGCTCTCTTTCAGCTTGTGATAGAGTTTGTGTTTTGTTTTTTGAGTAAGTGTTGGCGGGTTGAGGATACCTCAATATTTTATTTTATTTTACATAAATTAACCATTTTGTGGTCTCTCCATGGAACCAATAATTATAGTTGATAATGATGATGAAGAAGTTAGGGTTTCGTTGCAATTAAGTACGGTCGGTACTAGCTCCTCCTCAACTCCATCAATCAATCAATTTTTGGGTTGTACTTCGAGTGACCTTCCATCGTCCCTCCCCCCCCCCCCCCCCCCTCGATTTCATCTGATTGTAATATTTTTTATAATTAACCCATTTCCCATGGATTTTAGCAACTAATGGCTCGTGCACGAGCTTTTCAGCGACCACAAGACGCCTTGGTTATTCTAGACTATCAGAGTAGCTTCAATGAACTAAGATTGATTGAGATCCTTGAAATTTTCATCCTTTTCCTGATCATTTATATCGAGCTGTGCGTGATGAAGAGAGACTTGGGAATGGAGATGATGGGGGGGGGGGGGTTGTCATATATTTAGATTTCCCAGTGTATATTTAGATTCGATAAAAGGGGGTCTTCGATTTCCCATTGTATATTTATATTCTTTTGATCTACCTAAATAACAATCTCACTCCTTCGATGAACGTTTTACAATCTATTTTTGAAATAAAGTCCCATCTTGAGTTTAACAACATAGTCGTTCTTAATACCGAAAATAACTTTAAGATTCCATTGTGTCTGTCATTCCAACTAGGTTCTTTTTCGTCTAAAGAAATAATGCCTTTATCCCTTCTTGATCACTTGGAATCGTCCAGACTTTCAAGCTTTCAATGAGCCGATCACTCTTTTTGAAGTTGAGGAATAAGCCTTAAATCATCCTTCAAGGTTTTGACTGTCTTGGTGATCATATGAAGGATGTCTTAACCGATGATGTTCTAATCGAACATCAAATTAATTTCGTGGATGATAATCTCCTGGGACCCTTTTACTTTACTCGCTGATCATTTTTTCGCGTCTTTCTAACCATCTTGTGATTGTGTTTGCAGATAAGATGAGCTTTAATTTTGAAAAGTTGAGGCATTGTTGAAGGCCACATCTGACAAGGACAAGGGGCATAAGAGAAAGGTCGCCGATAGAGATCTTCCTGCCAATCCGTCTTTGAGACCATCTACTTCAACCTATCCTTCAACCCCTGCTCATATTCTAATCAGCTTTGGGGGGTGGCCTAGAGTCTTCGACTCGATCTGTTTCCATGTGGAGGAAGATGTCCAAGAACAGTGCCCACATTCACCGTACTTTCTCCATCGAGATCGGGCGGGTTCGTATCTCCAAAACCATAGTTTTTTGGATTCACACTTAAATGAACATAATCTTTTTTCTCCCATTTTTATATTAGGTACTGACCATGGAGAAGGCTCTCTTCGAATCTATGAACGATAGCTCCAAGAGTTAAGTTGAGGTAGTCAATACAGTTAAAGTTTGTAAAGAAAAAAATAACTTTGCTGAATAAGAAACTGTATTGAATAATGAAAAATGCATATTTACACTCTGTGAGCTCCTGTGTGATATATAGAGCTCTAGAGAGAAGGAGTACATGTGCAAAAGATGTGATATTTCTCCAACCTATTACAATATGACAAGTGTGGAATCTAGTACTATATACCCTTTAAATAAGGTGAGAATATTCAGCAATATAAACACTAAAAGATGCAGAATTCGTTATTGCACAGATGAAGATATGAGACTTGTAATTTAGTCCTTAGCTTGTGGGAGCTGATCATAGTGGTCCTTATACTTCAAAACCTTAATACCCTCCCTCAAGCTAGAGCTTACTGAAATAACTCCAAGCTTGTCTTTAAGGTAACAAAACCTGGTGTTTGATAAAGGTTTGGTAAGGAGGTCAACAGTCTGATCAGCCGAAGGAATGTACTTAATTATCAGTTGTTTATTGATTATCCTATCTCTGATGAAGTGAATGTCAAGCTCGATATGCTTAGTTCGAGCGTGGTAGACAGGTTTAGAAGCCAATGCACTAGCTCACAAGTTATCACACCACAACACCGGTACAGATATCTGAGGCAACTTCAGCTCTTCAAAGAGTGATTGCAGCCACATAATTTCAGTTGTTGCCTGAGTTAAGGCTCTATTTTCTGATTCAGTATTTGATCTTGACACAACATGCTGCATCTTTGATGACCAGGAAACCAAATTATCACCTAAGTATATGCAAAAACCGGCAGTAGAGCTCCTGTCATCTGGACAGGATGCCCAGTCCGAATCTGCAAACCCATTGATGCATATGTTTTCTCCTTTTTCGATCCACAAGCCTTGATCAATGGTACCTTTCAAATACCTGAAAATCCTCTTAACCGTTGTCCAGTGCATATTGGTTGGTGAAGTTAGAAACTGGCTCATTTTGTTTACAGCATAACTGATGTCTGGTCTGGTATGAGTGAGGTACTGAAGACCTCCAATTGCACTCCTGTATAAAGATGGATTTTTCATAGCTTCACCATCATTTTTGGATAGCAGCTTACCAATCACCATAGGTGTAGGAGCAGGGTTTAAATTTTGATACTGGAAGCGTTTAAGGTCAGAAGTATATTTCGTCTGTGTGAGGTAGAGACCTGAATTATTCCTATGCACTTCAATTCCAAGAAAATGATGCAATGACCCGATGTCTTTTAAAGAAAACTTTGTATTCAATTCACCAATGAACTGCTGAATCAGTAGGCTATCATTTCTAGTTATCATAATGTCGTCTACATAAATCTACACAAACACAATCTGATCTCTGCTTATGAAAAAGAACAAGGAGCTATTCGCCTTCGACTGACAAAACTTCCAACTTAGCAGAGTTTGTCTCAATTTATCAAACCAAGCTCTTGGAGCTTGTTTTAGCCCATAAAGCGCTTTGTTTAGTTTGCATACCAGATGCGGTTTCTATTGGTTAACAAACCCCTCAGACTGACTTATAAACACTCTCTTCAAGTTAGCCATTCAAGAATGCATTGTTAATGTCTACTTGCCAGATTTCCCAATCTTTCAGCACAACTAAGTTCAGAATTGTCCTCAATGTTGGTGCCTTGATCACAGGGCGGTAAGTCTCATAGCAGTCGATGCCAGGAGTTTGAAGGAAGCCCTTAGCCACCAGCCTAGCTTTGTACCTCTGAACCTTTCCATCCACATCATATATTACTCTGAAAACCCATTTGGTTCCAATTACTTTTTGGTTAGAAGACCGAGGTACTAGTGTCCAGGTGCTATTTTTACATAGTGCATTATATTCCTCCTCCATGGCTTTCCTCTAATTGTCACTTGATAATGCAGTTGTTACATTATCTGGTTCTTGTTCATCCTAAGTGTCACTCAGTTTATACTCAACAGCATGTCCTGCAAATACTTTTGGCTTAAAAATACCAGCTTTTCCTCTTGTTGTCATTGCGTGTTCTACCTTTTCCTCAACTCTTTGACATAAATTGTGCTGTGATTCTGCAGTATCAGATTCTTGACTAACCAAATCTTGTTCCTCATTTATTGGATCCACTTCCAGTTTGTTATTACCTGACTGTGATTCAATTTGATCATCTACAGAGTTCAAATGAGAATTAGTTCTGTAATTTTCACCTTGATTTTCAACTGAGTTTTGGAATGAGGTATCAGCTGCAGTGCTAAATTCAGGATGTTTTGTACAAGATGAGCTCAAGTTCGATTGATCAAAGTTGAAGAAGAATGGTACGGACTGAATGATGACTTCTGAATTATGTGGAGTGGACACCTTATTGAGGAATCCTAATTGAAAATGGAAGTTTGTTTCATTGAATATTACATGCCTGGACAGATAGAGTTTTCCAGTGGGGCTGAGGCACTTGTATCCTTTGTGTGTGTTGCTATAGCCTAGGAATGCACATTTGATTGAATGAAAATCGAATTTGTTTCTTTGATAAGGCCTAAGACATGGATAACAAGTGTATCCAAAGGTTTTAAGAGAATTGTATTCAATTTTTTTCTTGAAAAGAATTTCATATGGTGATTTCATTTTTAGAATTACAGTGGGGAGTCTATTGATTAGAAATGTGGTCCTATGAAATGACTCCCACCAATAGGATAAAGGAATCTTGGCTTGAGCGAATAGAGTTAGACTTAACTCGATTATGTGTAGATGTTTTCTTTCAGCCCTTCCATTTTGAGAGGAGGTATAGGGACATGAAATTCTGATTTCGATTCCTGATTTTGTGGCAAAGGTAATGATAGGTTTGAAATCTCCTCCCCCATTAGTTTGGAGAGTCTTTATCTTGCAATCAAATTTATTTTCTACTGATATTTTGAATTGGATGAAGTGATTTAGAGTTTTTGACTTGTGTTTCATTGAAAATATCATGCTATAATCATCAACAAAGATGACATGATATTTGAATCATAAGGTTGAGCACACAGGGGCAGGTTCCCAAACATCCGTGTGTATTAGTTCTAGTGGTTTCGTAGCATGTGATTTGGATAATTCAAAAGGTAAATAATGTGATTTATCAATTTGGCAAGCATCACAGAATATCTGACTTTCATTTGATTTAAAGTTGACATTACAAAGTTTGAGAACTTGAGACAAAACATGACTTGAGGGATGTCCTAATTTTCTATGCCAAACATCAATTTTGGCTTCTTGGAAGTTAAAACAAAGCTTAGGAATGTAATTCTTGGAACCAGTGATGAGGGCTGATGGATGGATTTTATTCTGGCAGGTGAACTTTGCGGTAGAGTAGTCTGGGATTGATCTGGGAGGCTTAAACTTGTACAAACCATCCTCAAGTTGGCCTTGCAGCATCACCCTCTTCGTGTCCTTTTCCTTAACAAGAAAGTGAGAACAATGAAACTTAACAAACACATTGTTATCTGATGTAAGCTTCAAAATACTGATTAAGTTCCTTTTGATTTCAGGCACTAAGAGTAATTTGCTCAATTTCGATCATGTAATGCAGGTAGATGTGAGGTGCCAATGTGAGTGATATTTAATGAGTTACCATCACCTACAGTAAAAGATTCCTTACCACCATATTGGCTAGCTGTGCTTAGCTTTTCCCTGTCAGCTGTTACATTGTGACTGGCTCCAGAATCGACAAACCAAGCAAAATCAGACAAAGTGCTGGATGCAGTCATGAAAGCTGTAGGTGAGTTTTGTACTGGACTGTGATTGTTCTCATAAGGTTTGCTTCCCATAAATCGTTCATCATATCTGTTAAAACACTTGTTTGTTAAGTGATTATTCATGCTACAGATTTGGCACAGTCCTCTGCTTTCATATCCTTTTCTACCTCTACCCCTGTTTCTAGCACCACCTCTGTAGTTGGAGTTCCTTCTAGACCTACCACCTCTGAAGTTTGGTGAGTAGGACCTTTGTGAAAAACTTTCAGTGTTCTGTGACAGATTGACACTGGCAAAACTATTTCTTACTGAGTTCAAATGCTCGAGCCGACTTTCATATGTCATCAGCAAAGACTGCAGCTCTCCCCAAGATATGGAGTCCATGTGGTTGATTTGTACCACTATGGGTGTGAATTCTTCATCAAGACCGGCAAGAACCTGAGTGATAAGGTCTGACATTGGTATAACTCTTCTAGCAATTGCAAGATTGTCAGCAATTTATTTAACTGCATTGAGGTATTCATCAATGCTCTTAGACCCCTTTCTTATTTTCTGCAATTCTCAAGTTAGAAAGATCATCCTTGACTTGTTCATAACTCCAAAGCTTTCTTGCAAGGCTTTCCATAGTTCACTGGAACTTGAGCTTGCCATAACCTTCATTGAAATTTCTGGTGTTATGGAGGAGTACAACCATCCTAGTAGAATCTGATCCGTTGCTTTCCACTTATGGTAATCTGGATTGTTGTTGTTTCTGTGACTTCTTCGTTATCTCTTGTAACTACGTTGCTGACTGTTTTAGGTGGATATTTGCTTCCTTCAAGGATAAAGTCTTTGAGGTTATTTCCTTTGATAATTGGCATAACCATGTTCTTCCACAGAAAATAATTGTTCTTATCCAGCTTCACTGAAGGAGTTTGTGTTAAGTTAATTCCGAAGGGTGAGACATGATTTCCTCCCAACAATGGAGGCATCACAGTGGTGGAGCTTGCTGGTGAAGTGGTGCTACTAGTACTAGCGTTTTCCATCTACTCTGATACCAAGTTAAAGTTTGTAAAGAAAAAAATAACTTTGCTGAATAAGAAACTGTATTGAATAATGAAAAATGCATATTTACAATCTGTGAGCTCCTGTGTGATATATAGAGCTCGAGAGAGGAGTACAGGTGCAAAAGATGTGACATTTCTCCAACCTATTACAAGGTGACAAGTGTGGAATCTAGTACTATATACCCTTTAAATAAGGAGAGAATATTCAGCAATATATACACTAAAAGATGTAGAATTTGTTATTGCATAGATGAAGATATGTGACTTGTGATTTAGCCCTTAGCTTGTGTGATCTGATCATAGTGGTCCTTATACTTCAAAACCTTAATAAATAACAATTTTGAGTTGGAAAAGGAGGTTAGTGAGCTGAAAAAGACCTTAGTAGAGAAAGAGTCAGCTCTTATTTTGGCGGAGGAGGGCATTGATCGAAGGTTGGAAGATCTTGTGCATAAGGCTATCGAGGCTTACAAGAATTCTTTAGAATTCAAAGATATTGCTGGCTTGAATGGGGTGAAGTCCACCATCCATGCTTACAAGAAGGCGAAAGGTCGGATGGATAGTGATCATCCCGAGATTGACCTCAGTGAATTCAAAGGTTTTGCCCAGGCTGAGGCTCTCGATGATGAGGAAAATGACAATGGCAACTCCCCCCATAATGAGGATTAATGATCTTGTCGACTTTTTTTGTCTATTTTTGGTTTTCTGGGATATGGATTTCCCAAATGCATCTAATGTTCATTTTTAATCGAATGAAACATTTCCTTTACTTTTTGCAACTCATATCCGTTTGTTTTCGTACGATGGCTTGATCTTTTTTTTTTTTTTTTTTATCATTTTCTTTAATTGAGATGATAATACTTGCAGCCACGAACCGAAATTTGTGCTGAAGCATATAACCATAGTATGATTTTTTGACCATGTGTTTGAATTCTTTATTGACACTACATGAGTCTTCATTGCTTGGTTGCATACCTTATTATGATTTTTCTACCATGTGTATGAATTCTTCATTGACACTACATGAATCTTCATTGCTTGGTTGTCATTTGTGTACCTCAATGCTTTGCTCGTGGCAAAGTTTTTAGTGCGTCAGCGGTGACGAAGTCTTTTAGACTCGTTCTAAAGTAATTGTTTCACTCGTGACGAAATCTTTTAGACCCGTTCTTAAGTAATTGTTTTTTTGCTTCGTTCTTGATGAAGACTTAAATCTTTTATGACCTTTTTTAGCTATCATTCGTTTGTGCGCAAATTTGAAGTACTGATCAAATCGGTGCTATACAAACAATCACAGAAGATAAGTTTATCGCCAGCCAAATCAAATACTAAACTAGAAAAATCAAGATCAAAGGACGTCTCAACAATCGTATCATTAATCAGATAATCATGCAGGCAAAAAGGCACCAATATAATGATCAAATCCATTCTAGTATCAAAATTTCAAATCTGTAGCAATTTCCATGTATTCATCTGCACACACAATTTGTTGTTCACAATAAAGCCCCATCAATAAGTGGACACCGTGTACCAGAGATAACTAGCGAACCAGCTAATAATCCTAATAGAGAACAACTCATCTTCACAAAGGTTTCAGAAAGGTTTTATCAAATAGAGTAGAAAGTAGAAACACAAATTACACATTACAATAACCTCTATTATACACACCCAAGAAAATTTCAACATCTCACCAATCACTATACGGACCGGACTTCCGAATCCTCTTAAAACATAAATAAAAATAATACGCCTACCAAGAAAGAAAAAACAAAGGGAAAAAATATAACAATTAATACCCACCCAGACGGCAAAAAAATGACGAAACACTGCCACTTCTCTGAGGTTCATGTACAATGGCTCAACTTTCACTATTCCCGGCGATCTGCTTTCAGCACAAGTAGGCAACTCAGAGCCAGCAAAATGGGTGCTTGGACGAAATTGTGTATTGTCTTAGAGGCCAACCAAGAATGTGAACTGAGTTCAAAGCCTTCCTGTTTCCCTAAGGAATACAAATCGGAGAATCCTCCATATAGAGTCACGCTATGTACAAATCACTGCAAATATCAGATGTTAGCCAGAGCCTTGGAGAATATAAAACTCGTGAGCATGTTTGGCTAAGCTTAAGAGGTTCACTAGTAAGTAGTAAGTACAAAAATAAATTTTAAAAAAAAAATATATATATATATATATATAAAACTCGTGAGCATGTTTGGCTAAGCTTAAGAGGTTCACTAGTAAGTAGTAAGTACAAAAATAAATTTAAAAAAAAAAAAAAATATATATATATATATATATATATATATATATATATATTTTAAATAGATCAGAAGTGAAAATAAGTTACTGATTTTGATAATAAGGAGTTACTTTAAAAACAAGGATCCTATTTTTCTTAAAATTCAGAAAATTGTAATATATCCAAGCACAGCTGAAAACTAAAAGATATCTTTACTTATTTTTAAGCTTAGTTAAACGTACTCTGTATCTGGAAGCATAATCTAAATCAAAGCAAGAGAACCTCGGTCGTTGGCAACTTGTGGACGGCCTCTAGTCGGCGTAGGTGGTCTGTTAGCATTGAGTTCCTAATTTTGCAACCGAAAAGGAGAAGAAAAAAAAGCAGCAGCAAGATCAATATCAGAAAAATATGAGAAGAAATTTGTAGTATATGTGGAGAATATCAAAAAACGAAAGTTTATGACAATTTAGCACCTGCATCCAAGTGTCTTCTATATGGCGTTCAGGAGAAGTTTCCGGAGATGAAATTCCAGGCGGCAATGGATGAATTAGTTTTGGCACTACCACTAAATCTCGACCCAAAACCAAAATAGCACCAGCATTATTTGCAGTACCTGCAGGATTAAAAATAAGAAAATTACAGAGAACATGCAGTCCCTGTTTGATTCTCCTAGCAGCCCCTGTTTGGTTCCCCTTTTTTTCAATCCTCTTTTTTTCTCATACTCATTTTCAACCACTCATTCACAATAAAATATTCTGTAAATAAATCCAAAACTTCACCTTACTTCTTCTTAATCACACATTCTCCAAAAATAGTATTCAAAAAATTCATCTCTCTTTAAAATGGGCATCAAACAGGGGTTCGAACTGAAAGCAAATTTTGAATAGTAGATCAGAACTATAAGTCGACCAGTGCTTATTAAAAGTAGGTCATACCACAGTAGTTTGTGGCTGAAAAGAGAGTAATCAAATGTCCCTGAGCAAATCTTTCAAATCCATCCATCACACATTCATGTGCCCGAACAATCAATTGAAGATCATTGTTATTACAGAACTCAATTACACGGTCAGGCTGCACGGTAGAAACTTGGATGAGACAATGCTCAACTGACAGAGATACTAACAAGAAGTCAAACAAATTCTCCATTTGTTGCACAGAATAATCCAAGAATAATTATTTACATAACTTTAATTTGGATAAATGTATAGGACACACGGAATAAGGGTTAAAATAAATCAACTTATTCTTCATCTTATAACCTCTGGAATAAGGGCAAACTAAAACATCCAAACAGGAACAGCTAGCCCAGGCAGACTTCACCATTCCTTTGTGAACCTGCTAAATAATATAGGACCTCTCTACTTTATTCTAACAGACTCTCAGAATAATATCTTTTGACCATAATTACTCGATGCTTCTTCAGTCAACCAGAACAGAAAATAAAGAAAAAATGAAATTCGATAAGCAGATAAGCCATAGAAATTCAAGAGGAATACATCACGTGAATTTGCAACATCTCATTCAATTGCTTTCTGATTGTTGATCAACTCGAAAAGTTTTAGCAACTCCATGACTTTGGCAAGTGGTCATCAATTTTTATTTTTAAACTCAAAATTTGAGAAAATATCAAAGCTAAGATGTAAAATGGTTCGACTAAGCCTTGTTTGATAAACATAGTTTTTGAAAAAAAAGTTGGGTTCTGGAAATCTAATGGTTAAAAGATGATTTGAAAAGTAAAAAATTGTGGGCTTGACTTTTTTGGATGGTTGAGATTGATTACTGTAGAAAAAAGTAGTATTTTTTATGGAATAGTAGTGAAATCAAACAAGGGCTAAAAAAAGCTTAATCCTTCAGCAACAAGAGCAGACCCTCTTTGCAGACTAAGCCTCTGTTTGGCAAACCAAAAAAAAAAGATTTTTAAGCAACACAATTCCCAAACCATTTTTTAACCACACATATTTTCTATCTACTTTTAAACCACAAATCTTACCTCGAAAACGTAAAAAAAACATGTTTTTAAACACAAAGCTTTTAACAAACAAAGCCTTAGAAATTGCAATTTCATACTAATTAAAATGAACGTCAGTAACATTAATCCCTACATCCCTCAAACACACATGCACACAGAGAAATCAGGATAAAAAAGAATCAAATCAATGAGGGACGCAATGAAACAGTATTGTCCTAAAGTAAATGATCAAAAATGAATAAGTTGAAAAGAGATTATGAGAGAAATGCCCACCCCAAAGGTAACCAAGCCAGGACCCCTTGCATTTGGTCGTAATCCTTCTACACTGTCATTTTCTGTGGGGTCAGACCTACAACAAAATATTCAAATGTAAGAATAGAAATTGGGAAAATTAGAAGAAGAATAAACATAAAGAGAGAACAGATATGCACTAACCACAACAAGTCCATGAGAACAATTGATCCTGCTTCCATAGTTATCGGACGCTGAATATTCTCAATTTGTTCTACATGGTTGATTGATCTTCCAATACCACCATGCATACATATAATTTTTTTCTCAACCAATGCTGCCAGAGGGAGCCAGTTGAATAATCTGTTTATCCGGTGCCATGCCCAGATTCCATCTCTCTCACCCTGTTTAAAGCACCATTATAAGGCCCCTATATATATATATATATTTTTATTTTTTTATTTTTTTATTTTTTTTTATTTTTTTCAGAATAGAAAAGCACAAATAAGATAATTTACCATGCGTTCAATGCACTCAATTCGAAAGCCAAAAAGAGCATTGATGTCTGCAGCTTCATGATTACCACGAATTAAATGTATCTGATGAGGATGCTCAACCTACACATCCATTTATTTGGATGAAGATGCATTAGATCACTTCAGAACATTAGATCACTTCAGAATGGATGGGGGAAAGAAATGATAAGGCTGTATGGACAGACAGGAGAAGTACCTTCATAGCTAGGAGAAGAGTTATGGTTTCCAAGCTGTGCTGGCCACGATCAACATAATCCCCCAAGAACAGATAATCAATATACCTGTTAGTTATTTTCAAAATTAGCATCACAATGAAGGTGAATAGACATCAAATAAAACAATAACATAATTGAAGTCAATCTAAGAAACTTATGTAAATCACATAAAAGTAGGGGCAAATGGGCATAGATGCATATGACAAGGGGGAATATAAAATTCTTTTTCAGTAAATATTTTAGAACATAGACATTATTTTGTCGAAAGAGACTAAAATTATATTTAACATCTCAAACTTCAACAAAATGTCAAACTGACATTCTTCAGAATTGCATCTTGAGAGGGTAACAATAGATGGACAACAGAGTCAGGATAGAAGGCCAAACTTCCCAACTGGGAATGATTAGCAAATCCTATAGAACATGCAATCAACAATGGAATCATTTTAACTTCTATGATGGCATCTGCTAATTGCATGGTCAATTAAGCAATTACTGAAAATACTGGAGCATCAACGAAAAAAGCAACACATTGGGCACCATGGAAGCTAGCATGACCGATTAAACTTTCTCACAGCATAAGCATTGGGTAGAAGGATGTAATAGGTTGAAAACTTACGCTATATCCCCAGCAGTTGAAGGAGATCCATACTCATCAAAAAGACGCATAAGATCCCCAAATTGCCCATGCAAATCACCAAATATCTTAATAGGAGCCCTGAGCTGTAGTACACTAGGTTCACTGGCAAATATTCTCTCGGCACTATCACAAAGATCTTCTATCTCATTGCAATCCAAGAAAAACTGTCTGCGAACTGGAGGCTTCCAACCCCTAGGTTTTAGAAGATGAGCAATCACCTGGGAATGCAGAAGACATGCCATGACCCATGTTCTTCAAAAATAACAATTTACGACAAGCAAAATAAATATTAAAATTGACTCATCATAATAGACCAATAGTCAGAAGACTCAGAACTAATATATTAATTACCCATAGATTATTGTTTGTAGAGATACAAAACTTACTGAAACAAAGAAATATAGAACGATCAAATCTAATTAAATGGAAATATAACCATTTGGTTTGGTTAACATGCCATGCATTCAGAGAAATGTGTTTTTTTTTTTTTTTAATTTATGCGTAAAGCACTTGATGTTGTTATGGAGAAGTTCAGATTGGTAAACCTCCAGTGGAGAATATAATGCAAGAAGAAAGCAGAAGTATGCAATTCTAATGAATCTGACTAAACAAATAGCACGTCCTTAGCAATTTACTTTGGGACTCATTACTGATGTTCTTCAATTCAATAACAAAGGAATAAATCTGCAGAAACTTTGTATTTGATGAAGTTTACTGTGTTGTGGATAAAGAAGAGTACCTTCTTGGGTACACTGTTAATAGACATTTGCCTATCTAAAAGTTTCCTAGCTGCTGTTGCACTTTCTGGGGTACCATAACTGACTCGTCTGCCTTCGTTTTCAAACTGATCGATAGAAAGCTGTCTGACCATGCCACCTAAAGCCCCACCAGTCTCTGCAGCCACAACCACCTGCCAACGTATTGAGGGCATATAACGAATTAAATTTACTACTTGGCTATGACTGAAAATGAAATTTACTTAGCCCCTGTTTGGCCCCAATTTTCCAAAACTCAATTTTTCCCAAGCTCATTTTCAACTACACATTTTATGGGACCCACAACTTATATCATTTTTTATCATCAAAATCTATTAAATCTTTTTAGCCAAACCAAACAGAGGCTTAATATCATTAATTATTCTGACACTAACAGCGCGGTGATGAAGCCGAACTCCAGCTGAAGCAGAACTACTTGATACTGCAGAATCAGGCTTAATCAAGGTAGATGTCTGTTTCCCGCTAGGGGTTGCCTCTGCCCCACGATCTCTATCTGGAAGCTCAATTTCCCCATTAACTTGCCTAGCTTTAGCAGCAGCTAACGCAGCAGTAATTGCCTCGGCTTCTGCTGCTGCAGCCTCAACTAAGTAATCAACACCTTTGCTCAGTCTTCTGCAAAGCATACAAATTTAATATATGAACTTTAACCCATTGAAAGGAGCGATTTGTAAATCACAGAATACAAATCTATATAAACATTTAGCAGCAAGCTTACCGAGAACCTTGGAGCATTGCATTTTCTGTGCTTATGTCTGTATGCACATCACCATTTACAGATGGAGCAACAGGACTTCCTACCACCACTGCACCATCAACAGTAGTATCAGGCACTAGTGACCTTGTTCTATCATCAGAAAATCCATATTTACCCAGTAACCTCCCTTGCTGCAAATTTGATGCAGCAGCTGCAGCCGCGTGAGAAGCTGCATAAGTTGTTTCAGAAGCAGCAAGATCTTCCGCTACAAGTAGGTCATCAAGCAACAACCCTGCGGCAAACACATAACAGATGATACAATTTGAGTGTATCCCTAACAATACTAGAATATGTAGAAATTGCACCAATTTAGTAAGAACAGACAAAGTAAACTTTATTTTATCCAACTTCCTGAAAAACTCGTTCAGGTACATAATCAAAGCTAAACCAATATAAAGAAGGATGCTAATATATGGATCTAGACCCCTAAAACACTTGCAACAGAAAGTCTTTAAAAAATGTAACATTCATCTTCACTAGTATTTCCATGTTGGTTACAGAAATAGGTTCCAAACTAAGGCAGGGAGATAATTGACATATAAACATATGAAGGAAAGTCAGCTTATTTAACTACATAAGAACAATGTTCAGAAGATGGTTCTGGATAACAGTGGATCAGTCTAAACTAACTTTCAGAATGCCATTAGTAGGAGGGAGGATAAACAACAACCCAGCTGCTGTCTTTCCGTTTCAGTCTTTTTTTGCCAGTTGGGCAGCCAAAATTGGTTTCTATAAATCTTTTGAATCTCAATTATACACAAACTCGAAAACCTGGCTATCATCTAACCATGTAAAAACACAAAAATTATACACGCAGCTGCTGCCTTTCCTTTTTAGTCTTTAAACCAGTTGGGCTGCCAAAAATTGATGTCTATTCAATTCTGCACTAACTCAAAAACCTGGCTATCATTTAACTATGTAAAAACACCAAAAACATACTGCAACTATATTGACCAAACAAAAATTATATCAAGCTTCCAACCTTGTGATTATACCTCACAGCACTTCTTTCAGAATCAGTGGCAAGAAAGTGGAGTGATCTTGTTGTTTTGTTGTCTAGCCTATAGAATTTACAAAGTCCACTCTCAAGATCTCAGGATCTGAAACGTACAGAAATTTTATGGATTCACTCATTTACTCCTACTAGTTATAACAGAAATTCAATTTCAATCACTCGCCCATCCCTATGGAACATGTACCATGGTTCTTAACAGGCTTAGCGAAAAATAAATATTGAAGGTATAGAAAACTAATATATCATTTCCTCCAAGTGCGAGTCATGTATTCCAATGCCAAGATATGTGTGTTCACTATGTATTTCAAATATTTCACCACAAACTAAATGAATTTTAGCAACAACGAACTCAACGCGGGACATCATCTCAACTAAGAAAAAATTGTATTACTTCCTAACTAGTCTCCCAAACTCGAAGTGAGTTAACGTGTTATGATTTTAATTGCATTATAAGTTTCAAGGAGGAAAAAGCATTAATTTTCTATTCAAACATTCAGGTTCAACTAATACTCCTCACCTTGGAAACCCAGAATGCTGCTTTTTGTGAAAGAGCCAAAGTCTACCTTACCTCTCACGAATTTCTATTGATATAGAATTCAATTTAAGCCTCTCACAAAACCTTTGGGTCTGAATTCTGGGGTGCACGACAGAAATCCGTGGGGATGAGAAAGAAGGCTTAAACTCTCCCATAAATGATAATACATAAGTCAACGACTTTGGCACAAAGGTTGGATCGTTAAGAAAAACATGCATTTTTGTAACGACTCGACCTCTGTGTTTAAGGCATGATATCATTCGCACTACTCGCTTTTAGAGGGCATCTATGGTCTCTTACCCCTCACGGATTTTTATTGCGTTCCTCAAAATGCAAACTCAAGATATTTGCCTTATGAGATACGTTAGTTTAATTATGGTACCATTGGGACAGATTCGAACCCAAAGCAAAGACTTTGAGTTTGAAATTTGAGGGACGCAATAGATAGAAATCCATGAGGGGATGAGATGAGTTTAGGCTCTCCCATAGCGGACGGTACGTAACTTAAAGATTTGGGCATAGTGGCCGGGTCGTTACACATCTAGTCTCCAAATGGAAAGAAAGCTAACTATTTCTTGACAGTTACATGGTTACCAAAATCACTGAGAGATATATGGTTCCAAGAAACACTAATAACAGCAACCACCTTATATCCAAAACTAAACATAACAAACATAAAATATCTTGTTGATGCTGCAATATCATGTCTTACCACCACGAAGACCGCCATAAATGAAGATTAAATCACCAACAGCTGCAGCAGCATGCCTACAGCGCCTTGTCAATTCAACTGTTGCATCCCCACCAGCAGCGTCAGCACTAAATCTACCAGTCCTTGGACTCGTAACAACAGACTTTGTATCACACCAAACTCCTGCTGCAGTATCCAAAACTGCACAAAAAAAGGAACGTGCAGATATTACTGAAAAATTGATGCAATGCAGTGTTCTTCTAAGACAACTCAATTTTTTTGGTAGATTCAAGGGAAAAAAGAGATTCTTTATTAAAAACACATAAATAAAGGAAAGTACCAGCCACGCTTGATGAGTCTTCTACCATGCGTCCACCCCCAAGTGCCCCTCCAGATACATGAAGGCGTGCATTAACAAAAACCTAAAAATGCATTTTAAGTTTTAGCCTGAGAGAGAGAGGTTCTTTGGTTTTTAAGTAATCCTAATTACAGATGAAGTTTATTAAAAAACTCACTGCTGCATGCTGATATCTGGGAGATGGTGAGACACCGGGAGCAATGGCCCATTCCCATCGACCGTCTCTATGTTTGGCAAGTCCGTGTGCACTTGCCAGTGGCTGCATAAAAACACATGAACAGAATGGTCAACAGAGGACCACAGAAGAAGTGTTGACTGATCTTTCTGCCGTTAACTGTCATATTCATCATTAACCAACTTACTTTTTAACACCAGAGGGGTCATAAAAACAACCTTTCCAGGTAATTATGTACCAGTGTCTGTTCACATTTAACAAGTGCTTGTACTTTTGTAAGTAGGGTAAGAGTGTCTAAACTTCTACTACCACTTTACTATTGCCTTCGCAACAAAACAATGCTGTATTTTGCTATTGCTATACTTGTACAATTATTGTCATATACTACCTTCAACTTCAAATTGCATCACTATATATTAACAGACAAGAAAGCAAAGATCTACACCAAAGCAACTGAAGAGATGGATCCTGAAGATTAACTATTGTGCATTATTACCCTTCCAAGCAAGCAAATAGAAGATTCTTAAGCTTTCAAAAATAAGCCTATTTTTCTTCAATGAAAGTCAGTGCTATGTAGGGCCATGCAAAAGATGAATTGAATTTCAGAATATAATTTTGAGCACAACAAGGTTGAAGTTTCAGCATCAACAAGTGATACCTACACTAGATCCACCTATCGTAATGCAAGAAAAGACAAATATTTAAGAGAGAAGTATCGAAAGAAACAGTGTACCTCTACATATATAAAGAAATGCGCATAAAAAAAAAAAAAAAAAAAAAAAGAAATCAGTGCTCTCTCTTCATTTAAATAGACCAAATTTAGGATTAAGGCACCACTTAGGAAGGTGTAGTGAAGTAACCCCATGAAAAGTGAGCAGATAGGAACATTAAATGATGAGAAAAATTTTAAAAATTGTGAACCCATAGCAAACTAAAACAGCAAAGAATAAGCGAATCCAGATATATCAGTATCATCCATGACGTGAAAGTTTCAGAAATCACACTGACCACGCTACTTGCATCCCTTCCTCCGCATAAAAGAAGAAGACCATCAGAGCGTGCACTAGCAGTTGCATACCTGGGAAAGGTGATGGAAAAGCAATAGATCAAGATAACTTCACTTCTTAAAAACATAGTCCAGATGTTCATAGCATGTCATCTAATAAGATCTATATTATTCTCCTTGAAAAATTATAAAATTACTAAGCCAATGACATTGTGCACATCAACCGCTCCAATATCATTTTTCTAGTTTAAAAATCGAAGTAATGATGAAGTACCATAAACGAACCAAGTCAACCAATGGCACGAGAAAAAAGATTCAGAAAAGAAGCCAAGTTGGTGCCAGGCTTGGTCAAGGACTCAAGCTAATATTTCTCTACCACGTCAAATGGAAGCAGTTCTGAGTCCATACAATTTTCCAACCTAGCAAAGCATAAAAAGACCCCAGCATGGCTCCCTAGAAAAAAAATTCGAGCTTGAAAGATCATTTACACTACCATTAATAACAAAATGGCCTTACTTCTTTACCCAACCTAAGCAACTACCATAAATGCAGAAGCTGAAAATTAAACACTTAGATGAGCAACAAGTCATCTGTATTTCTAAATAGATATTGAAAATTGCAAATATCAAAAGAGTAAGGACAAATGGATAATAACACTTTCATAAAGTGAATATTGAACAAAATAAGTCAAAAGATCAAGAACGCTTGGATAACTTCAAAAGGATCAAGTATTTTAAGATAGAAAATACTTAGGAACAAGACATTCTCCTTAAACCAACTATCAAAGACAACATGGTTGCAAATACATGACAGAAATATTTGTACTACAAACTCAAAACAATTCCTGTCATCCCGCAATTTTAGAATACTTTGATTCAGAAAAAACCACAAACTTTTGATTTTCAACAGATACAAAACTAGTATATGCACGGCAAACATCGCACATAGGCATATATAAACCAGATTTATTAAATTTCAAATGTAAGTAAAACCAGTACTTATACAGCAGAAAAATGGTGAAGATTGTTGTCTGAAATGTACGTAAAACTATAAATCAACAGCAGAAGACTAAAATGTGTTCCTTAGTTCTCCCACGATTGTTTTTACTTGTAATTTGTAAGATACAGGGGCAAGCAAAATGCAAATCTTATTGGCAGTCAATTCGTGAGCTAATGATCCACGTAATAAATGTCACGCTGATCTCATTAAATGTATATTTAATTGAAAATGAAGCAAACATCATTTGCTCTTTTATGCAAATCAAATGAGCATAAATTCCTACAAAAACATTACAAATTATTTCCCACACAAGATGTTTATCCACTTCGAATATAAATATGCCGTTACTTGTGTTTTTAAGTAATATCTCAAATCTGGCTACAAATATGAAAAGCATTTATTGACTAGAATATCTGAACGACAAAGGGAGAATCTAGAATATTAATTAGTCATTTAGATGAAGTAGACCACACCATGAGATGCTCAAACCATTATAAGCCAAATAATCAGTTTAATGCCCTTATCCAGACCACCCAAAAATATAAAATCTCGTCATATTCTGAAAACAGAAAGAGAAATTCAGATAGATGCTGAATTGCAATATAAAAGCTGATTTCATAAGATGGTCCACTTAGAAAATATTAAATCCAGTAAGCTTCCATTGATATTATTATTGCCATTTCCAAAATTTTCAACTATTAGGACAACGGAACATATGCAAACAATTATGTGTAAGCTTATTTTATAAATATAGATATAGAAGAAAAGGGCAAATTAGCCAAGTATTCTACCTGATTGATTTTATGTATCCCTCAGTGATCAGAATCCAGAAGTAATAATAAAAGAAAAAGAATAAAATAAAATAAAACTTTTAATAGAATTATATGCAAATAAGGTAATGAGTGGAAAAAGGAAATGCTCAAGTCAGAATGGAAATACCTAAACAGAAGGAGAGGTAGAAGGAAATCAAGGAATGCATGCCAAGGTTAAAGAGAAAGTGGCAAAAACTTACATGCATGGAGGTGGACCTTCACCCTCTGGTTCCAGTTTTCGCCATTCATATGGCTTGGCAGCAGTATCCAATGCCCATACATCAGCTAAAGCACGTTTTCCTAGAGGTCATGCACAAACCATTATTCTTTGAATTTATAAGAATGCTACAGGGGAAGATATGGAGCATGATACTTACCATCATTTCCACCAATTGCCATGAGATATCTTTGGCCCACCAAAGCCATGACATGCCCATAGCGTGGCCCTGGTCCAGGACCTTGGACCGCAACCCTAAACGAACACAAACAAATATAAACATGCAATTATTAATGCAAGAATGCACATTTCATGTACCTTTTTAGTACATAAGCATGCATTTCATGTATAGGTCTCCAGAAAATGCATGTGCAGGCTATTCCAAAGAGGCTAACCTATGCCATCGTGGTCTTTGCTGTGTGAGATCCAGAACATGAAGATCTTCTGCCGACAAGCCAGCCGGACCAATCCCACCCTGTGAATGACAAGAAAATTAAAATATCTAAATATCTTAATCATAAATAACAAATGCAACTAGAAGTTCTCAACATCAGTCCACTTGTCAACAAACCTGAATAACAACCATAGTACCCACAGCAGTTGCCACGTGAGCTGCCCTTGGTGTCGGTGGCTCTCCAATTGGGGTAAGTCTGCATAGTAAATTAAAGCATGGAACATTATTACAACAAATTCAAAACTAAGATAAGTAAACACTGCACCAAAAAAATTGAGTATGAAGTCCAATGAGATAAGTTATAAACTTAAGCTTACCGAGACCATTTATTCGTTAATACATCATAAGAATGTACATCAGCAGTAGCCCCAGCCAACCCTGCAATCAAAAAGGGCCATAAACATTATAGATATATAATGAGTTAAAGTTCTGTTTTAGCTATTGACCAAAAAAGCAGTTTGGCACGATTCTTGTTTGCTTTAAAGTAAGTAAAATAAGCATTCCCTAAAATTACAATCCTCCAAAAATAACATGCCTCACTCATTTAAACAGCCTAAATCATCTTTGCTCTCCAAGCGTCTTTTTTCATTTCCAAGAAATGACAAACAATATTTATCTCATTTTCTTTCCAGGATGATACTTTAAAGGGCAGCTTCTCTTGACTTTCAGCCAAAAATTAGTTTGAGCTACTCTTCAAAACAGATAAAATATGAAATCCCTCAATCTCTTGAACTTCTACAAGTCAATATGAAGAGGTAGAAAAGAATTACATCACATTTCACACGTTTCAAACTTGAAATCTGTTAAACATTCTCTCAAAAACCAGGCACGATTTAAGCTAGAAGCACAATTTAAGCTACAGTCTTAGACTATATCAGTAAACATACTCCCGTCTTCATCTCAACTCTTTTTTTTCCTAAATACAGCCCATGTTTGGCACTTATTAAAATCCAAGTTTTAATCTAAATCAAAGTCAACAATTGATTTTAACCACGCGTGTACACATTTCATAGAACCCACAACTTTTCAACCACACAATTTATCAACTTCAATCAAAATCTACTAAAAATCTAATCTTAATCTCCACAAAACTTGGACATAACTACTTGAACAAATAAATCAACACCTCGCTTCTACTACATAATAATTTTACATGTACCCCCACAAAAGCAATGGGCGTGTAACCCAAAGTCTCAGAATTCCAGCAAATGCATTCAAATTTGGGGTCACTTAACCCAATTTCAACTGTAGTTTACCATAAATGATATTTCAATCAACTCAACTAAAACGCCACTTAAAAAAAAAAAAAAAAATCCTCTTTCTACATTTACAAATAATTAACTAATCTCAAAAAAAGTAAATTGAGTAAATTTCAAAAATTGAAAGAAACATACGAATCCCAGCACTTCCAGCCGAGGAAGGAGTTCCTGAGGCCCCGGAATTCCCTTCAAGGGCTGTAGCCCCACCAAACAGAATCAATCTGGGCCCAATATATCCTGGACTACCCTCCTCCCCAACTGCCGTGACAGCAGTCAAAGTGTGGCCGCACCGCGGCCCCGGCCCATCCTCCTTCTGCTCGATTATCGCATTCACCAAGTTGTAAGTCGGCGCACACCGCGGCCCTACCACCACCGCTCCACCACCAATATTACTATTAACACTATTATTATTACTCTGTTGAGCAGATGGAGATTGGGATTCGGCAGGCTGGTCCGGCCCGTTGTCTGTATTAGTCTGGCCCGATGGATCGGGCTCACTGATAGCCGAGTCCACTTCCATTACTAAGTTGAAACCCTAATTCCTAACCTCTACAATAAGATCAGAGCTCGAATTCTCAACGACTCGTCATTTTCCAAAAGCCCTAGCTTCGATCCTTCAATTTATACACAATTCGATGCACAGAAACACCAAATTGAC